>ML778073.1:1127779-1155962 GCA_009831015.1 Picea engelmannii | reverse complement strand
AGCGTTGACGCCTTCCTATCACTTCCTTCCATTCACCTTTGCATCTCGCCCCCCGACACCTATCCTCCACTCATAGTCCCCCCCGACCTATCATTGTCCCACCTTCGTCTCTCACCTGATCACTTCATGTCATATGTATCCCACTCCATTCCACATCCACCCATGTTTTCGTCGTCCCAATCACCTCCCTACCCTTTTCACTTACCACCTGGTCACCGATCAATCGTTATTTCATGCTTGTTGGCCAACCAGATCTACATCCATGGCTGCCTAGGCCATCCCTGCAAGCATCCAACTCAGCTCTAGATGGCAGAATGCAGATGCAGTCACATCCTACAGGTACAGTGTTGACTTGGGCCTTCTCGATCTCGATGAAGAAGTTATTGAGGTTGGTTGGTGGTGGTTGAACATCATTTCCACCATAAATGGAAAGCTCAAAAAAGGACTGTCAACAAGTTGGCTCATCTACAGAACCTTCCTGAAACATGATTGGTCTGACAGAGCTCGCTTCTAAAAAGAGAATGCATGCATAGTCTGCCAAGAAGCATGCAGACGTAATGCCTTCAATGCAAAGGCTCGAGCAGGCTTTTGTGGTTGGTTCTGAGTATATAGGAGTCTTTCCCATATTTTTGTTAGTGTGGATGGTTGAGCTAAGCACCCGATTGTAAAGTTTTAGTAAAGCCTCTGGTTCTCTGATTATGTATTGTTTGTGAGACTTCTTGTATAATAAAAATTAGCCTTCTATCCATCTCTTGTGCCTATGATATTGAAAGCTTGGGCATGGATGATCCAGTCAAGTCATTGTAACTACGGTGTAATCTAGGTTTGATTGCAGTGTTGTTACAATGTTTTTCAGTTCTTGAAGTTCTCAGATCTAAGAGGATCTTATATCTGAAGCTTTTCATCCATAGGCTACTGGAAGTTTATATGTCCATAGCAGAAATTCACATCTTTCTCATGATCTTCCACCTACTCACCACTATACCAAGTTACTGTCTGAAGTTAGATCAAGACCTCATCTTCCTGTGCCTACTAGCCCAGTTTTCTGAGTTAAAGCGATATCATCCTAATTTTTCATCCATTAGACCACCCTTAAATTTATTCATTGTGACATAAAAATTGATGGGTACTGGGATTACCTCTGCTGCAATCCAGAGGTGACTTATAGTGCTAATATTTCTGGCACCATTGCCGAGGACGAATTGAAGATTTTCCTTGGGATTGAACGACAAACCTTACTGATTCTAAAGGTGCATCAAAACTCATTACATTGAATATTTCTAATGTGCACCTGGAGAATCCACTCGTATTACTACACCATTTGAGTTGTGGCTTCCAAAGGTAGACACATGAGGTCTACCCCACAACTGCCTCTAGCAACACCTGAAGTTGACCCAGAGAAAATTGTCAAAAGATGAAAGACCCCTCAGGGAAGTACTTTGAATGATGAACCAGGTATTTCTGATGATTTTCACCATCCTCTTTTAGAAACTCCAATATATGTGTCTCATTCTCTTGTTATACCATCTGTTGGAGTTTCCTAAAGTTTAAAGTTTGGGAGTGTAGTTGTTGATTTCTCCCCTCCCGATCTTGGATTGGAGGGAGAAATATTTGTCACTCTTATCTCCCATGAAGTTGTAGCCTGGTTTAAAATTGGGATCTCAGAATATTTTCCCACTCTTGTCTTTACCACTCCTCCTCCTATCACAGTTCCTACTTTTATAGTGAGGGAAACCTTTGTCCCCTCTAGCCCTGTAACATTTTCCTGAAATCCTTTGTTGTTTCCCTTTCCTCCTAGAAACAAATCCCCAGTCTCCCATGTTCAAACTCCATCCCCTCCTAATTCTCCTCCACCTCACATCCCAATGGCAGGTGCTAATCCACCTAGGAATAGAATGGATGCCATAGTGGTTTCAAGATATGCCCCTCTGGTCCTACCTCAACCAATGAATGCCCTCCCTGTTGGAGATTACTTGAAATACATGCCCAAATTCACAGGAGAAGAAGATGTAACTACTGAAGAACACCTTGTTGTCTTCTACAGTTAGGCAGACAATCTAAATATTGAAAATGAAGATGTGTGGATGAGAGTCTTTGTCCATAGCCTTATTTGTGAGGTTAGGAAATGGTTTAGGGGATTGACCCTTGGATCCATTACCGGAATTGAGGCTTTGGATGATGTTTTATTGAGACAATGGGTGTATAAAAAATACTTTATGTATTATATCACAGAGTTCGGGTCACTAAAGAGAAAAGAGGGAGAATCTGTCTCTGACTTCTCCAAAAGATTCAACAAAATGTACAATGAGATCCCTACTGAGATTAAGCCTACAAAATCTTCTGCAAAAATTACCTATGCTAGTGCTTTTGACCCAGACTTTTACCTCCTGTTAATAGAGAGAAGAGCTACTTCCATGGCTCATATGCAAGATGCATCCCTGGAAGTAGAGTCTAACATATTGGCAATTAACCGATTCAGGAATAAGGCTGATAGGGACATGCCAAGGGGAATATCTGAAGCCTCCACCTCTAGTTCCTCTACTCCCCCCCCTCAAATGGATGAAGTAACCAAGTTACTAAAATCACTTTCAACTAGAATGGAAAGATTGGAGGTAAAGGGGAAGCAGACATACAAAATCCTCAAAATTTTGATAACATAGGAAACTTTAAGAGGCCAAATAACAATGCTCCTTAGATTATGCAAAGGGAATAGAGGAACAGAGATAGAGACAACCAAAAATTCCAGACCCCTCTTCAAAACAACCTTGTTGCGGATGAGGGTGGAGAGGAAGAAGACCTCAATCCATAAATCCATTGTATTGAAGACACATCCTCTTCTCCCCAATTAACTCAGTCAACATATGAGGAGTCTCTCATGGACAACCAATTAAATGGGATGAGAAAGGGGGACAAGGCCAACATTATCCCAAATAGATACAACCTCAGGTCCAAAAATAAAGAAGGAAATCTTGATGTTCCTGATCATCCTACCAGAGTAGAAAATCCTACCAAAGTTGTAGAAGACAACAACAAAGGTAAGAAGATTCGAACGCCCCCACCAATATCCAAGGATCTTGTCCCGAAAGTAAGAGAAATTCTAAAGCTTCCCTCCTCTTTCAACTTTGAGAATGAAATTCAAAAAATCAGGATCCCTATGCCCCTTTCAGATCTAGTCAAGAACAAAGATTTAAATAAATCCCTCTCCAAACGGTTACAGCCTGAGCCTTCATATTATTCCACAGACTCAGTAAACCTTCAAAATGAAAAGCCAATAGTTATCTTAGGTCCCATGATAGAATACAAAGATGATTCATCCCCTCCCTTATATACATCCCTAAATATACATGATAAGGTGTTCCATAATCGTTTGATGGACTTAAGAGCATCTCATAATCTCATGCCCAAAACTGTCATGGATGAACTGGGACTAGAAGTCACAAAGGCTTATCATGACTTGTATTCTTTTGATTCTAGGAAAGTGCGATATCTTGGGGTCATCAAAGATCTAGTTGTGACCTTGTTTCAACTACCCATGAAAAGTGTGGTCATGTACATTGTGGTAGCTAATGTTCCCCCAAATTTTGGCATGTTGTTGTCAAGATCTTGGATTAAAAGACTCATAGGAACATTGCAAATGGAACTCACATATGCTACCATTCCTGTATTTGGGGGGGATCATAGGAGACTGTATAGGGAATCTCATTTGGCCTACATTATTAGTCATGAAGTAGACCCCACCAACCATCCTATATTTTCCCTTGACACTGAGTTGGGGTCTAGTTTCAGTTCACTGATGCTCCTGAGCCTCCTTTAAAACTAGAAAAAAATCCCATGGTTTTCCATGAATTTTCTCTCTCCACCACCTATGTTTGGAAAATGTTATTTGATGGAGCCTCTTCTAAGGATGTTGCTAGTGATGGAGTGATATTTGTTTCACCTTCTCAAGAAACAATTAGATCTTTGTCTTACAAACTGGAATTTGAAGCTACCAATAATGTGGCATAGTATGAAGCTCTTGTGTTGGGCTTAAGGGTTGCAAAATACATGGGGATCAAGGAAATATCTCTATTTGGGGATGCATAATTGATTGTTAATAAGATTAGAAATATTTATAAAGCTAAGAATCCCAGGCTCAGAGTTATAGAAATGAAGTGTGGGACCTGATTGATAGTTTTTTCTTGGATTTCAACATTTCATTCATTCTAAATGAGGAAAACACTGTGGCTGATTCTTTGGTTGTTTCACTGAGAAATTTCAGAGTTCCTTTGCCACCCTAGCTCAGGTATGATATAGAAGTAAAATACAAGCCCTCTATACCTGACAATGTCAATCATTGGAAGGTATTTAAGGATGATCTTGAGATTAAAAGGTTTCTTGAGACCATTGAGGAATTTTCAGCATTGCATATTGATCAGGACCAGGAATCTGTAAATAGCCCCCATGCTAATGAATTTTTGAGTAAAATTGATGATCATCATATTGTGTAGTTACTGAGTAATCACATTCCAAAGGGACTAGTTCCTTTGGAAAGGATATTTGACAGTAATTATGTGGCAGTAAAAGATAAGAGGCCAATTGATGATGTTGATGTGGCTGAGTGCAATATTGGCACAAACTAGGATCCCAAATTCATCAAGTTGTCAAGAAGCCTATCAAAAGAGAAGAAGGCCGAATATGTTTAGATATTAAGGGAGTTTTCAGATGTGTTTTCCTAGACTTATGAAGACCTCGGGACATACAACATAGGCGTCATTGAACATAAAATCCCACTGAAGTAGGAGGCTAAGCCATTTAGGAAGAAATTGAGACAGATAAATCCTATGTTGCTGCCTATCATGGAGAAAGAGGTGAGGAAACTATTGGATGCCTAGATCATCGTGCCTTTGAGATACTCTGAGGTGGTAGAAAACTTGGTGCCAGTAAGAAAGAAGAGTGGGGAGATCAGACTTTGTGTTGATTTCAGGAACCTGAAGAGGAGCTCAAAGAAGGACAATTACCCCTTTCCAAAGATGGAACATATTTTATAGAGGGTGACTAGTGTAGTCAGGATGTCCATGATTGATGGTTTTTCTAGCTACAATCAGATCTCTGTCTTACCTGAGGACAGAGAGAATACAACATTCACCACTCCTTGGGGTATGTTTATGTATGCTAAGATTCCCTTTGGATTGATGAATGCAGGTGTGAACTTTCAATGAGCGATGTATATAGCCTTCATGGGAGAAAAGGACAAGTTTGTGGTCATCTATCTGGATGAACTTACAGTTTTCTCCAGATCTGATTTAGAGCATCATGATCATTTGAAAAGGGTTTTCTTGAAATGCAGGAAATTTGGCCTCTCCTTAAATCCCAAGAAATCATTGTTTGCCATGGAGGGGAAATTACTGGGGCACATAGTATCTGCTAAGGGAGTAAGGATTGATCATGAGAGGGTGGAAGCAATCCAAACCTTGTCCCTCCCTAGGTCCAGTCTTGTAGAAATTTCAATACAAATTAAGTATTTCCTGCGATTCTCCTTATCTAACAAGTACACCACTGTTAAATATATAATCTCTTCTACCATTATTCTTGCAGAAAATTAAACCATGATCACAACCACAATCACAAAGTGAAATATCAAGAACACATAACGCGGATGTTTTTTTGGGAAACCGTAAAGCCAAAAACCCCACTATCATATATTATCTATATCATGAATCATGAAACAATATAATACAAAACTCTAATCCAAGAGCTCTCAGTACAATACAATTGTCTCACACTGTCATACACAAATCAACAAATACATGTGTCAATTTACGTGTCCAGACAACCTACCTCCTCTGCACAATCTCTGCAATTCAAATTCTCACAATGAATCATTTTTGAATTTCCTGGTTTGCACATGCTCATACGCATATTCACTGCATGTGTGATCAAATCACAATTGATAGCCAAACTTTCCATTTCACCTGTTATCTCAACTGGGTCTCCACTGGATCTGACATGTATGTAGTTAACCATGGCGAATCTTCAGTTGCATGCGAGTTCACTGATTAACTGAACTCTCACTAGTGCATGTTTAGTTACAACTAGTACAACTGATCTTAACTCACTTAACTACACTTATAATTCTGTTACAAATCCAACTCACTCAGTTATGAATGAAATAATAGATTAATATTTATTGTCTAATTTAATTAAGGGAAAATTAAATCAGACACATGTTTCTTGTTGACGTTTCAACATTCCCTCTCAACAAGAAAGGGATTATCCTTCACCCCAATCCTATCTCTATGATATTCGAATTTTCTCCTGGTGAGCACCTTCGTTAGAATGTCTGCATCCTGATCTTTCGTAGGAATGTATTGAAGCAACATGATCTTCTACTGCACACAATATCTGAGATGATGATACCGGATATATATATGATTAGATTTGTCATGAAACACATGATTAATTGAGAGTTTAATGCAACTCTAATTATCACAATAAATCACTGTCGGATCTAAATGAGAACCAAACAAACCAACCAAGATCTTTCTCATCTAGATAGCCTCACATGCAGCTTAACTTGTTGCCATGTATTCCGTTTCCGCTGAACTAAGTGACACAAATCTTTTTTTCCTGTTGTACCAAGAAAAAACTATAGATATGATACTAAATATCCCCCCTGATGTGCTCTTTCTGTTCGTTGGGCTTCCTGCCCAATCTACATGCGTGAAGCCATGCAACTTCACCTCATCCATCTGTCTGTGCCATAATCCATACTCAGATGTGCCCTTCAGATATCTCAGGACATGATTACCCACCTTCCAAAAGAGTTTGGTAGGCTTAACCATCGCTTGACTTAGCTTCTTAACCGCATAGCAAATGTATGGTCTCATGTTCACTAAATACATTAGCGAACCCACTAAATTTTGATCGAAAATAGCATCCACTACCTATCCAGAAGTAGCATCCTCTTTCCTCCAGTTTCCTGGAAGAGGAGTATCCATGGGTTTGTATCCCTCCATGTGAAACTTACGGAGTATCTCCCTTTCATACTTTCCTTAAGACACAAAAAGTTCACCATCTCACTGTCATATTTCCAATCCAAGGAAATAATGAAGAAGGGCCAAATCCTTCATCTCAAACTCCTTTGCAAGGTCCTCCTTGCATGAGTGTATCAACTACTCATCACTAGTCAATATAAAATCATCAACATAAAGCACAATGATTAAAATCTTACCCTCCACCATAATTTGGTATAGGTTTGCATCTACTTCACTTTTGGTGAAGCCCAATCCAGTGAAATAGCTATCTATCTGAGTGTACCAAGCACGAGGTGCTTGCTTCAGCCCATACGATTCTCTCTTGAGTCTGCACACATGCGACTCTCTGTCAAAGGTCTCAAGACCTTATGGATTTTCAATGTACACTTCTTCCTCAATGATCCCATTGAGGAACGTAGTTTTTACATCCACCTGATGAATGTGCCAGCCCATCTGTGCTGAGAGTGCAAGGATGGATCTTATGGAAGAGTACCTTGTGATAGGTGCAAAGGTCTCATCATAATCTATCCCCTCGATCTGTGAGAAGCCCCGGGCCACAAACCTGGCCTTATATTTATCAACACTCCCATCATCATCTTGTGTTACCTTGTAGATCCATCTCGAACCTACCACTGATTTGTTGATTGGTCTTGGGATAATTTCCAATGCATTGTTTTTGACAATGGAGTCATACTCCTCTACCATAACATCAACCCAAGTGGGGTCCTGCACTGCTTCTTGAAAGGAAGATGGTTTGGTCACAATATATTTGCTCATGAGAGCCATGTATCCAAAAAATCGATTAGGAGACTGTCTTTGTCTATGCTGTGAAGTAGGGGCTCCTACATTCTGTGCAACATCTACTCTCAATCTATTATCTTCCATGGTGTTCTTTCTGCCATTTCTAATGGATGGCTCTGCTTGAGTGGTTTCCTCCACTCCATGATCCTCCTCATGTGGTTGGTCCACATCTTGAGACTCATCCTTAGGAACCAACAGTTCCTCTTCTGCATGCAAGTCTAGCTCCCTCTCAAGCGACAACTGCATGGTTTTCCCCTCATTGAATTTTATATCTCGTCGCATAACAGTCATCTTACTGTTCGGAAAATACACATGATAATTATGGGGTGTTTCTTTGTACCCCACAAATATCCCAACTTCAACAGTCGGTTCCAGCTTCTTCCTGGCATCCTTGGTCACATGCACATAAACAGATGAGATAAAAAATTTAAAATGAGAAACATCAGGTTTATTACTAGTAAAAGCTTCTTCAGGTGTACTCATGCCAAGTATTCTATGAGGAAAATGGTTCTACACATAAACCGTAGTATCGCATGCTTCTACCCACAAATGCATTGGTAGGCCCTGATCATGCAACATCGCTCGTGCTGCACCCATGATCATTCTGTTCTTTCTCTCTGTGACCCCATTTTGTTGTGGGTTATGAGGCGCTATGAGTTCTCTTCGAATTCCTTCTCTGCTGCAGAAGTATTTGAATTCGTTATATATGTATTCTCCAGCATTATCACTCCTTAGAGCCTTCAGTTGCTTCCTTGACTCTTTCTCCACCAATGCTTTAAACTCACAAAACTTTGAGAATGTTTGATCTTTCTTCTGCATGAATAATATCCAGCATTTACGAGAAAAGTCATCAACAAAAATAAAATAATACCTATGTTTTGTTGTTGAAGAAACAGAGAATGGTCCACACACGTCCGTGTGAATTCTCTCCAGGATCACCAAAGAACGGTTCTCCTTTTCATGAAAGGTGGACTTTACATACTTCCCTAGGGTGAACCCCTTGCACTGATCTAACTGAGCAAGTGTTCCCATTGGAAGTCCAGTAGATATTTGTTGCATGATCTTCAAGGCTCCATGATAAAGATGGCCCAATCTCCTATTCCATAATTCTCCCTCATCCTGGCTCACCACTTTTTCTACCTTGGCTATCATGGAATTGCAACCATATAACTCTAGCATTTAGAGATTCTTAACTTGAATCCCTATCTTCTTTACTTGACCCGTTGCTTTATGTCGCAGGTAGGATTTACCACTGCTAAAAACAACATCATAGCCTCTATCCTCCAACATTGTGACTGAGATGAGGTTTTTCTTCAGACCTGGAACATGCATAACATTTTTCAATTGAAATGGTTTACCTGAATCCCTCTAAAAGGTAATGGTACCAATACCAGTTGCACTGTATCGTCCATCATCACCCATCTCTATATGCATTCTGAGATATTTCTCCTCCAATTCAATGAAAGACTCTTTATCTCCTATCATGTGGAATGAAGCACCACTATCCAAATACCACACTGATCCCAATGCACTTGAAGCCATGCATGCGATCAAAGCGAAGTCAAGTTCAAATTGTGAGACAAGAGCCTCACTAGTTTTAGATCCAACAACCGTATTGTTCTTCTTCTTCTGTGGACAGTTACTAGTGAGATGCCCATGTTCGTGACAGTGAAAACACTTCACTTTGGACTAATCCAGTTTCTTAACTTTAGACTTGGATTTTGGATGGAATTTCTTCCCTTTCCCTTTCCTTGCCTTGGAATTCAAAGCACAATCCTCTTCATCATCACACTTTGATGAAGATCCATCTTTAGTATTCCGCCTGAACTTATCTTGCACTAGATCCGACCATAGTCGTTCCCAATCCGACAATTTTTCCCTTACATTGACAAATTCTTGATAACTGTGCCAACTCTTAGGAATCCCTAGGAGTTCCAAGCTCACCAAATCATTAACATCGACTGTTATTCCCACACTTCCAATCTCACCCCGACATTGGACAAACTTCATGAGATATTTTGGAATGGTGTTTCCCTTTTCCATCTTGATCTTCCTGAGTTTATCTTTGAGCGCCAATTTCCTATGGTCGCTACTGTTTTGGAACAGATCTGTCAAAACCTTACACATTGCATATGGTGTGGTTTTCCCATGGAGACTTGAGACAATGTGGTCTCGTACTCCCTCCAATAGAATCCTCCTCGCCTTCACCACTTTCTTTTTCCATGCATCAAGATTTGTAGTGTCTATTGCATCTGACTTAGGAACATCATTGTCAATATAACCCTTCAAGCCATTGTCTTTGACCACTTCCTCCATCCTATCCTTCCAAGAAATGTGGTTAGAGCTGCCCTCGAGTGAATACTCCAAACTCAAGCCATTGAAAGAAATTTTTGACCTTGAATCAAGTGTCGCACCAAGAAAATCTTGCAAATTCAATTGTTATCCAACCCAAAACTCAACTCCTGCAATCCCTCTTCCCTGGGAGGTTCGCGCCCCTCCTGAGAGTAACCTAAGGGAAGTTTTCACCTTGCCTGTGTGTAGCCTGTGAACTTGCCTGGGAAGTTCGCACCCTTTTTCACTGTAGGGTGAGGGAAGTTCGCATCCTACTTCACTGTAGGATGAGGGAAGTTCGCACCCTGCTTCACTATAGGGTGAGGGAAGTTCACACCCTGCTTCACTGTAGCCTGCAAGAATTCCAATGAAGTTCGCACCCTGCCTTTGTCTAGGGTGAGAGAATTACTATTCCTGAAAATGATGGTAGTTTTCATTACTAGGGTTCGCACCCTACTAGAGAGGGGACTTGGGAAAATGAAATAATGTTCACACCTCACTTCTGTGACTCTGTGGCCTTTGTGGATCTGATACCATGTAGAAATTTCAATAGAAATTAAGTATTTCCTATGATTCTCTTGATCTAACAATTACGCCACTATTAAATACAGAATTGCTTCTACTATTATTCTTGCAGAAAATTAAACCACAATCACAAAGTGAAATAGCAAGAACACATAACACATAAGTTTTTCCGGGAAAGCGTAAAGCTAAAAACCCCACTGTCATATATTATGTATATCATGAATCATGAAACAATATCAATCAAAACTCTAATCCAAGAGCTCTCAGTACAATACAATCGTATCACACTGTCATACACAAATCAACAAATACATGTGCCAATTTTTGTGTCCAGATAGCCTGCCTCCTCTGCACAATCTCTGAAATTCGAATTCTCACAATGAATCATTTTTGAATTGCCTAGTTTGCACATGCTCATAAGCATATCCACTGCATGTGTGATCAAATCACAAATGATAGACAAACTTTCCCTTTCACTTGTTATCTCAACTAGGTCTCCACTGGATCTAACATGCATGTAGTTAACTGTGGCAAATCTTCAGTTGCATGTGAGTTCATTGATTAACTGAACTCTCACTAGTGCATGTTTAGTTACAACTAGTACAACTGATATTAACTCACTTAACTACACTTATAATTCTTTTACAAATCCAACTCACTTAGTTATGAATGAAATAATAGATTAATTTTTATTGTCTAATTTAATTAAGGGAAAAGTAAATTAGACACATGTTTCTTGTTGACTTTTCAACAAGTCTTTCTTGGGAAAGATTAATTTTTTGAGGAGGTTTGTTTCCAACTTTGTTGAACTGGAAAAGTTTATAACAACCATGTTGAGGAAAGTAAATGAAATCAAGTGGACTACTGAGTCTTGAAATTCCTTCAACTAGATAAATAAATCCTTGACTGAAGAACCAGTGCTTATCAATCTTGATTACTCAAAGGATTTCCTCATTTTTTCATTTTCCTCGTTTGATATAGTAGCGACTATTTTGTTGGAGAAAAACATTGAGGATTTAGAGCATCCTATCTCATTTTTCAACAGAGCACTAAGAGATGCATAGGTGAAATACAACATCATGGAGAAACATGCCTATGCTTTGGTGAAATCCCTCAAGGATTTCAGAATCTATGTCCTGCATTCAAGGATCATTGCATATGTCCTTTCAGCTTCAGTAAAGGACAATATCATTCAGCATAACATAGATGGACGAAGGAGCAAGTGGATTGCCAAAATCCTGGAGTTTGATCTGGAAATAAATCCCACCAAACTAATTAAAGGCCAAGGTTTAGCCAATCTATTGGATGAATTTAATTGTAAATATTTGGGGGTTAACTTCATCAACACTTGCACAGAAAATCAACAATCTGAGTTTTACGATAAGAATTCTCAGGACAACCCTCCATTGGTAGAATGCACCTGGTACAAATATATCATATTTTTACTGCAAGAGTTGCGACCTCCTGATGGAATCTAGAAAATCAAGGCAAGATATTTAAAGCTCAAAGAAATTAGATATTGCCCTATTGACTAGATCTTGTACTGGAAAGACCCTTTAGGTTTGCTTATGAGATGTTTAGATCCACAGGAGGCCCAAAATATTATATTTGATTTTCATGACAACCTATGTGGAGGACATCACTTCTAGTGAAAAAGGACCTACAAAATCCTCAGGGATGGATATTTTTGTCCCAATCTATTCACTAATCTTTGCGCAAAAGTCAGAGCCTGTGTCAAGTGTCAGAAATTCTCAGGAAAATAACAGCTAAAGTCCCTGCCATTGAATCCTGTGGTTGCTTCTGAGCCCTTGCAGCAATGGGGCCTAGACTTCATTGGGGAAATTCATCCTGCATCAAGCGGTCAACACAGATGGATCCTGACTACCACAGATTATTTTACCAAGTGGATAGAAGCTATCCCCATAAGGAGTGCTTCTCATAAGGTGATCATTGGATTCCTGGAGGATATTATAGTAATATTTGGTTGTCCAAGTAGGGTTGTCATTGACAATGCTGCATCTTTCAAGGCCGAAGAATTGATCTGGTTATGTGAACAATTCATAATCAAATTGATTCACTCTACCCCATACCACCCCCAAGGAAATGGACTGGTGAAACACTCTAACAAAATCCTCATTAAAATCATTAAAATATTGTTAGAAGATAACTAGAAAGCATGGAATTCAAATCTCAAATTTTCCTTGTGGGCCGACAGAGTGGCAACGAAAAGATCTCTCGATATCTCTCCTTTTCATCTTGTTTATGAGAATGAAGAAATTATTCCTTCTCATCTCGCCTTGCCTATGGTGAAATTCTTTCAAAACTACTAGGATGAGCCTAATGACATGATCATAAGGATTTTGCAGCTAGTTGAAGCACAACAGGTGAGGGAACAACTTCTGGACAAAGTGCATGAACATCAACAAAGGATCAAGAAGGATTTCCAACTAGGAGATCTAGTACTAAAATGGGATGCTACCAAGAAGGATAGAGGTAAGCACATCCAATTTGAGGCCCTATGGATCGTCCCCTTCAAAATCTCTGAGATATGTCAAAATAACCCTTACATGTTGCAAAGTTTGGAAGGGGATGAAGTATTTGGTGGCCCTATAAATGAAATTTTTTTGAAGAAGTTATTTACTTGAGCCATGGGTGGCTCCCATGTCTTTGTAAATATTGTTTTTATTTCATTTTCAATTTTATAAGTAACTCCATAGCCTAAAGTAAGGAACTGAAGCTACAAAAGAGTTCTTAGAGCCTTGCAGGGAGGACTCTATCCCCCATGGAGCCTAATGTTAACACATAAAATTGATGGGGGGTGCTTTGTTCCTAGGAAATCGAATTTTTGGTGAAGAAATGAAGGAAAGTGGGAAAAAAACCCACAAAATGACTCTTATCCTAAGTTAGAGGCATGATTGGATGGCCTTGTTGCATTGTGATAAGGTGCGTGCAAGTCTGGGTGGTTGAGATCTGTGCACTTAGTTCTACGACTTGCATTCCATATTAGACCCCTCCCCGATCTTCTACCTTTAATGGGGGGTGGGGGGGTCCAAGCTAAGTGGTTTTAGAGAGCATCCCCCAAACTATCATGGTTCTTCCTCATTAACTCGGACACCCCCCCTGCACTAAACTGCTTACCACCTACCCCCCCCTCCGAGAAGACCACTTACGTCCTCCCGATACCATTGCTGCTCCTCCTGCCACCTGTTTTCCACTAGCGCTCACGCCTTCCTGTCACATCCTTCCATTCACCTCTGCCTCTCTCTCCCTCACACCTATCCTCCACTCATCGTCCCCCCTGACCTATCATCATCCCACCTTCATGTCTCACTCGATCACTTCATGTCATGTGCCTCCCACTCCATGCCACCTCCACCTGTGTTATCGTCGTCCTAGTCACCTCCCCGCCCTCTGCACTTTCCACCTAGTTGTCGATCAATCTTTATTCCATGCCCGTCGCCCCACCAGATCCACGTCCACGACTGCCTAAGCCATCCCTGCAAGCATCCAACTCAGCTCTAGATGGCATAGTGAAAATGCAGTCACGTTCTACATGTACATTGTTGACTCGAGTCTTATCGATCCTAATGAAGCAGTTATTGAGGTTGGTTAGTGGTGATTGAACATCATTTCCACCATAAATGGAAATCTTGAGAAAGGGATATCAGCAAGTCGGCTCATCTACAGAACCTTCCTGAAACATGATTGCATTTGACAATGCTCGCTTATGACAGGAGACTGCATGCATAGTCTACTAGGAAGCATGCATACATAATGCCTTCAATGCAAAGGATCGAGCAGGCTTATGTGGTTGGATTTGAGTATATAGGAGTGTTTCCCATATTTTTGTTAGTGTCAATGGTTGAGCTAAGATTCTTATTGTAAAGTTTTAGTAAAGCCTTTGGTTCTCTGATTATGTATTTTTCATGAGACTTCTTGTCTAATAACAGTTAACCTTCTTTCCATATCTTTTTCCTCTGATACTGAAAGCTTGGGAATGGATAATCCAGTCAAGTCGTTATAACTACGGTGTAATGTAGGTTTGATTACAGTGTTGTTACAATGTTTTTCAGTTTCTTGAAGTTCTCTGATCTAAGAGGATCTTATATCTAAAGATTGTCCTTCATAGGCTATTGGAAGGTCAGATGTCCATAGCAGACCTTCACATATTTTTCGTGTTGTTCCGCCTACTAACCACAATACCAAATTACTGTCTAAATTTAGATCAAGACCTCATCTTCCTGTGAATATTAGCCCAATTTCCTTAGTTAAAATGATATCATCCTGAGTTTGCATCCATTATACCACCCTTAAACTTATTCATTGTGACATAAAAAATGATGGGTACCGAGATTACCTCTGCTGCAATCCAGAAGTGACTTCTAGTTCTAACAACAACCATCAGATCTGAAGAAAGGTGCATGCAAATTAACCCCTAATTACTTCAGACATTGCAACTTCGACGAAGTTTATGTGTGATAGAGCAGAAAGGGTCAAAGCCCAAATTTTTGAAGTCTCGAAGAGAAACTACAACGTATTTATGTGGGGGGTAAGTGTTTACCATTGGATTTGACCAAGGATGGATCAGAATCATAGGGTTAATACAAGAGTGGAAGGTAACAAATTTTGGGTGTTCGACGTTCGGGAGAAACGGGGTATGCTAAGGTGAAATCTCTGGACACCCGAAGTCATGAAGTGACATGTCCTGCTGACATCACTAGGGATGACGTGGACAGATGGGACGTGTGCCCCATGTCAGTAAGTTAAGAACCTTTGTAAAATATAAATTCAGTTAGAATGTGACATATGTCACCCACCTGATTGGGCCACATGTCAGCTTTGTGTGTCCTACCACATGGCTCTCCGGGTGGTGGCACAAGGTAGTTAAACTTGGCGAAGAATTTAGCTAGATCAGGGCTGCATTAACTTTGATCACGATCTATCAAGATCGATGGCTAGGAGGCATTGCATAGATAAAAGTTGCATGAAAGATAATTCTACAGGGTGGTACTGCAATCCAAACCATGGTTTCCCAGAAGGATTACGTGTCAGCATGGGGAAAATTGTGGAACGATCGACAGGTCACTCCAAAACCTCCAACCCATGTCCCTACAATTTGAAAAGTAATAAAGTTGATGTGACGTTTTCAATATTTATTAGTTTAAGAATGAATACCGTGGACCCTAGTGGATGTGTGGCACCTAATCCTAAGGTCCAGATATTTGGTACTCCATAGGAATTGTGTTACAGTTTCATTGAGATGAGAACTCCTGGAGGCCGTAGTTAATCTCAACCGTTGATAAAGAGAAGGTATGTGGAAAACGATACCACCGTCCGAAGATTGGGCACTACGAAATGTTGGAGAGTATGGAAAACCCAGAACTTCCAAAGCCCGGAGTAACATAATAAATCCCAACCATTGGTTGTTGAGGAAGTCGTGGACCGTTTATCCAACCCACTTCGCGAAGTTCTCCAATTCGATGTTCGGGAGAAATAAGGCACAAAGTAGCAAGAGCTTCCAAAGACAAAGTTTCGAAGCCCTGAATCTCTCAAGGATCAATATAAGCACCTATATGATAGCACCAGGTCACAACCCATGGTCACATGCAATTGAGGGATGAAGAAAAAGGTCTAGTGCCTGAACACTGTGTTAAAGAAGGGAAAAGGGGTTAGGAAGGAAGCCTGTGGGTTTTTTCTGGTTCGAACCTGCAACAAAAGAGGTATTAAAGACCTGTGAAGTTTTTGATAGGGTCCAACAAAGATCTAAGAGCCATTATCTCAAAGAAAAGAGATCCACTGCACAAGGAATGCATCATATAAAAAACACAAGTTTTAAAGGATCATAACTTTCTTCTCAAATCTTAGAATTGAGAAAGGAAGCAGTCATTGGAAAGATATCGGAAAGAGGATTCCAGTTATTCATCCATATTTGAGGATTGAGCAGCTTAGATCACAGGAAGTAAGAGAGGATATTTATGGCGACCATAAAAGGAAAAGTTGTGCATATAATACCAAAATGGCATATCGTGGTTCTAGCTAACAAAAATTGTTGTATGTCCGTTTTTATATGTAATGGTTACATTAAAAATAAAAAATAAAAAAAAATGCTAGAGATGTCTACAGATCGAAGAAAGAAGGATAGAGATGATTCTTCATTTGCATTGAAATATTTAAGAAGTCATTGGTTCAAATGTTGGGTTCAATAAGCAACATGGAAACCCCAAATTAAATTGTTGTTTGGGGAAGACAGTCTAGATGACAATCTTTGCACATCAAATGTGAATGCTAGGTGGAGAAATCCATCTATGATACATGATAATGCATGAACCATCAGTTCATATGGAGATGCAAATCACGGGAATAAGGAAGGTTTTATGGAATATGAAAGAGTTTGGAGACAAGATGTGACATCTCCAAAGATTAGTCCTACAGATTGGAGGTAGCACCTCCATTATTTCTAACAAAGTGCGTAGTGGAAGCATGGCATGAAGGTCATCAAATATGGCATGAAATAAGTTGATTTTGTCAGTCAAGTTGAAAAATCAGATGGGTCAAGTCAGGAGAAAATAATAATTCATCAAGATAATACTAGTGTTGATATGATCAATCATGGAAAGGCAACACCAAATTTCTTCAAGAAAAAAGTTGGTGTTAACTATCCAAGGTTACTCAAAGAACATGACTAGAAATATAGTTGGGTCATGAAGGAATTGGATCAAAGGGGTCCAAGTAATAGGGGAATGTTGAAAATTGATATCAGTGTAATATGTGGTGGAAAGTATGCAAAGGAGACAAGGAAAAACTTCTGGATGGATTCAAGTCCATGAACATCCTAAGATAATGGAAGAAGAAAATGGTTCTAAGCATGGTTTTGAATGTAGAGGAGATGGTTCCTAACAAGAAGTCGTCTTAAGTGACATATAACCATGAGTGACACCCAAAAGGTTGAAGGTATCACTTGAAGCTATGATGGTAAGGTGAAAGAAGTTCTTTCATTTAATTCTATGGAGATAGAAAAGGAGGCATATGTTCATCCTTACAATATGCTAGAGATTGCCTAGGCAAGTCAAGTTTGAGGCTAGTTGGAAAAGGGAAGAGAAGATTACAAGAAAACCTCAAGTACTAAAGTATTAATTAGGAAAAGGGTTGAAGAAGTTCAGTCCTCAAGAGTAACTGGATGTTAAAGAATCCAAAGTCTATAAAACAAATTGGTTTGGAATTTAATTCATCCAACTATGAGCTGGGATAGTAGGATCCAAGGGATAAATGAAATTTGAAGGCTAATATCAAATTAGTTTGTGACTATAAATGCAAAAGAAACCAAGAGTGATTTGGCTAGAAATTGCTCAGGTCAGAACTAATCATGTACAATGACTACAATGAGAGTACAAGAAGATCTGGGAACTCAGGAAGAATTGTAGACTTCTAGGATCAACAAGGAAAAGTTTTACAAGGAGAAAGAAGTTTCTGCAATTTCTGTAGAAAAAAGTATGTTATGTCTTGTTGGGGCAGTAAGAAGAAAGAATGATTTCATGTTTGCAAGTGTTTCTGGTGATGTTGTTGCATATGAAAGGAAGAAACATAAATCTGAAGTGTTGGTTATAAGTTTGATAAAAGAAGCATGAAAGTTTCTATTGTCATCAACCATCCAAGTAGCATCAAATTTATTAATGACAATCATGCAGGTATGAGTTTTTATTACTCTTATTGCATGATTGCTGAAGGAAATTCAGGAAAGAATTTTCACCCGGTTGAATTTTTATGATACACAAGATGGTATTATTTGAATGCTTTAACATGAATAAGATACCACTAGATGTGGTAAAGGCTAGAAGCCTGTTATAGTTATCAAATATTTTTATATTTTGAATGCACACACTGACATAGTAGAATGTCATGTTAATTTGGTTATGGGGTAATAACCAAATAAAATAAAAGATAAGAACTTGTTATAGGAATGAATGCCAGTAAAGATAGTCATGTATGAGACTGGAACATGGTTGGATATGGAAAATTATGGATATGGAAAGGTTATGAACCACACAGGTACCAAAAGCTTCCTACCTCTAAATAAAACTTGGACTGCAACCTTTCTACTAACACTAATGAACACCACAAAATTATGTTCTTGGTCTAGTGTTTGGGTCAAAAATGACGACATCCAATTAATTAGGAAGACAATAGGAAGTGTGTGGGGAATGTATCAAAAAAATGTCCAAAATTAGAACTTATGGATGGTGAGATACATGATTGAGATAAATAACATTCTATAATTCAATGCAAGGGGCATTGAATAAATATGCATTGCGAATTGCACTCATGCATGGTAAGTCATATAATTGTATACTTAAATGCATTTTTGGAATGTGTTTTGTAAGTACATGGATATATATTATGGCATGGGAATAATTGTTACTAACAGTTGAAATGTTGTTAACCCATGAATTCGAGGACATTTCAGAAGTTGATAGAAATTGCAACAGAGAAGTTGCAAGTCAAGTAGTCACGTAAGCATTGACTATAGAAAATTTCTTGTTTAGAAAAATAAGTAATGAACTTACAGATATTACTGTGAACATGCATATGCATATAATGAAGAGTCATTCTATTTTATTATATTATTGTGATTTAATTGCTAGGTGCAAGCAATTATAAGATCATTGCATGAGGTTTTATACATATTGCAATTTAATTATGATGTACAAGAAATACTGACAATTTGTTGGTTGTATGTAAGATGAAGCATTGCAGGAAAAATGGTATGCAGTTTGGTGCTTGTGGAAAACCACAAGAAAGGTTGCATTCATAATATGGAAATGACCAAGAAGAATTATGAAATAGAATTTCATGTTTTGGGGAAAATATGAATTCCCTTTGAACTAAGTTTGATCTTCTAAATAAACTCTTTTATGTTTTCTCAAGATAACTGCATGTGAGTGATGCATATGAGATGATGTTGATTAAAGTTGGAATGTTGACTACAAAGAGTAGCTCGGGGAAGATGTTGATTGGATACAACAAATCTTACCCTATGGATCCTCGATGGATCTGAGTGTGTGTACACTTCTCCTTGGTTTGCCTTGGAGAAGGATGGAGCCCTTGAGGGAGAACTGTGGGGATAGGCTCCCCGATATGAGGTCTGGAGGGTACTTGGAGACCTTTGAGGGCAGTTGGAACTCCTGGAACCACAGTGCTTTAAGAATTCCTACCCAGCCTGTTGTTGAAGCCCAAGGAAAGGGAGGTGTAGCGGCCAATGGACTGTGTGACAATGAAGGTGTACACTCCTCGGGTGAGACAAGAATGTGGGGACTGAGAGACCGTTGGTTGGAGTGTTGTTGAGGTTTGGTACCTTGGCCTAGACCATGTTGATATAGATTGTCTATGGTGGCTATCTTGGGAATTCATTGCCTCGATGGAGTCATAGCCCTACTCAGGGGTAGAAGGTCTTCTCAATCAAAAGATAAGTATCAATTCTCTATTCATTGTATGTTGTGTATCTTGTATACAGGTTATAATGTTATTATAATTTTATGTATATATATTTCATGTATGTTCTAATGTTTCTTTCAAATGAATAGGTGTACGAGCAGAGTGTTATGTCTATGGAGCCATAGCCCTGCTAAGAGTTTATCAATAGTAATATCTAAGGCTGGGTGAAACATCGTGGATCTACAACCAGTTGGTGCTTTCAATGAGTTTTAATTGAAGCATGTAACAAGGAAAAATGAGTTGAATGCTTTCCTAAAGAAGCTCTATGGAATAAAGAAATCGAGTTTCAGCTGTAGTATGAAAACCAGAATTGGTTCTTGAAACTAGAGCACCAGGTAGATAACAGAGTTTCAATAGCTAAATCTTGGACCTTTTTGAATAATTTTGAATTCTATATGTATAAACAAGCTGCACTAAGGATAGTGCAAAAATAAGGGGAGGGCTTTGTAATATCCCCAGATAGAACCCCAGTTGTAATTATGAATTGTAAACATGTTTGATAGTCTAGTGAGCTGAGTTATAATAAGTCAGGAGGCTTATGTGATGATTAGGCCAGAGAGCCTAGATGCAATAGCCAGTGAACCTATTATTGTATATGTGTAAATACTCATATATTTAATATAAATACATCACTTCATGTAGATCGACCATGATAAAAGAGAATGGGGGACTAAGTTCCACTAGGTAGGGAAAGGGATGGGACTGAGAGGATAGGAAAGAGGGGATAATATAGAGGGATTAACCCAAGGGAATATTATAATATATTCCTAAAAATGAAAATACTAAAGTGGGGAAAATAAACCCAGTTATCCTAAGTTTATGGAAATGGGAATGAGTGCTAAATGGAGTGCATGAACCTCTAGGAAGACAGGTGTCAACCTGGGCACATGCAATTAAATATGGAAAGTTAGCTCATTGGGGGGGTTCACTCCCCATTCTCCCATCCTTCACCTAGCTCGTTTGGCCTCCATCGCTGACCCCTGCATCTTTCACGCACCTCTGAAACCAATAACTCATGAAGCTGACCTCTGTTTTCCTGTGAAGCACAACGTATCTGTACTTGCCCGAGTCGTGTTGTGCCTTATCGAATTGTGGTTTCTTCCATCCCCTAAGCTATATTGAGCCTTTCTATTGTTCTCACTTGCTACAATTGAGGTGAAGTTGGTTGAGGAAGTATGTTGTCAGGCCCGTGGTTGAAGAGGTAGGTTGTCAGGCTCGTGGTTGAAGAGGTAGGTTGTCAGGCCTTTGAGAAGCTCTCTCTAGGTGAGAGAGTTTCTTGGGAAGTGATTTTCTCCTAGAGAGAGTACAACACCATCTACGGAGCTCTAAGAATTCATGATTTGGCCTGTTGTCGAGACCCTAAAAGGGAAGTGGAGAAATCGATGGACTGTGGAAAAATGAAGGTGCATATTCCCAGGGTGGAACATGCATCTGGGGAATGATATTCTGTGAGTAGTGGGAATAAGGAGGTTCTTGGAGAGTTTGCTGGGAAGTAATTTCCTCCTAGAGAGAGTCCAGGACTAGCTACAAAGCTCTGGGAATTCCTGATCTGACATGTTTCCGAGACCCTGAAAAGGAAGTGGAGCAACAGATGGACTGTGGAACAGTGAAGGTGCATATTCCCGGGGTGGAACAGGCATGTGGGGAATGCTATTTTGCGATTAGTGGGCATAAGTAAGATCTTGGAGAGAATTCTTCTAGTTGTACTGTGCAGTTTTCTGTAACCTCAACCTAGTCTAGGATTCCTTTGCTCTGGGTAGAGCTTAGTCCCAAATCGGGCGTGACCCACTACTGAGAGTGATTAGTAGTGTGGTTTATGGATGGAAGGTTCATGGAATGTCTGCGCGAAGTTGGTGGTCTTTTGTTAAAAGATAAGTACCACTTTTATGTTCATTTACATGTTGTATATATGTACATGTGTTATAATTGATGAGTAATGCTTGTCTATGCTATATGTGTAGGCTTATTGTTATATCTACATTAATCTATGTATGAACATAATATGTTTTCTATTTCTGTTTATATTTATATGCATATGATAATTGTTGTTTCTATGAGTAGCATGGCCCGACCATTGGTGGTCGGGGACATTACAAAATGGTATCAGAGCAGGAATATGTTCCTCTGTGGCATTTCCGGACATGTTGGGTGGATGGGGACGTTACAAACCCCCTATTGTTTCTTTCTCATGGAGTCATAGCCCCCCATCGATTTAGTCCTTGTCTCTCAGCCAACAATGTATTTTTTTATTAATAATTTTAATTTACATCATTTCAATTTCTTAATTTTCATATTTACATTATATTACATTCCGAGGATCAAAATTAGGATGTAGCAAATACTTACAAAAATTTGCACTCTCACTTACCATAATTGTACATGCAAAATGAGTATCCATGATCATAAACCTTTCTAGTAAGTGAGTCAAACATTTTATGCCAAATGAGTAGCCATGATTGAGAACCTTTGTAGTGATTGAGTCAAACATTTTATATAAAGAAATAGAAAAATGGAGATTGTTTCCACACACCAAAATTGTTTAATTGATTTATTCATCATTATATATATGTGTGTGTGTGTGTGTGTATCCATGTTAACCATAGAGTTATAAATGTTAAAAGGGATCAAATACAAGATATACATTATTATTATTATTATTATTTAAAATAGATTTAAGTTGGTTGTAGTGTCATTCAATGCCAAACTCACACTTATGTAAATATGGATGTATAAAAATACATTTGTGATTATTATGAATATATTTATATTTACATTGTAAGCATATATAGATATGTAACTATCATATTTATAGTGTTTTTATTTGTATATTTTTAATATAAAGATATATTTTTATTTTTCTTTGTATCTATATTTGAGTGACATATAATTTTATCATTATTATTTGATTAGTTAATATAAAAATTAATTCAAAAATAAGAAAAAATACTTATGTTATTTTTTTCTATTAAACTATAAAATAATGAAAAAAAGATTATACCTTAGTCAAAATAAATACCATATATAATGCAATATGGAAATAATTCTTTACTCCTTCCTTACTACTCACCACATGATTAAAATCACAATATTAATAGCGTAAGGAGTTACTCTGTGCAATGTCGAGCTCCAAGCAACAATAACTATTTGAATGCAGATCAAAACTCGATTCAAAGTAGTAGTAATTGTAACAACAACAAAAACAACAACAACAACAACAATATATTTTTAAGGTCACAACCAAGTCATAAATCAAATTGGTGTATGAGACCCCCCTTGTTTGTGGGACAAGGGATACTACTAAAGTATATAAAGGTATACTTACCCTACCCCCTTAAGAATTACTTATATGCATTGCTTGAAAAATGGATCAAATAATGCACACACCGTATAAATGACAAAACAATTGTATGCTAAGTGTTCGACTATGCCCAATGAGTGCTATAGTGGTAATATCCTCAATCCACCATCAAATCCCAAGTACACTTCACTCAAAATGAAATGTTGATTAAGATTCCAGTAGCATTGATGATACATGAGTTAACATGATCTTGACCAACATTTTTACAAAAAGGCCAAGGAATTGTGACTGAGGCATTGTCACGAGTATAACCATCTCATTGATCAAGAAAATAGCATTGGACCATTACAATGAATCCATAATCTCAACAACAAATTCTTGAATGATGTGAATAATCAATAAATTATTGTGTGGAACTTTTTCCATTGACTCAGACCACTTATCAATTCAACTTCATGTGTTGCTCAATCTCACAATAGAACTACAATAAATACTACTACAACAACAAAAAAATTAATTGTTTTAAGTGAATGACCAACAACAATGTTGATTTTGGTGGAATGCTAATGATTTGGTAGCACCATTAGGTTTTTACTTAGTGAATCTTTAACATAGAATGTGAGTTCATGGAATTTTAAAGAATACGCTTAATTTCACTAAATATTGATAAATACTTCCCAAATTCCTTGTGTTGAACCCCCTCCCAATACATCTTAAAAAAAAACCATTGTTTTTACTAGATACCTCTTTTTATATGCTCTAATACCTGTAAACCCCTTAGTACACTACACCTCCCCCGATACCTACAATATATTGAATTTATTTTTCAATATTTCAAAACCCCTTTATTAATGAACACGATATGATATTAGTTAACAAAGTGAGGATCCCCTGGATAACATAGAGTCGGAAATTAAATGGTATTATATGCTAATCGTACTCACACAAATATATAACCTGAACAAACACACAATTTAAATAAAACCACATGAAAATTTACCATATAAAACAACAATATTTACCTTGGAAATCAACTTGAGAAAACTAACTTGGAATGAAAATGCTTGGTCTATTATTTTTAGATTTTATAGAGAATTATAGAATGCTCTCCAAGGAAATCAGAGTCAACTCTTGCTAAATTTTGTCAAAGCATCCCCTCTTCCTTTGACAACCTACTTTTTAATAGTTAGTGAGGAGTGTTTTCCTTAATTTTGCAACTTTCTTTTTAACACTTAATGAGGAGTGGTAGGAGTGGTATCTTGGTATATTTTGATGATAGATAGTCACAAGTTTAAGTGTTCTAAGTTTAAGTGTTCTGGAAGCTTAACCACAACTCTCTTCTTTGCTCTATTTATTATTTTTTAATATTTTATCTTTATCTTGCTTACATCATTATTATTTGGTTATAATATATTTATTATTTTTTCCTTACATTAAATCGTATGCTATGGTTGTTTAGATCCTACATCATCCTTATGCTATGGGCTACATCATTACTTTGTTTAGATCCTACATCATTACTTGTTATAAGTATTATTTTTTTAATTCAATATCTTTAACATGGAGTTCTTATATTTAGTCTTATGCTATGGCTGTTCAAGTCTCTTTCATATCATTACTTGTTATAGGTATTTGTTTTTTTAACTAGATATATTTATCATGATTTTTTGTGTTAAGATAGTTATATTATCTAAACACACTTACACCATGTTAAGATAATATTTGGATTATGTATTAATTGAAGTTTTGTGTCAATATAATCACATTATTTAAACATATACAACATGTTAACACAATATTTAAATTATACACTAATTTAGGAGCTAAATTTTTAAAGAAGATATTTCATATCAAACTAAATCTAACAACTTCTTAATCTTAAAAAAATTATCACTTATTTAAAAATACACTCTGCCTCACACTCAACCATGTAATAAAAAATCATAATTTACATCATAGTTATCAATACCATAATAAACCCAACCTTTTCCTTTCTAATATATCACATTATAACATCCTCTTTATTATTAGATTACAAAATATTATAATTATTATTTATAATATATAAAATAAGCTTAGTCTAAACATTTTTTATTTTTTTATTTTTTCTCGGAATCAATTACTGATTTATTTGTGGGATAAGGAAATTGGTGTATGAGATCACCCAACCATTTGACTAGTAAAGTCTATGGAAGTATACATACCCTACTCCCCTCTAGATTTGAACTTGAAACCTTTTAGAAGGAAACACATATTCTTAACCATTAAACCCACTCAAGATGTATTAGTTAAGAAAACCTAATCCATGATTGGTTCTTCAATATTAATTGAAGAAAAATATAAACATAAATGCTACTTTAATAATCTATTAATAAATTTAAAAGATTTTAAAATATTTTTTCTTTGTAGATTTTTTTTGGACTTTTAATAATTCAATAAATTCATCTCTTTACAGATTTCTTTTAATAATTCAATAAAATAAATTATCTGTATACTACCTTTTAATAATTTAATAAATTGATCTCTCTTTTAATAATTCAATAAAATAAATTATTTGTATATTGCATTTTAATAATTTAATAAATTGTTCTCTATGTTATTCATAGAAAATAGTTAGAAAATAGTTGAGAAAAGTGTTTGAAGGGAATTGGGAAAAGAGATGAAGTAAGAATTAACTTGTACTTAAAGTAGGAACTCATTAAAACCACAAATCTCAGCTTCGATTATTTATAACAACTCAAAACTCTCATATTTAAAATAATTATGATTCTTGTTGGATTGCATCCATATCCACCTACTCATCCTAATTTTGGCAACGCTTCATATCTCACCAAATTCCATCCAAATGCTATTATAACTTGTCCAAGATATCATTTAATGTTAATAGGAAACCTTTGCATCCATATCCACCTACTCATCCTAATCTTGGCAACACTTCATATCTCACCAACTTCCATCCAAGTGCTATTATAACTTGTCCAAGATATCATTTAATGTTAATAGGAAACCTCCTCATGCTATAAACATAAGTCTTGGCCAACACTTCATATTTCACCAACTTCCATCCTATTGATATTATGATTGGTACAAGATGGCATTGAATGTTAATATGAAGAAAAGGAGAAAAACACACTGATGAAAATACACCGTATAAGCATAAGTCTTTTTCAACACTTTATATTTTACCAACTTCCATCCTAGTGATATTATTATTTGTAAAAAATTGGAATTTAATGTTAATAAGAAGAGAGAAAAACAAAATGATGACAATACTACAGGTTTTCTTACCCATATAATTATAATTGGAGAGGGAATTGCATGTGAAATATAACAATAATAATAAGATGAGATGAATATTTATTTAGATATTAAATTGATATATAAAATATTATTTTATTTTTTTCTTCAAAATCTTTATTTTATTATAAAAATTTGGCTTCTTATGAAAATATACATACCCTATTTACCTATTTAAAAAACACATTACACGGTTATTAAAAAAAACACACATTACAAGAAGATGCACAAATAAATATGGATATGGTGACTTTTTTAATATATAACCCTATTAATCCACGATTACATAACACCATTCCAATATAAACACTCAATATCATGTACAAATAAATATTATGATCCACAATAAATATGGAAATGATGACTTTTTTAATATATAACCCTATTAAAAAAATTATTTTCATATAATTAAGAAATTACTTATCATTGATTAGTTATTTGATTTATCTAATTTATTTTCATATAATTAAGAAATTACTCATCATTTGATTTATCTATTAATTTTTTTTTATTGTTTATTGTTAATATGGTATTGATTTATAAATTTAAACAAGTCAATAAAATATATAAAAATAAGAATAATAATTGCAAAATAGCTACTTTATTTTAAAAATATGTTTTATAGTTTTATTAAATTAATAAATATATATATAATTTTGTCACTATTTTTTCAAACTATAACTTGTAAGATTTTAAATGAAAATGTCATTTGTAATCTCTAAAACATTGCACAATTAAAAACGGTATAATATTATTGGTAATCTCCCACACTTTTCCCAATTAAAAATGACACAGTCCTTTAGCTAAAGGAAAGAACAACAATAACACTAGAAACATTACACAATTATAAATGACATAACATCATTTGCAATCTTCAACAAATTGCAAAATTAAAGTTATTCATTAAACGTAAATATTTAAATGATGTATTTATTATTTAATTTTTCTAATCATTTTTTCAACATTTGTACAACTTAAAACAAATAAAACTATTACTAACTAAAAATATCTATAATGAAATAATCTATAAATGTTGGTGCCAACCAAATTTTCTATATTACTGAACATGAACATAAATGATGTATTTAAAAAAATTTATACATGCTTTAAATCTAAATAAAGGTAACTAATAATATACTACTTATAAAAACATGTTAAGGGTTTAATAATAAACATTTAGAATAAAAGAAATTTTAATTTAATAAACAAATAAATTTGAAATTGATTATGATGATGATGATGATTAATGTCCACTAAGACCTAATTGGTCTATCGGACCTTAAGAAAGTAAGTGATTACTTGTGATTCTTTAGAATTTTGTTTCTGTGCTCGAAAAGCATTAAGAGAAGCTTTCCAAGATCACCATACTTTTGTTGAGTTAAGAGGTTAGGAAGGTTGGTAGTGTGATCAATATTTTGAAAATGAGATC
>ML778073.1:1094649-1127543 GCA_009831015.1 Picea engelmannii | reverse complement strand
TTTGTTCTTATCTTAGCAATGTTTATTTTTTTCTTTACACTTGGCAAAATAGATAGATAATTTTGATCTTCTAGATTAGGGTTGATTACATCTTTATAATACCTTAATTTTCTTTTTTCCTCTAACTCTTTATCACACCACATATTTTCCTTAAATTTTGATTTACATTTTTTTTAATAGTATCTTTATTCTGCAAAATGGTTTCTTCCATTATTCCCCAATAGTTTACATAATAAGAATATACATATGACCTAAAACTAAATATAAAAATAATTCTACAAATTTAACCATCGTATTTCTATATCTCTAAAAAAAAATTGGATCCATTAAAAAAATGTTTTTACATATCTCTTTAATTTTAACAAGTAGTAATTATGTTTAACATTGAAGTAAAAAAACTAAAAATCAATTACATATTAATTGAATTCTATAAGTGTAGTGTTAATATTAATCTTTACTAATTACAGGAGCAGATAACACTTTACATAGTGTTTTAGGTGTTTTTTCTCCAATCAGGAGCGTGGGTGGTTCACAGACCCTCATGGCTTGAAATGTGAGAGGAAGTGCGACTCCCTCCTATAGTAGGATTCTTATAGGTTTTGGTGCTAAACCAACTAGCCAGAACTCTGCAATGCGATTACAGCTTCTAATGTGGCACCAACTCCCTAGGAAACAACAAGGGCAAGGGATTGGATGACAATTCTTAGTATTAATGATGAGTGAAATAGGTTTTGAACTGTAACAAGCCCGAAACTACCCCTAGCTACCTCCCAAAAGTAGAAGAAACCCAAAATACAAAGTCAAATCCACCATCATTGGGAACTATATACGATTTATAAAATATCACACATTCATTGGAAAATTCATGGGCATTTGGCCCACTAAGAAATCCTACATATGGTGGATCAAAACAAACTGGAAACCTAAAGGTCATATTGATCTCAAATTGAGTTCCAAAGGGTTCTTCACTATCATCTTCTCCATCTTGGAGGACAACAATAAATGACCCCTACTTATTCAACTCTATAGGGTTGCACTTCAGACTTTAGACAAACATATTTATCCCTGAAAAAGAGGAATTTACTATTGCTCCAGTCTGGATTTGCCTTTATTCACATCCGCATGATTTATGGGATCAAAAACTCTTAGAGGGATTTGGAAATACTCTCGAGACTTTTGTGAAAATTTATGAACTCACTAAATAGGGTCGTTACACATCTTACACCTACATATGTTTCTACATGAACCTGTCCAAGCCCCTACCAAATTCAATCTTTATAAGCTACCAGGAAAATGAATGGGTACAAACCTTTGACTATGAACACATTCCCTTTCATTGCCAAAGATTCCATGAGCATGGCCATATTTTTAGAGATTTTCCCATGAATTCCCAGTCAGAACGTGAGCAAATGATCCCATCAAAGGATGTCGAGGATTTTGAGGAGGTTTCTGCCAAAAGGAAGACTCGAAGAAGCCCAATGCCCAATCAACCAAATAGGAGCTCTAAAACAGGAAACACCTTTAAAATCCTATCGCACAATGAAGAGGGCCAAGATGGAATCCCGCATCAGGAGAAAAATATAGATGACAATTTCAAGCGATGTAATATCATGGACCCAAATTCCTTAGACCCAACAACAAGAGAAGAGGAAATGCAAGAATACATTCTAGAATACAATGATTATGAGGATGGAAACAAGATGGATCTAGGTGATATATATCTGCAATCTATAGCTACACCTTGTGAATGACAAGATCCAAATTGCATTCCTGAAAAAAAATTCCAACTCTTGAAGGATGCCCTCATCTGTAGTAGATTACATTGAGAACTAGTTAACAAAGGTAATAACTCCCCTATCTCTTCTTTGGGCATAAAAAATCTCTCTTTAAATGATAGCTCCAAGCCCTCACAAGAGGGAATAAAAATAGATAGGAGGATCAACAAACAACTTCTCTAAGAGCTTGGTGAGATTTTAGTCAAATCTAGTTCCATAGCTCTAATGATATACATGTTTCCCTCTATTCCTCCTCATCTCTCATGAAGATCATATCATAGAACATCCACGGCATGAACGAGAAAATAAAACATAGGCTACTCATGAACAAAATACTTAAGGAGAAACCTTCTATTGTCATCATACGGGAAACCAAATGTCTGAACAATCTCTTCTCCACTCTGGACCATAAAATTTGGCTAGGTTCTTAGGAAATGTCCCCTGATGCTCAAGGGGTAGTAGGTGGTAATTCACTCCTCTGGAACCCATCAAAAGTCTCTCTCACATTTTTTCTCAACCAAGCACTCTTTTTCGTCCCAATACCAGCTTGTAGTCTCCTCCAAAACTGGCTATATCACCAATGTTTGTGGCCCCCAATCGATTGGGGACAAACTATATTTCCTAGAATCCCTCCAAGGCCTTCAACACTCATGCATAACAAGCATTGGATGATTGGTGGAGATTTCAATATAATCACTTATCTTGTAAAAAAGAGAGAGGGAATTAGAAGACTTGACATAGACTCTCAACAATTCAAGGAAAATGTTCACCTTTTGAATCTCATAGATCTCAAAATGGTGAACATACTGAACACATGGAATAATCAACAGAGAGGATCAAATCAGGTGGCCTCAAGATTGGATCGTTTCTTGGGATCTGAATATTTAATTCTCTTAGGCCTTCACTTATCATCTTTTATCCTATTGGGTATGTGTTATATTCTTTGCATGTGTGTGTGTGGGCGTGTCAGATATGACAACTGCGTCTGACGATCCCTCTAGTAGTGCCCTATGTGTCGTGTACGTCGGTCTCTTTACTAAGGGGGTCCCAGGGGGGGGGAGGGGGCATGTATGCCCCCCCCCTTGGTTACGCACAGCATTCGGGGCAACACCACAAAAAATTTGTTTTGGGTGGTTTTTGCTATTTTTAGCCGATTTTGCTATTTTTAGCGGCTTTCTAAATTAATTCTGCATTAAGGGATTAGGGTTTTGGTATCTATGGAATACCTAAAAAAATTGTATGTATTGTATTGTGAATGGTGAAATTTGATATAATGAATATAAGAAAGGTTTTCCCGGTTGAGGGTTTTCGGTATAAAATCTTTGTGTACTATGTGTATGAGACATTGATTAAATTATTTTTGGCTTAAGAATCTATATGCATTGCTTTATTTCACAGGTTTAAAACTTACATATCCTACCCTCTAGAGGCTTGGATTACTGACCCATCAAGATAGAAAATGACCTCAAGGGTATCCCTTTCAACTGACCCTTTAAATTTGAAAGATTTTGGATTGATTGCCTCAATTTTCAAGAAAATATCAAGTGATGGTGGACATAGATCAACCTGAAATCCACCTCCCTGATGTTCATATTTTAACAAAATCTCAAGCATATTAAACTCTACCTCAAAATTTGGAACAAGAACGAATTTGGAAACATCATCAAGGCCAAGAAATAATTGGAAGGAAAACTAGAACAAATTCACATGACATAATCCTAGAAGGACAAATAGAACAATTTCCCATAGAGGAAACAAAAATCCAAAACCATCTTGAAGTTCATAATAGTCAAGAAGAATTGCTATGGAAACAAAAATATAGAATTAGATATCTCAAAGAAGGGGAAAAAACTCGAAGTTCTTTCATAGGTCAATGATCCAGTGGTGGCACCACAATCACATCACTTCAATAAGAGACAATAAAGGTAACCTCTTCATCGAGATTGATGAAATGGAACAAGAATTGATAAAATTCTATCAATCTCTCCTTTTTGAACTTACAACTAATAGAAGACCAACCATTCAAAAAATTGTATGCCACATCCCATAGTTGGTCTTCCAAGAGCATAATGAAGATCTAATACACCCAATCTACCTTAAGGAGATGGAACAAGTGGTTTTTAAAATGACTAAAGGGAATCCCCAGGCCCAAGTGGACTCACCATTGAATTCTTCCATTCCTATTGGATGATTGCCAAACATGATATATGGGCACTGGTCGAGGAATCCCATCAATTTTCTAATGTCCTACCTACCTTGAACACCACCTTTTTATCTTTGATCCCCAAAGAAGAAAAAGTGGAAGATCAAATAAAATTTTGAACTAATTTCCTATACAATGTAGCCTATAAAATCATCACTAAAGTCATAGCTAACTGCCTCAAGCCCCTTATCCCCAACCTCATCTCTTTGGAATAAATAGGGTATGTGGAAGGTAAATTTTTTTTGGAAGGAATCATCTTCACTCATGAAATAATCCACTCCCTCAAATCATCCAAATCCATAGTATGATTATAAAGATAGATATATCCAAGGCCTTAGAAAAACTTAGCTATTGGTACATCTACTAGATCCTTAGATCTTTCGACTTCTCTCCTCTCTGGATCAAATGGATCATTAATATTACTTCCACGACCTTCTTCTCTATATTAGTCATTGTCTCCCCCTCAGATACCTTCTCTCCTTCTCATGAAATTCGAAAGGGTGACCCTCTATCTCCATTCCTTTTCATTTTAATGGTTGAAGGCTTAGGAAGAAATCTTAAAGTTGTTGTTGCAAACAAAAAAATCAGGGGCATCAAACAATGTGGGAATGACCTCACTATATCACATCAACAATTTGCCAATGATACCATGTTCATAGGCCAACCTAGTTGATGCAGGAGCATCGCCAGCACATCGAGCGAGCCAGCGTGGAGCGGGAGACAGCTGGACTAACCAGCACAAATTTTGAAAACACTTTGGAATTGTTGCACAAGTCTTTAATGAAGCCATTTATGAAGGCACACTTTGTATATTGTAATGGACCTTGAGAGGATAGCTCTCGTCCTTAGGTAGATGAGGCATTTAATAGACTTAATGCTGTTAGATAGGAATTTAATTCTAGATTTGATAGCTTTAGAGCGCAAGAGGGAAACGGGATATAGACACCCTCATTGTATTATTGTATCATTAGATGAGATTATCGAAGCAAGAAGTAAGGAGAAAGCAGAGAGTTGTGTAAAGAACAACCATGTACAGATATTGAATTAATAGAAGAAAGCTTTGATTCAATCTCATGGTTATGTGTTATTTCTCTGTTTATTGATGTTATGCTCATGAATATTTTCTTCCTGTCATACATTTGCTTTTATATGTTGTGTATGTGATTTCATGGTTGAATTGAAGTCTGAGAGGGAGATAGAATGAGTTTCAATTGTTTCTCTAATTGAACCAGAGGATTCCTGCAAGGAGTGCAGTCGAATTGTCCGCAAGGAGTGCGTTGACAAAAGGGTTCAATTAGAGATATCTTTTGTCCTCATTTCCTCGAAGGTGCAGTTAAGCACAGTGTCGTGCAAGGAGTGCACAGGCCAAGGAAAAGCCTCAGGGTTACGAACCTAAGCAAAGCTTTGAAAGACTGCTGCTACAAGAGTACGCAGGGTCGAAAGACTTCAACACTTAGACAAGGTTGAAGAGTTTCCGCAAGGAGTGCGTGCAAAGTTCTTTCTAAGGATTTGAGAATCGTAAGGAAGCTTAGGAGGAGTAGGTCTTTGAATTCATCGAAGGATAAGAGCAGGGGAATCTATCACTAAATTCTCTTGGGAAGCGTCACAGGTTAGCGAGAAGGCAAACAAGTCTCGTGGAGAGACACTTCCTTATTTTGTGGATTGCATAAGGAAGAACGGACGGTCGAAATTCTTCGTGGAGATTTTGCGAAGTTCTGAGGGTTGTTGGATCTTGCGGAAGTGCAAGGAGATTACGGTGCAAACGTCTGAAGGTTCTAAGATCAGGAGGGGCAGAGTCGTTGAACCTGGCACCAGATCCGTCGGATCTACACGTAGAATCGTGTATCGGGGACTCGCAAGGTGAATTTCCAAAAGTTTGTGATGAGAATTGCGATATCGCGAGACGCGATACCCCAAAGAGAGTCATGTGGGCCACAGTCAAGGTTAGTGGAGTACAGGTGGCACGAAGTCATCGAGACCTCACCGCGAGAAGTTTTGAATATTGGGTGTTAGGATTCGCGAAGCCGCGAAGTCTGAAGTCTCGAGAGATAAGGGACCGTTGAAAAGACAACTCACATGTGTATCGACGTTTCGGCGCGTCGGGTATCGGGGGTTGGAAAACTGAGTGTTTGAAATCACGAGTTGCGAAGTCGTGATAGAGCCGAAGTCCCGATAGAGGGAAGAGGAAGTCAGCGTTGAATGACATATTGGGTCTCGGGGATTCGAGAGCCCAACGAGCAACCGAGAACTTGCGAAGCTGCGAGTTCCAATCCTCTTAAAGTAGAGAAGGGAGGATCATGCCGAAGAAAATCTGTGGGTGCATATTTCCCGATAGGGAAATAGAAGAACATTTGAGTTCTTCGGGCCGATAATAATAAGAATATCCCGTGAGTGCGCGTGGACCTTCCAATCCGCGGGTTGTGAAGGGGCCACTTTAGCGACCAAGTGGTATCAGAGCGGGAATATCTCTTTGTTTTCTGTAGCAGAGAAAGAGAATTTTCCATGCTTCCCAAGAGAGAGAGACGGTCATCTGATCCAGAAGACAGGGAGGTATGAAGAAGAGGCAGGCCGGCAGGGAATCCAAAAATGGAGAGACAGATGCGAGATCTCAGAGCGAGACTCGAAGAGATGGAGACAACACAGAGACACACAGTTAGTGTAGGGGATCTTAGTGATTCTGATAGCGAGATTGAGGCTGAACGAGAGGAGGAGGTTGCAACCAAAGATGCATCAACTAAGCGGTTGATAAAAGCTATCGCCAGAATGGGTGCGAAGACAAAGATGGACCTTCCAGTATATGAGGGGAATCTAGATGTAGAAGAGCTACTGGATTGGGTTAGAGCTCTTGACACCTACTTCGATTACAAAGATATCAAAGAGGATAAGAAGGTTAGACATGCATTCACACGGTTGAAAGGACATGCAACATTGTGGTGGGACGAGCTACAAGATGACAGACGCTGCAAAGGCAAACAAAAGATCAAGAGTTGGGATCGAATGATTGTGAAGATTAAAGCGAAGTTCATCCCAAGGGACTATCAAATTACTCTGTTCAGGAGGATGCAGAAACTGAGATAGAAACTGATGACAGTCAAGGAATACACCGAGGAATTCTATCGACTGAACATCAGATCAGGTCATCGGGAGAGCGATGATGAGAAGGTTTCCAGATATCTGAATGGTTTGAGATATGACATTCAGGATGAATTAAGCATGGTTACCATCAGGACTGTGGAGGATTCTTATCAGATGGCTCTGAAAGAAGAGGAAAAGCTGAGCCGTAAGCAAGGTCAGCAAGGGTGAGGCAGAAGTCATCCCAGAGGCAAGGTAGTTGCCCAGGATAAATATCAGAAACCCAAGGAGGAATGGAAGAAACCTCAGGGTAAATATGAAAGAGGTGGGACCTCATAGAGAGGGCCATACATTGAACAGAGAGGGCAGCATAATGAACAGAGAGGAGATTATGCTGACGCAAACACTTTTCCTCGTACTAGAGGCAGAGGAAGAGGAAGAGGTGGAGTCATGACATGTTTTACATGTGGGAAAATTGGGCACAGGTCATTCGAGTGTCTAGAGAAAAAAAATGACATTGGAGAAGCTCACATCACTGAGGCATAGAAGAGAGATACTGAGACCGAAGATGTAGAGGGAGGAAGGTCATTGATGATGCGTAAAGTTCTCTTAACACCCGAAAAGGAGGTGGAGGACTCAGCTCAAAGGACCAAACTTTTTAGAACATCTTGCAAGACCAAGGATTGGGTATGCAAGGTTATTGTTGACAGTGGTAGCATGGATAATCTCTTTTCAACCGAGATGGTAGAAAAGCTAGAGCTAGAGACAACTGATCACCCAAGTCCATACAAAGTTTCATGGCTACAGAAGGGACATCAGGCGAGTGTCACTAAACAATGTTTAGTTGAATTCAAGATAGGAGGATATAATGATAAGGTCTTATGTGATGTTATTCCCATGGATGTGTGTCATTTATTGCTGGGTAGACCATGGCAATATGACATAAATGTGGTTCATGATGGGAGGATGAACACATATACTTTAGAGAAGGATGGGAGGACACATAGGTTGCTTCTGATAAAGGATAAGGAGGTGAAACCGGAATTAAATAGAACAATACTTCTCATGAGTGGGAAGGAGCTTCTTACGGAGATGGAGAAGAAGGAAGATCCACAATTCTTTATGGTCAGGAAGCCGAGAATTGTTCTGACTAGCACAAGAGTGGATGATTTACCAGAAGAGATTCAGGAACTGCTGGAAGAGTTCGCTGACATCATAGTGGATGAATTACCTCATTCGTTTCCACTGATAAGGAGTGTGAGTCACCATATTGATCTCATACCAGGAGCTAGTTTGTCGAGCAAATCTGTGTACAGGTTGATGCCGCAGGAAAATGAGGAAGTAAAAAGGTAGGTCCAAGAGTTATTGGACAAAGGATTAGTCAGAGAAATATTGAGTCCGTGTGTTGTTCTGACAGTGCTCAGTCCAAAGAAGGATGGAGGTTGGAGAATGTGTACCGACTCAAAAGCGATCAATAAGATAACCATTAGGTACAGGTTTCCACTGCCGAGAATGGATGATCTAATGGATTGCCTAAGTGGGGAAAGGTATTTTTCAAAGATAGATCTGAAAAGTGGATATCATCAGATTCGCATGAGGGAAGGCGATGAGTGGAAGATAGCCTTCAAGACCAATGAGGGACTGTATGAATGGCTAGTCATGCCATTTGGCTTGAAAAATGCGCCAAGTACTTTCATGAGGTTGATGAATGAAGTCCTGAGGGAATTCATCAGGAAATTCGTCGTCGTATATCTGGATGACATACTGATTTTCAGCAAGACGAAGGCTGGACATCTGAAGCATTTGGCCATTGTGATGAGGAGGTTACAACAAGAGAAGCTGTTGATTAATATGAAGAAGTCCTCATTTATGAACAAATAACTCATTTATTTGGGTTTTGTCATATCGACAAATGAATTTAAAATGGATCCAAGTAAGGTGGAAGTGATCAAGAATTGGCCATCACCGAGGAATGTGTTCGAGGTGAGAAGTTTCCATGGTTTGGCTAGTTTCTATCGGAAATTCATTAGGAATTTTAGTGGAATTAGTGCAGCGATGATGGACACAGTGAATAAGTGACATAAGTCTTTTTATTGCACAACAGAGGCTGAGAAGAGCTCCAATCTGTTGAAGCGGAAGATAACGAAACAACCAGTGTTGGTGTTGCCAGATTTTCAGAAGACATTTCAGGTGAAATGTGATGCAAGTGGGTTTTCCATAGGAGTGGTCTTGAGTCAGGAAGACAGACCAGTTGCATATTTCAGTGAGAAGCTGGATGAAGAAAAAATGAAATACTCCACGTATGATAAGGAATTTTATGCTATCATACAGGCATTGAAGAAGTGGAGGCATTACTTGATCCCAAAAGAATTTGTTTTGTATAGTGATAATCATGCATTGCAGTTTGTGAGTCAGTAGGAGAAGTTGAATCAGAAGCATGCAAAATGGGTAGAGTATATGCATAATTTCACATTTGTGATTAATCACATTTCGGGTACTGCTAACAAAGTGGTTGATGCTTTGAGCAGGAAGTGTTTGTTGCTACAGGAATTCCGAGTAAAAACATTGGGTTTTGAAAATCTCAGGGACATGTATGCAGGAGATGCAGATTTTGGAGAGGCGTATGAAGTAGATGAGAATCCAATTCTCATAGACAGAAGCCCGTGGATAGATTATATGATCCAGGAGGGATTGTTGTTCAGAGGAAATCAACTATGTATTCCAAATTTCTCCATGAGGGAGAACCTGTTGAAGGAGAAACACAGCGGAGGCTTAGCAGGACATTTTGGCCATGACAAAACATTCACGAAGATGAATGAGTCATATTTTTGGCCAGGCATGCGAGCAGATGTCAAGAGGTTCGTTGACAGGTGTCGAATTTGCCATCATTCGAAGGGAAGAAACTAGAATGCAGGTTTTTATCAGCCATTTCCCATACCAAAGAGGCCATGGGAGGCGATAAGCATGGATTTTGTATTGGGGTTGCCAAGGACACAAAGAGGTGTTGATTCAATCTTTGTGGTTGTGGAAAGGTTTTCAAAAATGGAACATTTCATTCCATGCCAAAAGACCAGCGATGTGACTCACATCGCAAATCTGTTTTTCAAGGAAGTCATTCGACTTCATGGATTGCCAAAAAGTATAGTTTCGGACAAGGACACAAAATTCATAGGGAATTTCTGGAGGATGCTATGGAAGAAGCTAGGGACTAACTTGGCGTTCAATTCTTCTTATCACCCACAGACAGATGGATAGACAGAAGTGGTTAACAGAAGTCTGGGGGACTTACTAAGAATCTTGGTGATAGAGCACCATACCAGTTGGGACCATGTATTACCATAGGCAGAGTTTGCATACAATGACTCATTGAACAGGAGCACAGGGAAAAGTCCATTTCAGGTTGTGTATGGGATGCAGTCGAGAGGAGTTTCTAAATTGTGGGATTCAGAACAGACTGTGAATAGCAGTGCTAGTGCAGAAGAATTCACTGAGGCGATGAAGGAACTTCACAGTAAGGTGAAGCAGCGATTGCTGAAATCAAACCAGGAGTACAAGCGCAGATCTGATCAGCGGAAGAGACAACTTCATTTCAAAGTTGGTGATCTGGTTCTGGAACATTTAAGGAAGGAAAGGTTCTCGAGGGGAACATACAACAAGTTGAAAATGAAGGAAATCGGGCCATGCAAGGTCTTGAAGAAATTTGGGGAAAATGCTTATGAAATCGAGTTGTTGGATGGCATCGGAATATCTTCGATATTCAATATCATAGATCTATACCCGTACAGGGCTGGAGAAGCAGAGACTGCAACTAAGCAACCAGTGATCCAGTGGATGAAGCAGATGCCGATAGCAGAAAATCCACAGATGGAATGCATACTGGACAAGCGAGTGGGTAAGAAAACCAGGCGAAAGAAATACTTCGAGTATCTGGTCAAGTGGAAGAACCAACTAGTGGAAGATGCCAGCTGGGAGAATGAAGTAGTGATACAAAATCATGGATATACCATGTAGGAGCTCATGGACAGGAGCCCATGAAAGTTTTCAAGCTAAGGAGTATGATGTAGGAGCATCGCCAGCACATCGAGCGAGCCAGCGTGGAGCGGGAGATAGTCGGACTAGCCAACATAAATTTTGAAAACACTTTGGAATTGTTGCACAAGTATTTAATGAATCCATTTATGAAGGCACACTTTTTATATTGTAATGGACCTTGAGTGGATAGCTATCATCCTTAGGTAGATGAGGCATTTAATAGACTTAATGTTGTTAGATAGGAATTTAATTCTAGATTTGATAACTTTAGAGCGCAAGAGGGAAACGAGATATAGACACCCTCATTGCATTATTGTATCATTAGATGAGATTATCGAAGCAAGAAGAAAGGAGCAAGCAGAGAGCTATGTAAAGAACACCCATGTACAGATATTGAATTAATAGAAGAAAGCTTTGATTCAATCTCATGGTTATGTGTTATTTCTCTGATTATTGATGTTATGCTCATGAATATTTTCTTCCTATCATACATTTTCTTCTATATGTTGTGTATGTGATTTCATGGTTGAATTGAATTCTGAGAGGGAGATAGAATGAGTTTCAATTGTTTCTCTAATTGAACCAGAGGATTCCTGCAAGGAGTGTAGTTGAATTGTCTGCAAGGAGTGCGTTGACAGAAGGGCTCAATTAGAGATATATTTTGTCCTCATTTCCTCGAAGGTGCAGTTAAGCACAATGTCGTGCAAGGAGTGCGCAAGCCAAGGAAAAGCCTCAGGGTTGCGAACCTGAGCAAAGATTTGAAAGACTGTTGCTGCAGGAGTACGCAAGGTCGAAAGACTTCAACACTTAGACAAGGTTGAAGATTTTCCGCAAGGAGTGCGCGCAAAGTTCTTTCTAAGGATTTGAGAATTGTAAGGAAGCTCAGGAGGAGTAGGTCTTTGAATTCATCGAAGGATAAGCATAGGGGAAGCTGTTGCTGAATGCTCAAGGGAAGCGTCACAGGTTAGTGAGCAGGAAAACGAGTCTCGTGGAGAGACACTTCCTTATTTTGTGGATTGCATAAGGAAGAACCGACGGTCGAAATTCTTTGTGGAGATTTCACGAAGTTTCGAGGGCCGCTGGATCTTGCGGAAGTGCAAGGATATTACAGTGCGAACGTCTGAAGGTTCTAAGCTCAGGAGGGGCAGAGTCGTTGATCCTGGCACCAGAGCCGTCGGATCTACACGTAGAATCGTGTATCGGGGACTCGCACGGTGAAGTTCCAAAAGTTTGCGACAAGAATTGTGATATCGCGAGACTCAATACCCCAAAGAGAGTCGTGTGGGCCACAGTCAAGGTTAGTGGAGTACAGGTGGCACAAAGTCATCGGGACCTCGCCGTGAGAAGTTCCGAATATTGGGTGTTAGGATTCGCGAAGCCATGAAGTTCGAAGTCTCGAGAGATAAGGGACCGTTGAAAAGACAACTCACATGTGTATCGGCGTTTCGGCACGTCGGGTATCGGTGGTTGGAAAACTGAGTGTTTGATATTGCGAGTTGGGAATTCACGATAGAGACGAAGTCCCGATAGAGGGAAGAGGAAGTCAGCGTTGACTGACATATAGGGTCTCGGGGATTCGAGAGCCTAGCGAGAAACCGAGAACTTGTGAAGTTGGGAGTTCCGATCCTCTGAAAGTAGAGAAGGGAGGATCATGCTGAAGAAAATCTGTGGGTGCAGATTTCTCGATAGGGAAATAGAAGAACATTTGAGTTATTCAGGCCGAGAAGAATAAGAAGATCATGTGAGTGCCCGTGGACCTTCCAATCCATGGGTTGTGAAGGGGCCGCGTTAGTGACCACTAGCGTTTGAGAAGAAAACACCATCAAGAAATTTCTCTTTGACTTCATTGACACCTCAGGTACTTCAATAAATCATGCTAAATATCAATTATTTTTCTTTAAGACTTCCCCTACAATTCAGGTCCACATTAACAAGATTCTTGGATTTGAAAAGATCTCCCTTCCATTCAAATATATTGGTGATTGTCTTGTTGAAAATGGGATATGTTATCACATATAGTTGTCAAGGGCAGCAGGTCGTCCAAGTTAGTGGTTTGCACAAGAAGCGTCTGAGCACAACATGCAGAGAAGCTCATTTCAGGCTTAAAATACAAACAGATAGGTTGAATTTTGTTAGCGGTGGAGATTTTAGGAGCATTCCATATTAACACCCCCTGGGTATTCAGGATTTCAAAATTGCGTGAAGTATAGTGCCAGAGAAAAAGTTCTGAAGTGGCGAAGTGCCCAAAACCCCCCAAGCGCCCGAAGTCTCGACATGGCCGAAGTCCCGAAGAGGATATTGGTCATCCAATTATGGAGGCCACACGTCGTCAAATCCTTATCTTTGGAGGATTTTCTTGGGGAAAATAAAGTTTTAAGTTTGAAAAGTCCGAAGCCCGATTTGCGAAGAAGATCTTTGTCGTCGATTCAAAAAGGGAAGATCTAATCCATTGATCTGAAGAGGGAAGATTTGAGCCACTGATCGTAAATCCTCGCATAAGATCACATGATCGACGCCCATAGTCCATTACGGGGACGTGATGTGCTCGGGCGATAATTTTCTTGAGTGATCCCACAATTGAAACCGTGGTTTGGAAAAACTAATACGTGGAAAAAGGTGGTGGATTGAGGGCTCAAAAGCGGTGTGAACCCAAACCACCTTTGAGCGGCCCTGCAATCACACATTTATATGGAATCCTATCCGAGAGAAGTGTGTGGTTGCCCCCTTGGTATTAAGCCATGTTTCAATCCCGATGAAGGTCGTTAATGAAAGTGAGAGAGGTGGTTGGCAACTCGTCTCACCACATAAATGGAAAACATGCAGAGAGCGGTTGTAAAGGAAGACTGCCAATCCGAAGCTTCCTTATGAACAAATTTTCTTGTAAATCATGTAACTGCACATGGCTCGCATCTGACATGAGGAGGCCTACACAATCTGACAGATTCAATGCCAACTGAAAATGTTAATGAGGTGGTCCGATCACACTCTTGGTGGTTGCAACATTTTTAGTATATATAGGCAGTTTTGATATTTTGTTAAGGTCGATGGTTGAGCTAGGCTCCCGCATTGTAAAGCTTTGATGAAAGATCTGGTTATCTGTTATGTAGTAGGATTTGAGATTTCTTGTTTAATATAACTTCTTTCCATCTCTCTTTAAAGATTGTGTTAGAACACTCGGGCATGGAGGATCCAATCGAGGGTCATATGTTGTTGTTATGAAGGTTTGATTTCAATAGTATTGTGACTAGTTTTAATCAATTAGTTTTGTTATCTTTTTCCCTCTCACACTGAAGAGCTCAAGCATGGATGATCCAGTCAGGTTGTTGTAGCTGCATCGTGATGTATGTTTGATCATTGTGTTGTTATGACTGTGTTGCTTAAATATAATTCAGTGTCTGAAACTTTGAATCCAAGAGGATCTTTTGTTTGAGATTTTCTTCCTTAGGTTGTTGGAAGATCTGATGTCCATAGCAGGCCTCTACATTCGCCTCACCAAGTCTTCCTTATATTCACCTTTAATCCAACTTACTAACTGAAGTTGAATCAAGACCTCATCTACTTGTGCATACCTGTCCAATTTTATGAGTTAAAGAGATATCATCTTGAGTATGCGCCCATTCGACCCCCCTTAAATTTATTCATTGTGACATACAAAATGATGGGTACTGGGCTTACCTCCCATGTAATCAGGAGGTGACTTCTAGTGCTAACATTTCTGGCATCGATGTCGAGGATGAAAGTGAAGATATCTTCCCTAGGAGAATGACAAAGAACTTCTGATTTTGAAGGTTCATCATATATCAGAACCATTGAAGATTGCAGCTTGCACCTGGTGACTCCACCATCAAAGACTCCACTAGGGAGGATCGTGTTGAAATCAAAATGACCATATCGAAGGGAAATACCAAGTATCAGTCTATGATTTTTCTTCATGAAGTCCTATTCTTCTTTATCAACTCATTTATCTCTTTCCCTTCACATATAAAGAGGATTATCCTCTGCTTTGTATAGTCAGATGACAATAATCCTTCCTTCATTCAGTCATCCTTGGAAGAAGAAGACATGCCCTCTTCTTGTGTTTTAGATGTTGATCATGTGTCTTCACCTCAACCTATTCATAAAAGTGAGATCTGTATTGCATCTCCTCTCGAAATTGATCACCCTTGTAGCCTTGAGGAGGTTGAAAATGATTCACAGCCTTATCGGATCTCATTACCTCCTGTTGTTTATGTTGAACCTCCCCATCCTCTTGTTGACTCCCATATTCGGCCCAAAATTTTTCAAGCTAATATTATAGATAGGATGTTTAAGACTCTAAGGCTCCCACATCACCTGCATCCCTATCCTCCTTATTCCTTTGAGTATCTTCATCGGTTTTTTGGGGAGGATCATGTTACATTTGAGAGGCACTTGGGGGCCTTCAAGAAATTTATTGATCAGTTTGAGATCATTCATGATGATGTTACCATGAGTTTGTTCTCACATTCCATGTCTAGAGATGTTGCTGTGTGGTTTAGATGTCTGGAGGTCGGTTCTATTGGTTCCTAGACCAATCTATGCCATTCTTTTTTAAAGTGTTGGGGTGAGAAAAACTCCATTGATCAATACTGGTTTGAGTTTAATGCCTCGAGGAGAGGGGAAGAGGAAGCCTTGGCTATCTTCAACAAGATATTTTACAGTGTTTATCATAGTATGCCTGTGGAATTTGAGCCACAGAGACTGCTTCCATGGTGCACTATGTCATGGCTCAACATCCAGAGCTTGTCCTTCTCCCAAGAGAAAGGAAATATTCATTGTTAAGACATCTGTTTGAAGATGTTGTAGAGGTCGAAGAGAACATCAGGGCTAGAAAGTGGTTTCATAGGAAATCATATCTCGAAAATTTTCATGTACATGAGCAAGAAGGCTGTCAATCTGTTTCAGATTCTGAGAAAGAAGATAGTGAATATGAATCAAATCTAGAAAAACAACAAGGAATTAGGTAGGATTCATAGTTAGAATTAGGTTCTTCAACATTTGCATATTTTTCTATGGGTAGGAACACATATCAATATTATGATCAGTTTCCGGAACATTTTGAGCATGTAGTAGTGGCTGATTGCATAGATAACTGCATGTTCTTGGCTGATCATAGTTATGATGTTCTAAATCCTACTGCACCTTTATCTTGTGACCATTCTTATGAATAAGAGATGGAAAATGTTGATGATCAAGAGTTGGTCTCAAAAGAACAAGGAGGGCATTTATTTGCAAGAAGAGATAATTTTACAGAGGAGAAACCTGGTCTTCTAAAGTAGCTAGGATTCTATCACATTATTCATGATCCTATGGCCATATACATGGAGTCATACATTTCATATTTTCTGAAATTTTCAAATTGCATTACTTCACCAATACTCACAGGCGAGTATGGTGTTATGAAATATTTCCAAGACCACACTAGAGATCGTTTTCCTTTATTAATTAAGGAAAATAATTGGGTGGAAAACAACTACCCTAGACTCACAGAAAACACATAGCAATGTATAAAGGAGGATCTTAGTGGGAATTTTATCTCCTATCTAGAACCTGTAATTAAGCAGGAATCACTTGGTATTAGCCAACCTGCATCAGTTCTCCACCCACCTGTGCACTCTAAGAACATCACACGATGGGTGAGCTGTAATAAAGGACAAGAGTTAATTTCTTACCAGTTGAGCTCCCCTGATTATAAATTTTGTGACACTGTGGGATTAAATATGGAACTGTGTTTTCCAAAAGCATTGGAGCCTGTAGATTTATTCACCTTATCATCATTTGGGGGTATAGTCAATGTTCCAAGCCATGTCCTTGTTTTGATGTCATACTTCCTTAGCCTTTTGTGGATTATCTACAGTAAAGAGAAGGATCATATTACCAGACAGTCTGGGTGGCTATGGTGGAAGTTTTCATTTACCTAGTGCTTTGTAAAAATATGTTAGCTTAGGTTTATGTACATAAATAAGATCCTCTTGGAGCCCATTTTTTTTTTTTTTTTTTAGAATAGTGTTCTTGTTGGCTTTTATTTCTCAGAAGGATGTTTTTTTAGCATGACTCCATAGCCCAATTCAGAAGGTGACTAGAGCTACTTCTTTTTTGGCAGCTCATAGGGAGCATGCCATCCCCTGTGGAGCTAAATGTTATCACATATAGTTGTCAAGGGAAGAAGGTCATCGAGGTTCATGGTCTACACAGAAAGAATCCGAGCGCAACATGCATAGCATCTCATTTCGGGCTTAAAATACAAACAAATAGGCTGAATTTTGTCAGCGGTGGATATTCCAGGAGCATTCCATATTAACAACTCCCAGGTATTCAGTCTTTCAAAATTGTGTGAAGTATAGCCCCAAAGAAAAAGGTCTGAAGTGTCAAAGTGCCCGAAACCCCGAATCGCCTGAAGCGCCCGAAGTCCTGAAGTGGCCAAAGTCATGAAGAGGATTTTGATCGTTCAATTCTAGAGGCCATGCATCATCAAATCCTTAACTTCGGAGGATTTTCTTTGGGAAAATAAATTTTGAAGTTTGAAAAGTTTGAAACCTCAATCGAGAAGCAGATCTCGATTGTCGATTCAAAAAAGGGAAGATATGATCCAATGATCTGAAGAGGGAAGATTTGAGCCGTTGATCGTAAATCCTTTCTCGAGATCACAATATCGATGACCACATTCCATTGCGGGGATGTGACGTTCTCGGGTGATAATTTTCTTGAGCGGTCCCGCAATTGAAACCGTGGTTTGGAAAAAGTAATACGTGGAAAAAGGTGGTGGATTGTGGGCTCAAAAGTGGTGTGAACCCAAACCACCTTTGAGAGGCCCTGCAATCACGCGTTTATATGGCGTCCTATCTGAGAGAAGTGTGTGGCCGCCCCCTTGGCATTAAGCCAAATTTCAATCCTAATGCAGGTCATTAATGAAAGTGAGAGAGGTGGTTGAAAAATCATCTCACCACATAAATGGAAAACTTGCAGAGAGCGTCCGTAAAGGTAGACTGTCAATCCGAAGCTTCCTTATGGGCAAATTTTCCTGTAAAGAACATAATTGTGCCTAGCTTGCATCTGACATGAGGAGGCCTACACAATATGACAAAGTCAGCGTTGTCTGAAAACGTTAATGCGGTGGTCCGATCACACTCCTGGTGGTTGCAACATTTTTAGTATATATAGACAATTTTGATATTTTGTTAAGGTTGATGGTTGAGCCAGGCTCCCGCATTGTAAAGATTTGATGAAAGATCTAGTTATCTGTTATGTAATAGGATTTGAGATTTCCTATTTAATATAAGTCAAATTCTTTCCATATTTCTGTAAAAGTTGTGTTAGAACACTCTGGCATGGAGGATCCAGTGAAGGTTCGTATGTTGTTGTTATGAAGGTTTGATTTCAACAGTATTGTGACTAGTTTTAATCAATTGGTTTTGTTATCTTTTCCCCTCTCACATTGAAGAGCTCGGGTATGGATGATCCAATGGAGTTGTTGTAGCTGCATTGTGATGTATGTTTTATCATTGTGTTGTTATGACCGTCTTTCTTAAATATACTTTAGTGTCTGAAACTTTGAATCCAAGAGGATATTTTTTTTGAGTTTTTCTTCCTTAGTATGCTAGAAGACCTAATGTCCATAGCATACCTCTACATTCTCCTCACTAATTCTTCCTTCTATTCACCTTTAATCCAACTTAATGACTAAAGTTGAATCAAGACCTCATTTGCCTGTGCATACCAGTCCATTTTTCTGAGTTAAAGCGATATCATATTGAGTTTGTTCCCATTTGACCCCCCTTAAATTTATTCATTGTGACATACAAACTGATGGGTACTGGGCTTACCTCCACTGCAATCAGGAGGTGACTTCTAGTGCTAAAAGGATCCTAAACTGAACCTAGAAATGTTAATGTTTTACTTATACAACTAGCAGTTACAATTCTTATTTATTATTATAATCATTTAGCACAATAGCTACATAAATAAGATCATTGAAAGAGAGAAAATCAAAGAAAAATAGAGACACATAGATTGTCCTAGGAAACCCTCATGGGGAATAAAACCCAACAAAAAATTCCTCAATATAGATATACTAAAAACAAGGCATAAGATCGTCTTCTAATCCTTCACTAGGAAAGAGTAGTGCACTACTTATCCAATAGATACCAAGACATAGACCAAGAACCCTCCTTGACATCACCCCCAGTTCCAACAATTTATCCTCCAATACTTGCACACTTGTAGAGCTTATAAGTGAGTGTGTCCAAATGAGGCACTGGGATATCTTATAAATAGTGGTCTGACCAATCTATAATTTGGTCTAGGACAACCTATCACTTTACCCTCTTAATTTACATTTAATTGTCAAGGCACAAAAGGGCCAACTTTTACAAAGGCACAATAGGGCCTAATTAATAAATATAATACAATAATATTATTCAAGATTCCCTCTTTGGTAGAATATTCTTCAAAGTTGCAATATTTCAACACTCCCCCTTAACAAGAAGGGTATTCTACTGACAACATCAATAAAAAATGACTAGACTCAATACAACATCAAGAAGAGGAGACATCATCATGAACATATGGAACATTGTTTGTCATATCTATAAATCATCAAAAGTCTTTCTCATCATCAACATCGGTAGAAACTGAGCATCATCATCATTTGCAACACAAAGTTGGAGTAACATCATCATCAACACCATCATGAAGATGGAACATCAACATCAACATCACGAAGATGGAAAAATGACATCAATGGCAAAAGAATGAGACAAGAGTATCATCATAATGATCATCAACAACAACAACAGTGGGAACTCCGACAGACCATCCATTCCGACCTTACAGGATCTGTCTAGGGATAATAAATTTCCCTAAGATATAAATCCAAACCAGCTACCACACTACCGACCACATCAAGTATATACATACATAAGAAATCTAATAGACCGTCCATTTGAACCTTACAGGATCTGTCCATGGATGATCAATCCCCTAGGATATAAATCCTAACGAGTTGACTTGTTGGTGGTTAGGATACCATAGTATCATCAATTTCACTCCACATTTTGAGGGAAGTCCTTTCAGACTATACCAAGCTTGTCTTAGTAGTACTCAAACTTCACACGAGACAGAGGATTAGTCAACACATCTGCTACCTGCTCATCTGTGCCAACATAATGGAGCTTCACAACTCCCTTCTGTACCATGTCATGAATGTAGTGGTACCAGATCTCAATGTTCTTTGTTTTATTTTGTAACACTAGGTTCTCTTCGATCTTTATGTAACTCTGGTTATCACAAAATATCATGGTAGCATCCATCTCTAGGTCAAAATAGACTTGTCAACAACTTCTGAAGCCATGTGGCTTCACAACAAGAAGAGAATGTTGCAATGTACTATGCTTCTGCCGTATTGAGAGAAATACTGGATTGCTTCCTATTTTTCCAAGAATTCATGGTTGACCCTAGATTGAAACAACATCTCTAAGTGAATTTGTTTTTTGAATCCCTTCCAAACCAATATGAATCAGTATATCCATACAATTTGAAGTCACAATCTTCAATAGAATAGAGGCCATAGTACAATGCATCCTTAATGTATCTCATCACATGCTTTGCAACTACAAGGTGAACATGTCTAGGCTCCACCAGATACTGACTTGAGGTGTTCAAAGAAAAGCATATATCTGGTATGCTATTCGTCAAATACATAAAAAAAACAACCATATGTCTGTATAGAGTGACATCAACTATTTTTGACGGAGTATCATCCAATAACATCAGATGCATCTCCATAGAAGTGGACATGGCTCTGTAGTCCATCATGTCAATTATCTTTAGAATTTCCATAGTATACTTTCCTTGAATAAGGAAAATATCTTCCATACTTCAAGACCTAAGAAATAGTGCATCGGGCCTAGGTCCTTCATTTCAAATTCAACGGCAAGCTTCTTCTTACAATCTGTGATGAGATTTTCTTCATCTGTCAAGAATAAGTCATCCACATATAGCAACAATATAACTGGTCCATCATTCTCAATTTTTAAGTAAACGTTGGGATCATATTTACTCTTGGTAAAGCTTAAGCTCATTAGAAAACTATCAATCTTGCCATACCAAGATCTTGGATCTTGCTTCAACTTGCAGGCATGATTCTTCATGTCTTGTACTTTGAAACCAAATTTTCACATCACATTGTACCAACCTGTTACACTTGCTCAATTGTAACTCAATATTCATAATCATGTTTTGGTTCTATGTTATTTTTGCAAAGTACTATCTATCTGACTTCCTAAGAGTATATCCCCTATTTTCTTTGCAACTTGTTCCTTCTAGAACTAGGACTCTACACCTGTAGCTATTTTTTTTGAAACTGAGAATGACTGCTCCATTCTCACTATATATATTGAACTCTGAGAGTATCTCATCTATTCCATCATAATGACAGATTCATTTTCTCCCTCTGAATCTCATACTGCATCGACTTCTTTTAATGGATCATAGTTTTTCTATATATATATATTTTAGATTACTGGAGCAAGTGTCTCATCAAAGTCTTCTCCTGGGAGAATCCTCTTAACAAAAATTAGGATTTGTACATCTTTACATTGTTATATGCAACATGATTGATCTGTTAGATCAATCCTGGAAGTCACCACTTACTTCCCTTCTAGTCTGAAGGAAAAATCCACATCCCATTCCTTCTGAATAGCTTCCTCCTCTGTCACTGAAACAAGGGAATGTTCCCAGGATATTTCACATCTCCTAGAAGTCTCTGAAGCTACGATATATTCTTCTCAACTCATGGAATCTGTTCGTCCATCCTGTAATACGTCTCTTTTTCCCCATCTGATCCTCTCTGAGATCAAGCTCACTCTGATTCTCCATGCTCCCTCTGAAGCTTGACTCCCTATTGTAATATCCCTTGGCTGAACCCAAACATAAATACAATCAAAGTGTATTTAAGCTAGTGAGGTTTTTAGACATCATTTTTGTAATACACCTTTCATGGCATGGTGTGTGCATATACTGTGCAGTAAAGGGATGTAATGTGCACATTATGAATACCACACACAGTAACTAAGGTGTGTGCAACCTTAAAGACAGGGGATACAACGCGCAGTAACAAAGTGCGTGCGATATTAAGGTCAGCGAACCTTTGTGTATATAATATGTGTTATAGGTTGGTGAGCCAGTATTGTAATCTAGAATGCTTATGTCTTGGAATTAGGCTAGCGCGCCTGGATGTCAAGGGCCAATGCGCCTACTTTGTAATTGACTCATGATTAATATAAAATACATCACTGCGCACAGATCGACCATGATAAAAGAGATGTAGCACTGAACTTCACTAGTTAGGGTAAGGGAGATCCAAATGTCAAGGAATATTATATGAATATTTCTTAAAACATAAAGTATGGATAATTATTTTTTCCTAGGTTCTAAAGTTGGGGACAGGTGGACAAAAGTAACTTTCGACATGACAAGTGTCAAGTTGGGGACATGCATTCATAGAGTGGGGAAACTTAGCCTAGTGGGGGATTATGAGAGAAAGACTTGACGAGCAAAAAGAGGGGGAAACCATCAGGTTGACCATCATCATTTGACAGAGAGTTCATAGTGATTCCGGGAACACACTCAGTTATCCAGTCAATGACTCCATGACCATTTTCACTCATACATTCCATTATCCTTGAGACAACCATTCCACCTTTTTGAAACCTATTTTCCCATCCCTTTTGGTTGGTGTACTTGGTTAGCTTGGAGCGGGATTGAAGAAGTAGGTTTTCAAGCCCGTGAGAAATTCTTTGGGTGAGAGAATTGTTGTGGATTGATTTTCGTTGGTGCTAGACTGTAGCTACAATGCTTTGAGACTTCCGGTCCGGTCTGTTGTTGAAGCCCTAGAAGGGAAGTGGGGCAGCCAAAATACTGTTGAGAAGAGAAGGGGCACACTTCCTTGGGTGGGACAAGCATGTGGGGAATGGGAGGTTGTAGGCTATTATTTGAGTGAGCAGCTAAGACAGAGTCTTTCCTATTGTTCATGAGCCTTATCCTGGATAGAAATCCCTTACCTTGGGTGGAGTTCAGTCCCAGCTTGGGGGTGATTCACTACTGAGAGTGATGAACATTGTAGTCTATGGCTGGGAGGTTCGTGGACGGTCTGTAAGCTATTGGTGATAGTATTTCTAAGATAAGTACCAATTGTATCATATATGGATATGCTATTTTGTTATTTACATACCCATGTTACGATTTTATCATATATGTGACTATGTTTCTTGTGTGCTTATGGGTAATTTCCCGTAAATGAGACATATCGGTAATTACTGTTATTTTAGTATAAAAGTCATATGTTACAGAAATTAATGGTTTGTTTATGTATATATGTAAACCTTCCATGAGAATGTTGTATGTATATGTTTTAGTTGCATGCAGTCTAAAGAGTAAATTTAGGTGGCATTGCTTAGTTGACTATTGGGTATGCTACTGTATCTTTCACAGTAAGGGAACAAAAGATATTCCCTAGAGTAGCATGTCCCAACCTCTTGGTTGGGAATGTTAGCGACTGGCGTCAGAGCATGAGTGGTTTCTTTGGAGTGGCGTACCCCGACCTCAAGTTGGTCGAGGGATTCATTACAGTATGGTATCAAAGCCTCAGTTCAACACCGAACTTGGATGGGCCAGAAGAATTGCAATCGAAGTGAATATTCACAGAAAAGTAACTTCGATGTGACCAAAATTAGATTCATAGAGTGTATTTGGAAAAATGTTGGCGTACTAGTGTGTGTGGTAAGTTTGGCACTGCATGAAAAACCATGGCATGCTAGTGTGCACGGTAAATTGTGGCTCCACACAAAAGATTTTTATGTGTAGATGCACATGCTAAAATTAGCCTTGTGCGGTAAGAACACACAGAGTAAGGTGCACATGGGGTGCACAGGTATTACTCAATGCAAAGGAGTTTTGTTGTTACGCACATAAGTACAAGTATAAGTTGTTTCACAGTGGTGTATTCAGTAGTATGCACAGATATTTGAGCCCAAAGGAATATGTTAAAATTGACATGGTCCATGCATAGGATGAAAATGCATGTGGAATATCGGTGCATAGTATCGAACTATGCATAGTGGATATTGGCGCACAATGCCAAAATAACGCGCATAAGTAGTTGGTACGACGAAGAAGAAATGCACAGTAGATTTAGGTGTGCGGAGAAGCGTTTACCTTGTAACATTTCTATGCACGATAATATAAATGAACAGGTCAAGTTAATGCACATGAAGTCACTTAGAAGGCGAGGAGTCTGAGTTTAAATTTCATAATAATAAAATAAAAATAAACACATAACCGCATTGAAGCATTAATTAAAAAGAATTTTAAATTTTAATTTCTTCTGATTTAGACAGAGGAAAATAAAATGTAAGATTACAAGAAAAACTCTTATAAAAGAAAACAAGAGTCATAACATCACCAGATAGAAATTGTAATAAAACAGTCTAAAATCCATTTTTGTATTTATATAATCATATTAATCATAAAATTACAAAAGGGTGATGACAACAGTTAGCCTCTTGTAAAAAGGGTCATTGAAAAATAGGCCTATCATCTCTTGAACTATTTAACTCCGCTACCAGTTGTTCAAAATTCGCTAAGACATGTTTATCTTAGTTGAAGACTTACTTCAACTTAGTAATCTCCTCCTTTAAAGAGGATTCTAACCAGATCGATTGATTTTCTCCAAAACTTTCGGTTTCTTAAACCATAGATTCCTCCTTCTTATGTCACTTACTCCTTTTCTTCTTAGTGGCTGGCCTGTTGATGACTAAATCCTTTATAATGGGATTCTGACTGACTTCCAATTGCAAGTCTATAACTGGCTCTGTGTGGAATTTATTTGCTAGAAGATGCGCGAGGACCCTTTCCTCCTTAGTCGCAGGAAAACCTAGCATGTTGCTCGAATAACCAATCTCACTCGACTTAGCTTTGTCCATGTATCTCAGGTTGAGGATACCGAAATGTGTCTCTACAGAGAGCAGGAAGTCAAGTAGCTTGAATATTAATACGGGTATGGATATGCAAATATTTTCATACTTGAGGAGTAGTAATTATAGAACTCCATTTATGAAGAGTAGACAGATTACATACAAGGAGTGTTGGGTTTCCATTCTTAGCCAATCCATTTCGAATGATTATATTTTGAGTTCGTTACATGGTGGTGTTCAGTTGATGTCACATGGCTATGAAGTACCGAACAAATGAAGCAGGGTGATCTAACTAGCCATTTCTTGCTCCATGAGTGGTGGATTTGATATGTTGAGACACGTAATACCATGTCTTAGCGAAAGTGGTTTCGACAATACCACCTTCTTGTGGGAGTGTATCTTGGAAGGCACTACCCGTCAACGTTCTTGAGACTTGGGTCTTCTCTAGAATTGTCGTGGTGATAACACCAGGAAACTGAGAGTGATAATGTTGATGTGTATGTTGAATCGAAATGGTGCATATTCTCATGAATTGTTGATTGGTTAGTCTGATAAGTTTCAATGGCTGCACGTTTTGCAGAATTAACAACAAATCGGTCAGGATAGACCAGTGCAGAGTCTGTAGGAATGGAAGAGGCACAGGAGAATTAGAGTCATCTAGAGAAGAGCAGAGGGATGGATTTCCATTTGGGCATGGAAGGAACGAACTCCAACGGACATGGAGAAGAAAGAAATGAAGATATGAATATGGCTGAGACCATTAAGAATTTGCAGAAGGATGTCCAAAGACATAAAGCTGATAATGAAAGGATTATGAAAGCCAAAGAGAAACATGATGACTTCAACATGAAACTATTGGAAGGTTTGAACAAAATAGAGAAGAAATTGGCTAAGGAGAGTGACTCAAGTAGATCTGAGAGTCACAAATCTTCCGAGGAGAAGAGAGAAGTAAAAATTGCTAGCAAAAATCACCATCATTCCCATAGACATTCCCATAAGAGAGCAGGAAACAACTCAAGCCTATCCCCTTTCATAAGGTATAAGAGATCTGGGGTGGATAAGCTGGGAGGAGAAATGAACAAAATCAAACCTCCTACATTTGATGGTGAGCACAAGAAGGATGAATATGCTGAAACATGGTTGTGAGGCATGAGGAAGTATTTTCAATTGCATAATTATTCTTCTCATGATGAAGGTAGAATCACTATCTATCAACTCAAAGGAAAGGCCTCCATGTAGTAGGATCAAATGGTATAGGTACAACACATTGTAGAGAAAAGTGTTACATGGAGAGAATTCAAGAAGTATTTTGAGAAGAAGTACTTGACCAAGATATACTATGACAAGAAAACAAAAGACTTCTTTGAACTCAAGCTTAGAAGTATGATCATAGATGAATATGAGAGAAGGTTTATGGAACTATTGAAATATGTCTCTTTCATTAAGGATGAGATAGTCAAGATTCAATGGTACTTAAGTGGATTTCCATCGTTCATCAGTGACAAAATATAGTATTATGATCCCAAGACATTATAAGAGACCATAAGAAGAGCTAAATGCTTATATGACTAGCTGAAAGAAAGACCAGCTTTCCAAAAGGCTTGGGAAGACAATAAGAAATTCAAGATGGATTAGAGAATGAAGGGAGCTAAGCCACCATTCTTCAGAAATAATCCACAATGGTAGCAAACACATAAGGAAACCAGAGTGATTGACATAGGGAGTCAAGGGACAAGACAACCACCTATGCAATGTTGGGGTTGTAAAGGAGACCATAGGTTTAGAGATTGTCCTCATAGAGGAGAAAAAGGTAAGGCTGTACACAATGTACAACAAGATGAGACAATAGAGTACATGGGCACAAATGTTCCAAGGATCTATGCAGCCCTAGACAACAAGCAAGAAGATTATCAATCCCACATGATTGAAGTGGAAGGTATGATCAACAACCAAACTCTTGTTATTTTAATTGATTCAGGAGCTAGCCATAGTTATATAGACCCAAAGATGGTGGAAAGTTTGCAATTACCAAGAAGCAAGCACGGGAAATCTTGGTTGGTGAAAATGGATACAGGAGCCAGAAGAAAAGTTAATGAGATGGTTAAGTCCTTCCTCATAGACATGAATGGACTAAATACCAGGTCATATTTGAACATCTTACCCTTAGGTTCCTATGACTGTTTAATTGGGATGGATTGGTTGGAGCCACACCATGCTCTATTGGATTTTCATAACAAAGAATTCACTTTCTTGGATGAAGAAGGGAACCAAAAGAAAGTGCAGGGAATTCCTGGGGTAGTAACCGTTAGAGAAATTTCAGCATTACAGTTGAAGAAATGTTATAGAAGAGGATGTCAAATATTTGAAGCTCATATGGAGGAGACACCTAAAGACAAGGTACCAAATTTGGAGAATTATGCAGTCTTGAAAATGTTTGAAGATGTATTCAAGGAATTACCGGGACTACCCCCAAGGAGAGACGTTGATTTCTCTATAGATTTGATGCCTAGAGTAGAGCTAGTATCAAAGACTCCTTACAGGATGAGTACACCAGAATTGAAGGATTTGCAAATTCATCTTGAAGAACTTTTGAAGAAGGGGTATATACGCCCAAGTGTATCACCTTGGGGTACCCCAGTCTTGTTTTTGAAAAATAAAGATGGAACGTTAAGATTGTGTATTGACTTCATACAATTGAATAAAGTGACTATTAAGAACAAATATTCTCTACCAAGGATTGATGACCTCTTTGATCAATTGAAGGATGCAAGGATATTTTCAAAGATAGATCTCAGATCAGGATACCATCAGGTAAGAATTAAAGAAGAAGATATTAGCAAGACCACCTTTAGGACAAGGTATGGTCATTATGAGTTCATGGTGGTATCATTTAGATTGTCAAATGCACCAACTGTTTTCATGTGCTTAATGAATGGTGTTTTTCGAGAGTATTTGGACAAGTTTGTCATTGTATTTTTGGATGACATTCTTATATATTCCAAGTTAGAGGAGAAGCATGAACATCATTTGAGGATGGAGTTGCAAGTATTAAGGGAACATCAATTGTATGTCAAATTGAGAAAGTGCTCATTTTATCATAAACAAATTCATTATTTGTGGCTTATCATCTTAGAAGATGGGATAGCAGTGGACCTTGAGAAGGTAGAAGCCATTAGAGAATGGTCGGCACCAAATAATGTGACAAAGGCCATATCTTTCATGGGCCTTGCAGGTTACTACAAAATATTCATTGGAGGATTCTCGAAGATAGCACACCCAATCACTTCCTTGCAAAGGAAAGGTATGAATTTTTAGTGGACGATGGACTGTGAAAGGAGTTTCCAACATTTGAAACAATTATTGACAAGTGCTCCAATACTAAGGATCACAGACCCAAATTAAGATTTCATTGTATGCACAGATGCATGTAATGAAGGATTGGGTGGGGTCCTTAGTCAAAATGGATTTGTGATATGTTATGAATCACAGAATTTGAAGGAGCATGAAAGAAACTATGCCACTCATGATTTGGAGTTGGCATCCATAGTGCATACCCTGAGGAAATGGAGCCACTACCTCATGGGAAATAGGTTTGAGCTAAGAACAGACCACAATGGTTTGAAATATTTATTTGATCAGCCAAATATAAATGCTAGACAAAGTAGATGGTTAGAATTTCTAATAAAATATGACTTTGATATAAGGCATATCAAAGGGAAAGAAAATAAAGTGGTTGATGCACTCAGCAGGAGGGTGCATGAGCTTCATGCTACAGCCATCAACTTGTATCAGACTGATGTTAAAATAAAAATTTTGGAGGTTGGAAATACAGATATGCAGTATAAAGAATTGGTAGCAATGCTATAGCAAGGTAGGACACCACAAAGGATGGATAATTATAAGTTGGGAGTAGATGGAATATTGTTGCACAAGAACATAATTTTTATACCAAATGTCCAGGACTTGAAACATATAATTTTTCATGAGATGCATAATGCTCCTTATGTATGACACCCTGGATATCAGAAAACCGTAACAATGGTCAAGAGACAATACTTTTGTCCAGGTATGAAGAGAGAAATTGCAGAATACATCGCTAGGTGTATGGAGTGCCAGGAAGTTAAAACAGAGCATAGGCACCCAGTAAGATTGTTGCAACCTTTGCCCACTCCTAAATGGAAGTGGGAAGTGGTGACAATGGATTTTATTATGGGATTTCCTAGAATAGGCAAGCTACATGATTCGATTATGGTAGTGGTGGACAAGCTTATAAAAGATGCCCATTTTATTCCACTAAAAACTACTCACAAAGCAGCAGATGTTGTTGATATTTTCATGAAGGCAGTGGCACGATTGCATGTAATTCCTAAAACGATTGTGTCTGACAGAGATCCAAAATTCACCTCGAATTTCTGGAAAGGATTGTTCAAAGGATTCAGAATGAATTTGAACTTTAGTACAGATTATCATCCTAAGTCTGATGGACAAACATAAAGAGTGAATAGGGTGATAGAAGATATGTTGAGAATGTATGTGATGGACAAACCATTGAAATGGGAAGACTACCTACACTTGATAGAATTCACTTGTAACAATGGGTATCAGGCATCATTGAAAATGAGCCCATTTGAAGAACTTTACGACAGAAGGTGCAATAATCTAGTAAGCTGGGATAATCCAGATGATAGAATAGTAGTCGGGCCAGAGTTGCTCAAGGATATGGAGGACCAAATGTTAAAAATTAAGCAGAATTTGAAAGCTTCCCAAGACAAAAAGAAAATTTATGCTGATAAAAATAGAATCCACAGAGAATTCAAAGTGGGTGATCATGTTTTCCTGAAAGTGAAAGACAACAGGAGTTCCCTGAAGTTGAGAAGCTGTGCCAAGTTAGCAGCCAATTTTTGTGGACCATTTGAAATTCTAGAAAGGATTGGTCTCGTTGCTTATATGATTGCATTGCCTGCATCTATGTCTTTTCATAATGTATTCCATGTATCATTGCTAAAGAAATATATACCCGATGCTAATCATGTTATTGATTGGAATGTTATTCAGGTGGAGCAAGAAGGCGCTTTCCAAGTGCATCTGGTGCGCATTCTGGATTGAAAAATCAAACAACTTTGGAATCGATCCATAGGGATTGTAAAGGTCCAATGGACTTGGTACAGAACTGAAGACGCTACTTGGGAGCATGAGGATGAAATGCGGGCAGAGTACCCACATCTTTTTGAAGAATTTTGAAAATTTTGTTGTATATGGATACATGATGCACTGAGGACAGTGCATAAATAAGGGGAGGGGATTGTAATATCCCTCGGCTGAACCCAAATGTAAATATAATCCAAATGTATTTAAGCTAGTGAGATGTTTAGACATCATTTTTGTAATACACCTTTCATGGCATGGTGTGTGCATATACTGCATAGTAAAGGGATGTAATGTGCACATTCTGAATATAGCGCCCACTAACTAAGGTGCACACAACCTTAAATATAGGGGATACAATGCGTAGTAAAAAAGTGTGCGTGATATTAAGCTAAGTGAACCTTTGTGTATATAATATGTGTTATAGGCTGGTGAGCCAGTATTGTAAGTCAGAATGCTTATGTCTTGGAATTAAGCCAACGCGCCTAGATGTTAAGGGCCAATGATCCTACTTTGTAATTGACTCATGATTAATATAAAATACATCACTGCACATAGATCGACCACGATAAAAGAGATGGGGGACTGAAATTCACCAGTTAGGGTAAGGGAGAGACAAAAGTCAAGGAATATTATATTAATATTTCCTAAAACATAAAGTATCGATAATTAGTTTATCCTAAGTTCTAAAGTTGGGGAGAAGTGGACAAAAGTAACTTCCGATATGACAAGTGTCAATTTGGGGACATGCATTCATATCGTGGGGAATTATGAGAGAGAGACTTGACGAGCAGAAAGAGGGGGAAACCATCAGGATGACCATCATCATTTGATAGAGAGTTCACAATGATTCTAGGAACACATTTAGTTATCCAGTCAATGACTCCATGACCATTTTCACTCATACATTCCACTATCCTTGAGACAACCATTCCAACTTTCCAAAACCTGTTTTCCCATCCCTTTTGGTTGGTGTACCTGGTTAGCTTAGAGTGGGATTGGAGAAGCGGGTTGTCAGGATTGTGAGCAATTCTCTGGGTGAGAGAATTGTTGTGGATTGATTTTCGTTGGTGCTAGACTGTAACTACAACCCTCTGAGAATTCCAGTCCAGCCTGTTACTGAAGATATGGAAGTGAAGTGGGGTACCCAAGGGATTGTTGAGAAGAGAATGGGAACACTTCCTTGGGTGGGACAGGAATGTGGGGAATGAGAGGTTGTAGGTTGTTAGTTGAGGGAGCACCTGAGACAGATTCTTTCCTGTTGTCCATGAGCCTTAGCCTGGATAGGAATCCCTTACCCTAGGTGGAGTTTAGTCCCAACTCGGGGGTGATTCACTGTTGAGAGTGATGAAGAGTGTATTCTATGGCTGGGAGGTTCATGGACGGTCTGGAAGCAGTTGGTGACAATATTTCTAAGATAAGTACCAATTGTATCATATATGGATATGTTGTTTTGTTATTTACATACCCATGTTATGATTTTATCATATATGTGACTATGTTGCTTGTGTGCTTATAGGTAATTTCCTGTAAATGAGACATATCGGTACTTACTGTTATTTTAGTATAAAAGTTGTATGTTACAAAAAGTAATGGTTTGTTTATGTTTAGATGTAAAGCTTCCGCACGCGTGTTGTATGTGTATGTTTTAGTTGCATGTAGTCTAAAGAGCAAATTTAGGTGGCATTTATTAGTTGACTACTGGGTATGCTACTATATGTTCTGTAGTAAGGGAATGAAAGACGTTCCCTAGAGTAGCATGTACCGACCTCTTGGATGGGAATGTTAGCAATTGGCGTCAGAGCATGAGTGGTTTCTATGGAGTGGTGTACCCCTGTGTCAGGTTGGTCAAGGGGTTCGTTACACCTATGAGTCTATATAATATTCATAGCCGTCTTCTCCCTTTGATATGGCACATCAACGATATATGAATTTGTGTCCTACAAAGTTTCATGGGACCATGCTAGTCTCTTCCTAGTTGCTGCATTGATTCTAGGTAGGCTCTTTTGGCTCTACTAACTCTTCCTGATGATCTGAAGAGTGATCAATTGCACTAGAGGTATTTGTTATGTTATGTTTGGATCCTTCTCCTCCTCGTGTTCTATATTCATATGAGATGTTGTGTATCTAGCAAAAGTAGCTTCTTCTTCTTCTTCTTCTTTGGTACATGGATGTATACGTTCATTTATATAACTTGGATAGTCTTCTCCATGTATCATCTAATATGTTTCCTCCTGCAACTGTCACTATAGCTCCCTTGGGGTTATCACCCGTGACCTTCCTGGAACAAGAGAAACATGGGAGAAACAATAGACACGAATAATACTCTTTATAATAATAATAAAAACAATAGTGAGAAGGATCGTCACAATAGCTCCTTCAGAGTTATGACTTGTGACCTGTTAGGAACCAAATATCAATATAGCATAGAAAAACCTCAGAAGAAGAACTCAACACCTTGAAAAATAGATAATTTCAAATAATAAGCCTCTTCGAGGGGGAAATCTCCTTTTACCCCACTTAAATGTTCAAGTAGAAGATGATTCAAAATGAAAATGTCTCCTTGGTATATATAAGAGACTAGGAGGTATAATTACAACTAATGGCCTAAAGCCGACATAAATAAAATAACATTACTAATATAATATGCCCCAATTAAGGGGTAATGAGCCAATATTA
>ML778073.1:1029047-1045920 GCA_009831015.1 Picea engelmannii | reverse complement strand
ATCCTATTGTATTTAGAGTTCAATAACTCTAGGGTGGGGTGTACACAAAGTTCCAAGAGTTACGAAGAAACCTTATTGAGTGTCTCAATAGTTAATGCACTGGTCATGGGTCGGTCCAAAGAACAAGAATCTTGAACGTATATTGGGAATAATTATAAATAATAATACATAACAATAAAGTGTTGAGATATATTTTGCTTGGGAGGAGATGGAAGGATGCATTGCATCGAGTTGGGAATTTATAGAAGAGGCTATTTCAACTTTTTTGAGTTTTTCTTTTTTGGAATCTACTAGAAGGTGGAGAGTTGCACTGTATAATACAGACTTCCTTCGGCTTAGGTGCCAGGTATAAGGGGTAACTATTTTGTCAAAGTTGTTGGAATTGGACCTGACTTGACCTCATCCCTTTCTTGGGACATGCCATTTGGAAGGGGCAGACCACACCGATAATAGAACCTCAGTGGATGGATTAATAATCCATGATCGCACCAGTGCACCGAGGCCCTCGAGGCCCCATTTTCCCTTGTAATATTTTTGGTTGTCATCTTTGTGGTCTTTCCTTGCATTAATCTATCCATCATCAGATTCAATCATTGCTTCTCAGGACTGTCGAAGAGAATGGAGTTAAGAATGGTGATTCCTTTGTGGAAAGATAAAACTCTATTTGAGAAGTTTCATATATGTTTTAGCTTTTCAGGCAGGAAGGTAAGTAGAGTCTGACAGGCAGGGCCATTCTCTTGGGTGAAGGGCTACTTGCACTGTAGCTCGTCATTTTTCAAAATAGACTTCAAATGTAATCTCGAGTTCCTAGTAACAAGTTTAGTGTTCACTCTTTTGTCTTGCCTATCACAAATCACATATTTTTCAAATTATCCAACAATTGAAATCCTCGAGGGCCACAAATCCCTGCCCATCATTTCCCTATAGGAAAGCTTCTTGACCACAATGTCATTACGCCAAAGAAGTCGGTTCTTTGATTTTCTTGAAAATGTTGGTATGACTAGTTTTTCCCTGGGATTGGATCGAACAACCTTTTGATCGAAACGGTTTATAATATGTTGTGAAGACCACAAAATTTTGATTGATGTGCAAAAGAACTAAATGATCTCACTATATGGCCTTGCATTGTGCTTGGAATTCCATGTTAACATTGTTCAACACACAACTTCAACCTGAAACAAATACACTTTGAAATGATGTAGATGATCTAAGGAATAATATGCATTCTTAACTTAGCATGCAGTGGCCTTATTGAATCAAACCAAGTTAGTTTGAATTGATGTTTATACTTTAAAAAATGATGTAAATTTTATCTTCCTCTTGCAATATCTGTGCCAAACACAAGCATGCAATGGACTTATTGCATACTTCTATCTCTTCAGAGCTCTGCATCAATTCAATGAGTCTCTGTCATTGTGTGTAATCTTTATTACATGCATGTGCACACTATGTTCCCAAAAATAGTATGGTCTAGTAACTATTCTTCAAGAAACATACGAATGAAATTAGGGAATAGGAAAAGAAATCTAGAACTGATGTTGTTTTATTTTGAACTGTCCACAATGGCCTGACTATTCTTAGGCTGTTATAGGGGTGTTTCTTAGCTAATAAATGTATGAGACACTTGACTTCAAATAGTACATCTGATACTCTATAGGTATCATCTTTTCATAAATGGCATCTTGGGGCCGGTCTTGGAAGAGTTTATCAATGGACTCTGTGTTTTGTTAATTCCTTTGCATTTATGGCGTAAATTTATACAACTATAATGCTAAGATTTATAGTTCTAATATTTATTGGACTATGACAAATAACATGTACATCTACGAAATAATTTTTAAAAGGAGTAGAAACATGGAAACAAGAGACTATTCTAAAAAAGGTACTTGATTTCTTTTATAATATCTTGTTTAAAGTTAGAGCAAAGAGGGACTTGAATCTAGTGACTAGAGTTATGCTTGGTTCTCTTATTTTTGGAGCTTTCAACCCATATTACAAAGATCTTATTGACTATATTGTATCAACTCAGGAAGCAGAAAGGGTACATGTAGAGAAAGTTACAGCCTGGTCTACAGCCAGTTGCAACTGTAGATACTTTCAAATCAAATCATAGAAGTACATCTGCTTCTCAGGTAATTATTTTCTACTCAAGTGAATTGCAACTATGCTGATCCTTACTGTTCACTATTAATTTTTTGTTAGGTGTATAGTAAGATGCATCTTTTGAAGGATATGTACACTAGTACCGTGGCATATGGAACATGTTTGCTTGGAGCTAACCTATGCATTTACTCTGAAGTTGCATTTCCAACTTTAGATTCGTCATTTCCTTGTAATCCTGGTGCTCCTAGGATCATGTTTGAGTTTTTATTACATGTTTGGCATTCCAATTGCATCCTTATGACAAGCAAAAATGGGTAGCTTCCCTCCATTTTGGGACTTTAATGTCATGCTTGTATCCAAAGTGAAAATGTAGGGGATCAACCTTTTTCTAGGAGGTTTTTCCTCTTCAACATGCCTAGATCATGAGAAGTTTGACTTGTAGTTTGTTAGTATGTTTAACATAGACAATTTCCAATTTATCCAGAACGAAATTTCCACCATCTGATTTATTGCCTTCAGAAAATTCTTTTGGCAATTCTCTTGTTACTAACATGTTACTCCTATATCATTAATATTCTTGTTAGAAGGACACAAACATTTAAAATATGCACAAGCATTAATATTCTCTTGTTACCTATGAATTTGGGTCAAGTTCCATATGCACAGGTAGTTGGTTTTCAACTTTGGAGATCCTCAGAGCCCGGACCAGGACCTAAGAGGGATTAATTATTTAAGGGAATACACTTATTGTGAAGAGACTCTTGAAGACCAGTGTCAAGAATCTGTATAACATTTTTTGTTAATGTGTAGTGTTATAATAACCATGCTCAATGGGTGTGTGTGCATGTCAAGTTTTAAAGGGATGGGAACAAGGCATTGCGAGTATGAAGAAGGGCGAGAAGGCCATATTTAGAATACTTCCAGAGTTAGGGTATGGAGAATAAGGGTCTCCTCCCATCATTCCCCCAAACACCACACTCCAATTTGAAGTGGAAATGCTCTCTTGGACAACAATTAGAGATGTCTGCAAAGATGGAGGCCTTCTAAAGAAAACTGTAAGGGATGGAGAGAGATGGGCATACCCTAAAGACACCGATGAAGTTCTAGGTATCTATTGTTATTTCAGGACATGGACATGAATTTATTCATTATTTACATGGCTGACTTTGGATAATATGGCTTAGTAAAGAAAACAACTGGTTTTGTGTTATATAAACTTTTCTCCAGTGAGATATGAAGCAAGGCTGGAAGATGGAACTGTGGTCTCAAGATCATCCGAAGGGGTCGAATTATATAGGGAAGAAGAGAAATCATTGTGATTTGCAACAGAGATTACCATGTTGTAGTTGTCCTTTTCAGCGTGTTTTAGAGTTAGAGCATGAAGTTTTGATTTTGTGTGGGCAAGTTGTGTGTTACATCAGCTGCTATTGTAGATCATTCAGTCTTATTACAGGGATTCTAGTATGCTCTTTTGGATTTTCATATTGTTTTTATGTAGATCTAAACTTTAGTTTTCCACCAGTTTGACCTAACTTTGTGATATGCAGCATCTACATGCTTGAAATTTACTTATGGTGCTTTATTTAAGAAGATCCATTGTTTCGATAGGTCTTAACTAATATTCAGTTGTTAACTTTTAGGAATTGACTCCATGAGTGCAGATCTACTTACCATGTCATGAAAATTTAACAATGTTAGATTAATTACTTCTAACTTCACTTAAAAATTAATATACCCCCTTCTTATAAGAGATTCCTTAATCTCAAAAGGTGCCTTTATTTAACTTGTTTTACTTACAACCTTTTACTTGTTTCACATTGGTCACAACCTGTATGTATGACCGATGCAACAATTTGATGCATGCCATGCAAATGGATGCCTTGAATCTTCTGCAACAGAACTTAATAATTTTATTATTTGATGTTGATGAGATTGAACGATTTCGACTATGAGATGTAGCAAATTGTTAAACTGATATACCCACACAAGAATATAGTATTGTGTCTTATATTCCATAAATTTTAGCCACGCGACCTGCATTTTTATTCCTGCACAATGACTTCGCCACAATTTTATTATTATTATTTTACTATGCACTCAATAATATGATTTTTAATGAACCCATTTTTTTAAATGGTTAACTGCGGAAGGGTTATGCAGGGTTTCAATGCAAATTGAGAAATATTTACCTTCAATATGGTGCAGTTCTCATGTGCTTAGGCCTTCAACTGTAATGGCAATATAAATACAATGCCCTAAGGACATGACCCATATAACAACGCCAAGATTAATGTTATTAGTAGGATCAATTTTCCTATGTTTTCCTTTTTATTGTTTCACGATTGTAGATGCAGGGGAAACTATGGCCCATTCAGAGGTAACGATGATTGTCCTTCGCTTGACTTATAGTGACAATTTCTTCTAGTTATTTTGTATGTAGATGACAGTTCTTAATAAAAAATTTAATTCCCATTTAATTGCTTCCTTCAAAATTTTACAGTGGAGTGTATAATGATAGTATTTGATAAAAAAATTGGCCACAACCCACATTTCTTGTGAGTTATACACTCACAAGCATGAACAAGAATACACATTATAATGAGAAAGAGGAGATTCATTCATTTTCATTAGATGATGCAATGTCTCATTACATAGTAGGAGAAGCGGGGTATGTTACGTAACGCCGAAATAGGATAGAATTCAGAAATCTGTAAAGGATAAATTTATTTGATAATATGTTGATTGATGATTGACAATACAATGGCATGTGATGTTAATAAACATCGAATAGTACATTCTTGGAAATAAAATATGCATGACCTTTTGATATAATAATTATTATTATTTATTATTATTAGGTAGCATATAAGTGAGGCATCTAATGTTGTCTTATGTATATTATAGAATTAATTCGATGTTACTTTTATTAATGATTTCACCCAACAATAGAGCCCTATGTTAGACCTATAAAAGGTCTAAACTCAAGAAAATCCCAAGTGGCTTTGTAAAATTTCTAGGGGAAGCCATTTGAAGCTGGGAAACATATAGGTGATAAAACACTTATGTCTTGGTCATCTCTTGGAAAGTACATGTTTTAATGAAGTGTACTTACTAAGACTCATGATTGCAGGTTTTTGAAATCACTTCCAAAGAGATTAGAACTTATCACTGTTACGTTCGAGACATGAACAAAGTAAATCTGAATTTTTTTATGAGAGTCTTTGAAGGTCCATCATTGATTCCTTGGATGATTCCAGATAGCCCCATTGGATTTTATGGATGGAAGGGTTAGTTTTCATTATGACGATCTGTATGGAGATCTATGACTTACTCCAAGTTCAAGTTTCCATGCATATAAACAATGATCTTACAGGTCTACCTCTAGCACAATAGATCTCAGTCCATATAGAACGCATCCTGAAGTATACTGGCACGAGCAGGAAATTCGGGCATGGATCAAGATTTTGTGAGGAGAGTGTGTCGTTTGCAGGCAAACAGAAATGCCAAATTCTGATGCATCTTCTAATAAATGCAAGTGGATTGGGACGTAGTGCTAAATGAAGTTTTGTGGATAGGTTATCCAAGTTACATGAAGATGGTTGAAATGAGATTAATAAAGGAATTCTCTTTTGGGTGAGATCAAACACATAACAATTTTTTTTTTGTCATACTTATGCAAGGAGAAACCTGACTTTCTAACTGATGACCGATCATGTGATTTGAGGCTTGCTGCTGGTATAATTCGCCTATATCCTGAGTTTGTATGAAGCCTTTGTACAAGGGAAGGTCAGTGGATCTAAGTTAACCTACCTCAGAAGCCAGAGTGTTGATTGCAATAGTATTCTACATAGAGAGTTTGATGTGATCACCAGACTAGTAGTAGGTTCTATCACAACAATGATGTCCAGGTCAGTTTTAACCTAGGCAGATTTGTGGTACTGTCATAAAACAACAACATGATGATTAGGACATCATTTCTCTCATTTCTCTCAACATGATGATGAATAGTGCTCTCAAACTTATTTCTTTTTATTAGGACATCCCATAGTATCTACATGAGACTCTTCCTCTATTTGATCTCTTTTTCTATAGTGAATTCTTATACAGCCAGAACCATTGTCTGGAATACAACTTTGATAGCTCATATTCGACATTTTGATTTCATAGTCTTTTCATTACGCTGACAGGTAATGTTCTTTGTAAATGTCCATTTTAATGAAATTTATATTGATGATCAAATATCTCTTTGGAACAATTTTGTGGTGAGCAATTGCATTTGCCTTGAATTGATATATGTTTACATTTTTTGTTTTTAGAGATTGATATCTGTTGTGACAATCTAAATTCCCTTATTGATCAATGAATAAATTTGTTTGTTCTAACACCAACAAATGAATCTTTATACAGGCCAACTGTGATGGATTTGAACATATGAGTTGATTCACGACTGGCTGGGATACTAACATGCCCCATCAGATATTGTATTATACAAATTTGTACAATAGTAGAGTGGGACTTTAGAATGTCATATGCCATGGCATTCATATTTTAAGAACAGCTTACAGGATTTCTAGTATTTTTCTGAAACAAGTTTTTGCTTGTATCCAACATGCACTTAACTTATGGGCCTTTTGTGATCACTTGTGGTAGTTGCAGGGTTGTGATTTTTTTGGGCAAATAGTCTCATTTGCAATGTGTCTAGTTAGAGTTTTGTCCCTATTCTTACATGTACATGGTATCAATAAAGAAGTCACATTTGTTTAGTGATTGCTAATAAATTGTGTAGGGTTGATCTTTTATCAAGTACGAGTCTTGTGTAATTTCTGGAATATCAATCTAATATAATATGCATTCTTAGTCCCTACCTTCCACCGCGATGAAAAAAACTTCCCCTCATTTCTACTTTCATCCAAAATCCAGTTGCATAAATTTATTGTAACCTTTCTATTTAAAAATGTTCTTATTGTATTTTAAGCTAATATTTATTTAGTTGCAATTACCTAAACTGTTCTAATCTATATTCCGACTTGTTTATTGTTCCATGTAATTGTTTTTTTTTTTAAACATAAGCTGTAGAAGAATTGTATTAATCGGCTGCGCCAAAGATAATAACATCAAACCAATCTACAGTCAAGGCATATAGCCGAAGAATTAGGAGTATTTCAAATTTCAAATTTTCTCACCCTCTCCGGACCTTTTCTATGATCATCTGGACTATATACATCCTTACAAAACTTCCCTAGGCACCAAAATATCTGAAAATACATTAGCTATCTATTGGGGCAGAGACTTTACTAGTAACGAGTTAAGGGATGGGGAGTGCCCCCCTTACTCCATTTGTTTCAAATTCACCTTTGCTTATTCTCGATCCATCTTAGCCCAAATATTGGCAAGGGGGTTGAGATCTCTCTTGATATGGAAGAGATTAATTTCTCCAAAGCTTTCAACAATAGTCCTGATTCGTTGAAGGATGCCATTTAAAAGGTTTTTCTCCACTGTTTGTTTTTTGAGAATTGCTTTAACTATCAACATAGAATCTAAATATAGATCGATGATATAGATTTAAATATTGATATGGATAGTATCTTAGCAAAGGTTAATGTACATGTCCCTCTTAGTAATGATATTGTATTTTTTTTTAAAATACCTACAAGATAGTCGCTATTGCGACATCTTGGAGTGTCACTCCCATAGAAACCACGTCGGAGATGATACCTCTTAACGTCGCTCTTCCCACATTCTAGACGTCTCTCTTTCCATGTTCCTGACGTCTCTCTTCCCACGTTCTAGACGTCTCTCTTGCCACCTTCAATATGTTGGTCTTTCCACGTTCAAGACGTCTCTCTTGCCACGTTTAAGACATCGCTCTTGCCACATTCAAGACGTCACTCTTGCCACGTTCCAGATGTCTCTATTGCCATGTTTCAGACATCTCTCTTACCATGTTCAAGACGTCGGTCTTGCCACATTCAAGACGTCGCAATAACGACGAAATCTATGTCGTCAGAAAAGAGACATCATGTGAAACGATGTTTGAGGGGGTCCGTTGTTTGTTGTTCTCCCAAAAATATAAAGTGGCAATTGCATCGAATGCACCGTCGGAATTTGACCCAAATGTAATAGTGGGTGGATAGCAGGAGAAAAATCAAGAAGCAAATGTAACATGTGATGTGTTACAAGATGCTTTGATTATTTCTTTATATAATAATACTGAAACTTGGGTAGTATATTCAAGGGCTTCATTTCATGCCACACCCCATAGGAAACATTTTCAAGATTATGTTTAAGGTGATTTTGGATAGGTTCATTTGGGTGATTATGCACCATGTAAAATTATTGGAATGGGTGAGGTACAAATAAAGAAAAATAATGGAAACCAATGGCTTTTGAAAGAGGTAAGACATGTTCCTGATCTAGGAACAAATAATCATTTCAATAGGGAAGTTGGAAAGTGAAGGTTTTGTATCTACATTTACAGATAATGAATGGAATATCAGTAAAGGATCAATGGTGATAGAAAAAGGAGAGAAGGTAGGTACATTGCATTTGTGTACTGGTAATGTTGACTCTTCTATCACTTTAGTTTATACAGAAGTGGATACAACATTGTGGAATAATAGGCTTGGACACATGAGTGATAAGAGGATGTAGATACTTCACAAAAGGAATTTGTTTCCATATCTTAAATAAATTGATTTGTATTTATATGAGCACTATGTTCATGGAAAATAGAAGAGAGTCATATTTATCAGAGTCATAAAGGAAAAGAAGAGTGAAAAGTTAGAGCTTGTGCATATATATGGATGGGGACCAAATCAGGTATCATCTCTTGTTGGCTCTCATTATTTTTTTACTTTTATTGATGATACAACTAGAAAAACTTGGTTTTATTGCATTCGGAAAAAATATGATGTTTTTGACACTTTTAAGAAATTGAAAGCTTTGGTTAAGAATGAGACAGGAAAAAGGTTGAAGTGTCTCAAATCAGACAATGGAGGTGAATATTGTAGAAAGGAGTTTGATGATTATTGTTCATACCATGGGATTCGTAGAGAGAATAAAATTCTAGGAACACCACAAGAAAATGGTGTGTCAGAAAGGATGAATAGGAAAATCATGGAACGTGCAAAGAGTATGAGACTAGATGCTCAGTATCCCTTATAGTTCTGGGTAGATGTTGTAGATATTGTTGTTTACTTAATAAAATGAGGGCCTTCAAGAATCTTGGATGGTGGAATCCTAGAGTAGGAATGGACAGGTAAAAAGTTAAACTATTCATTTCTGAAGACTTTTGGTTGTGAATCATTTGTCCATATTGATAAAGAAAATAGAACAAAGCTTGAAGAAAAATCCAAGAAGTGTACCTTTATTGGATACAATGTTAATGATTTTGGTTATCACTTATGGGATTATGAAAATCACAAAATCATTAGGAGTAGAGATGTCATATTCAATGAGAAGGTCATGTACAAAGATCATTTGTAGGGAAGGAAATAGGAAGAACAAAAACCATAACACGTAATTCTTGATGAGATCAATGAAAAATAAACTCCAAAGGTACTAAAAAATCAAAATGTACAAAAATCAGAGAAGAAGGCACCTCAAAATCCTATAAGTGTTGTTAAGATATGATGCAGGAGCATCTCAAGTGATCTAGCGCGGAGACAATCAGATAGCTGGAAAAGCACCCAGCACAAATTTTGAAATATCTTGAACCATTAATGAAACATCAAGTGGAGGTGCACTTGTATAATGTAAACAGACCTTGAGAGATTTTATCTTGTCCTTAGTAGGTAGAAGGCATTTATAGTAGTTAATGCAAGTAGATAGAATTGAATGTTAGATTAGACCGTTTTAGAGAGCAAGAGGGAAACAAGATATAGACACCCTCCTTGTGTATTGTAACATTATTATGAGAGTGTGAAGAGCATAGAAGAGAAGTAGAGATCTGTGTAGCAGACTCCATGTACAGACGTTTTGAATTAATACAATAAAGCTGTGATTCAGACTCATGGTGTTCATATATTCTCTGTGTATGCATCTTTGAATGTTATGCTCATGAATGTTTTACTCTTTCTGTCATGAAATTGCTTTTATGCTATGTATGGATGATTTCTTGTTGAATGTTTGAAATCTGAGAGGAAAGAGGAGAGGAATGAGTTTCAATTGTTTCTCTATCTGAGCAAGATTTCCTGCAAGGAGTGCAGTTGAATTGTCTGCAAGGAGTGCGTCGACAAGGTGTTCAGGGGTTGTCTCTGAAAGCTCAGGAGAGATAGATTTTGTTCTCATTTCCACAGAAGTGCAGTGGGCACAAAATCTGTGCAAGGAGTGCGTAGTCTGAGCGAATTCTTAGGGTTGTGGACCTGAGTGAAGTATTGAGGGACTGCTGCTGCAGGTGTGCACAGAGTCAAAGGATTTCAACACTCGGAAGTGCTTGAAAGTCTGCCTCAAAGAGTGCATGCAAGAGTTTTTTGAAAGACTCGAAGTTGGGAAAGTTCAGAAGGATTTGAAACTTCGAAGGAGTCAAAGGAAGGCATAGCGACATCAGACCATAGGAGGATAAGTTCTCAGAGAAAGAATGGACAGTCAAAATTCTCTGAAGAGAATTCACGAAGTCCCGTGAGCCCTCAAATCTCATAGAGGAGCAGGGGAGATACAACGAGTATTCCCGAAAGGTTCTAAGCTCAGGAGGAGTAGGACCATAGATTCAATCCATAAGGGCCATTGGATTTACACGTGGGTTTCTATATCGGTTTTTCGTGGATTGAAGTCCCGTAAACTTTGCAACGAGAATCGCAAAATCATGAAACATGAAATCCCAAAAATCTAAAAGGATTTGTGTGGGCCACAGAGGAGTCAGCGAGTGGACAGGTGGCACATTATTGACACAGATTCAAACTACGTTGATCATTTTGGAGTTTCAGGGAGTGAAGTTCCGAATTCTTTTCATTAGGATTCATGATATCATGAAGTCTGAAGTCCCGATGGAGTAAAGGGGCGTTGAAAGGTCAACCTTGTGGGCGTGTCAGAATTTCAGAACATCGGGTTTCAGAAATCATGGGAACAAGTTGCTTGACACCGTGACCGGCGAAATCGCAATAAAGAAAAGCCCGAAAGAGAAGAGGACGGGTCAGCGTTGACGGTTTTCGGGTTTCGAAGATCTGAAAGACAAGCATGTGACCAACGGATTCGAAAAAGTGCGAAGTCCGATTTCCTGAAGAAAAAGGGGGAATTTCAGAAGTTAATTGTGGGTGCAGGTTTCCCGAAAGGGAAATAGAAGAGACATTCTGCAGCTCTTTCAGCCAGTGTTAAGGGAAATATCCTGTGTTGACGTGCACCTTCCGATCTTTGGGTTGTAGAGGGAGCGTGCATCATCATTTCTGGTATCAGAGAACATAAGGGTTCTTTTCTTTCTATAGCAGAGAAGAAAAGATATTTCACCATGCCACCAAGGAGAAGGGACAGACAAACACCCGATCCACCAAAGGATAGGGAAATACCGAGAAGAATAGGTAGGCAGATGACTGATCCAACCATGGAGAAAGAAATGCGTGATCTACGAGCTAGACTTGAAGACATGGAGACGACACAAAGATGCACAATCAGTGCTAGGGATCTTAGTGATTTCGAAATCAAAGTTGAAGCTGAATGTGAAGAAGAAGTTGCAGCCGAAGACGCAACAAACGAACATTTGATCAGAGCTATTGCAAGAATGGGTGCAAGAGAGAAGATGGACATTCCATCTTATGAGGGAAACTTGGATGCAGAGGAGCTTCTAGACTGGATTAGAGCCCTAGACACATACTTTGACTATGAAGATGTCAAAGAAGACAAGATGGTCAAGCATGTTGTCACAAGATTGAAAGGACATGCAACATTATGGTGGGATGAACTACAAGCTGATAGACGTTGCAAAGGCAAGCAACAGATCAAGAGCTGGGATAGAATGATCGTGAAGATGAAGGTGAAATTCATACCCAGGGATTATCAAATTACTTTGTTCAAGATGATGCAGAAGCTACGACAGAAGCTGATGACAGTGAAAGAATACACTGAAGAATTCTATAAGATGAACATCAGGGAAGGTCATTGGGAGAGCGATGATGAAAAAGTTGTCAGATACATGAATGGCCTGAGATATGATATTCAAGATGAGATGAGCATGGTAACCATCCAAATGGTGGAATATGCTTATCAGATGGCTCTGAAAGATGAAGATAAGCTGAAACGAAAGCAAGGTCAAAGAGGCCGAGGCAGAAGTTATCCCAGAGGCAAATCAGTTGCCTAGGACAAATATCAGAAGCCCAAAGAAGACTGGAAAAATCCTCAGACTCAAACTGAGAGAGGTGGAAGCTCACAGTGAGGGAAATATGTTGAACAATGAGGGAAACATACTTAACAGAGAGGAGATTATGCTTACAATAACACTTTTCCTCGTACTAGAGGTAGAGGAAGAGGAAGAGGTGGAGTAATAACATGCTTCAAATGTGGAAAGAATGGGCACAAGTCTTACAAGTGTCTAGATAAAAAGAAGGAGAGTGGAGAAACTCACATCGCCGAAGCACAGAGGTGATATGTTGAGACAAAAGACGTTGAAGGCGAAAGCTCGCTGATGATGCGAAAAATCCTTTTGACACCAAAGAAGGAGGTGGAGAGTTCATTCCAAAGGACCAGAATTTTCCAGACTGCTTGCAAGACCAAGGATAGGGTATGCAAGGTCATTGTGGATAGTGGTAGCATAGATAATCTTGTTTCTACAGAGATGGTAGAAAATCTAGAGCTAGATATGATTGATCATCCAAGCCCATACAGAGTTTCATGGCTACAAAAAGGACACCAGGTAATTGTCACTAAACAATGTTTGGTTGAGTTTAAGATAGGAGAATATAATGATAAGAGATTATGTGATGTTATTCCTATGGATTTTTGTCATCTATTGCTGGGTAGACCATGGAAATATGACAGAAATGTGATTCATGATGGGAAAATGAACACATACACCCTAGAAAAAAATGGGAAAACTTACATGTTACTTCCAATCAAGGATAAGGAGGTGAAGCCTGAAGTAAGCAACACTGTACTTCTCATGAGTGGGAAGGAACTTCTTACAGAGGTTAAGAAGAAGGAAGAACCGCAATTCATTGTGGTCAGAAAGCCTACAATTGTTTTGACCATCACAAGGGTGGATGATTTACCAGAAGAAGTCTAGGAATTGCTGGAAGAGTTCGCTGACATAGTAGTGGACAAATTACCTCGTTCTTTGCCACCGATCAGAAGTGTGAGTCATCATATTGATCTCATACCAGGAGCCAGTTTTCTATACAAATCCATGTACAGATTGATGCCACAAGAGAATGAAGAGGTCAAAAGACAAGTCTAGGAGTTGTTGGACAAAGGGCTGGTCAGGGAAAGCTTGAGTCTGTGTGTTGTTCTGACAATGCTCAGTTCGAAGAAACACAGAGGATGGAGAATGTGTACTGACTCGAGGGAGATTAACAAGATAAACATCAGGTACAGATTTCCATTACCAAGGATGGATGATCTGATGGATTTCTTGAGTGGAGCAAAGTATTTTTCAAAGATTGATTTGAAAAGCAGTTATCATCAAATCCGCATGAGAGAGGGTGATGAGTGGAAGATAACATTCAAAACCAATGAGGGGTTGTATGAATGTCTTGTTATTCCATTTGGGTTAAAAAATGCACTGAGTACCTTCATGAGGTTGATGAACGAAGTCCTGAGGGAGTTCATTAGAAAATTTTCCATTGTGTATTTAGATGACATACTGGTTTTTAGTAAAACAGTGGCAGAGCATATGAAGCATTTGGCTACAGTGATGCAAAGATTGCATTAGGAGAATTTGTTGATAAACATGAAGAAATCCTCATTCATGAAGACAAAGCTCATCTACTTGGGATATTTTATTTCTGCAGATGAGTTGAGGATGGATCCAGATAAGGTGGAGGTAATCAAGAATTGGCCATCACCGAAGAATGTTTTTGAGGTGAGAAGTTTTCATGGATTGGCTAGTTTCTATAGAAAATTCATTAGGAATTTCAGTGGAATTAGTGCATCGATGATGGACACAGAGAAGAAAAGACACAAGTCTTTTCACTGGACAGAAGAGGCTGATTTTTTTTTTAATCTGTTGAAGAGGAAGATCACGAAACAACCAGTTCTGGTGTTGCCAGATTTCTAGAGGACATTTCAAGTGAAATGCGATGCAAGTGGATTTGCAATAGGGGCAGTCTTGAGTCAGGAAGACAGGCCGATAGCATAATTCAGTGAGAAGCTGAACGAAGCGAGAGTGAAATACTCCACATATGATGAGGAGTTTTATGCTATTATCCAGGCATTGGAGAAATGGAGACATTACTTGATCCCGAAAGAGTTTGTCTTTTACAGTGACAATCATGCATTGCAGTTTGTGACTCAACAGGAAAAGTTGAATCAGAGACATGTTAAATGGGTTGAGTACATGCAGAATTTCACTTTTGTGATTAAACATATTTCGGGTACTGCTAACAAAGTTGTTGATTCTTTGAGCAGGAAGTGTTTGCTGTTGCAGGAGTTCAAAGTCAAAACGTTGGGTTTTGATGATCTCAGGAACATGTACACCAATGATCAGGATTTTAAGGAGGTGTATGAAGCAACTGAGAATCCAATTCTCAAAGACAGAATCCAATGGGTAGAGTACATGATCCAGGAAGGATTACTGTTTAAAGGTAATCGACTGTGTATTTTGAAAAGCTCCATAAGGGAGAATCTACTGAAGGAGAAACACAGTGGAGGATTGACAGGGAACTTTGGTCACGAAAAGACATTCACAAAGTTGAATGAGTCATATTTTTGGCTGGGAATGCGAGAAGATGTCAAGATATTCGTGGATAGATGAAGAATTTTCCAGCATTCAAAGGGAAGGAAGCAGAATGTAGGGTTTTATCAACCATTACCCATACCTGAGAGGCCATGGGATGCAATCAGCATGGATTTCATATTGGGGTTTCCAAGAACACAAAGAGGTTTTGACTCAATATTTGTGGTGGTGGATAGATTTTCCAAGATGACACACTTCATTCCATGTCAGAAGACCAGTGACGCAACTCACATTGCAAATCTATTTTTCAAAGAAGTCATTTGACTTCATGGCTTACCAAGAAGCATAGTTTCGGATCGAGACACTAAATTCATAGGGAACTTTTGGAGAACCTTATGGAAGAAGATGGGGACTAACTTATCATTTAGTTCAACTTATCATCCTCAGATGGATGGACAGACAAAAGTGGTAAACAAAAGTCTGCAAGACTTGCTGAGAAGCCTAGTGACAGACCACCACAACCAGTGGGACAACACATTAACATAGGCAAAATTTTCTTATAACAACTCAATTAATATAAGAACATGGCAGAGTCCATTTCAGATAGTCTATGGCATGTAGCTGAGAGGAATTTCTGAATTAAGAGATTCAGAACAAATTTCAACTAGGAGCGCTAGTGCAGAAGATTTAGCATAGGCGATGAGGGAACTTCACAGCCAGGTGAAGCAACGACTGTAGAATTCAAGCCAAGAATATAAGCGCAGAGACGATCATCACAAGAGACAACTTCAGTTCGAGGTTGGTGACTTAATTCTAGCACATTTAAGGAAAGAAAGGTTCCCAAGAGGAATATATAATAAGCTGTAGATGAAGAAAATCAGACCATGTAGGGTCTTGAAAAAATTTGGGGCGAATGCTTACAAGATTGAATTACCCGATGGGATTGGAATTTCTCCAATATTTAATATCTTAGATTTGTACCCATATAAAGTTGAGGAAGCATGGACAGAAGATGAGAAGCCAGTGATCCAGTTGACAAAGCAGATGCCAGTTACAGAAAAGCCGCAGATGGAATGCATACTGGACAAAAGAGTGACCAAGAAGACCAGGTGGAAGCAGTACTTTGAATATTTGGTCAAGTGGAAGGGCCATCCAGTTGAATATGCCAGCTGGGAGAACGAAGCGTGATCTCATGGATAGGAGCCCATGAAAATTTTCAAGAGAGGGAGTATGATGCAGGAGCATCTCAAGTGAGTCAATGCGGAGACAATCGGACAGCTGGAAAAGCGCCCGCCACAAATTTTGAAATATGTAGGGACCAAGAATTTCATTAAACTCCCAGAAAAATAAAATAGAACAGTAAATTTGAAATTTACTAAATTTTTAAATTACTCTAGCATATTCGCTCCCATTTTTCAATAAATATATTAACGATTTACATAACCATTTGCATAACAAGCTAAATTTATATAACAAATTGCATAACAGGTGAAATACCTCGTTTTGATGTTGTCTCCCTTCGCTTGATCCAATCCACAACAGCTTTCTCCTTCGACACCCCAAAACCAGCCACCCTACCGACCAGTACGCCTGGCCCTAGGACATCTACGGACGTCCTAGCCCTCCGAGCCCAAAACCCCTCAGCCCCTAACTCTGTCTCAAAGCTTCAAAAATCCCTCTCCTGTCGAATGCATGAATCAATCTCCCCCAAATGAATATCCCCCCTCCATGGTCCTTCTTCCTCCCTTATGCCTCCTTCACCACCCTCGCATCTCCCCCACCAACCACCTTATCCATACATTTATTTCTTTTTAATGGTCTTATCCTTTACTTAATGCTTATTTTACGTATGGGTTACGTTATCCCTTATGGGATACGTAACCCATTTAAACTTATATTTTATTTTCCCCCATTTTAATACATAATTAATCAATTACTTTAATTAATGATCAA
>ML778073.1:1004222-1017788 GCA_009831015.1 Picea engelmannii | reverse complement strand
GAAGTGGACCCAACCCTAAAATAAGGAAAGTGGGGCCAAGTGACCTAGAAGATGTTTTTAAGGAAGCTACTTGGAGAGTATAAATAAGAGGCAAGGCTCTATAATTTGAATCACACTTGAGAATATTGAATATATATAGGTGTCTGAGTTTTACAAATGATATCTAAGCCTAAATTCTGAGGAAAGTGAAGAAAAGAAGGCCGAAATGCAAGGAAGGATAAATTCTGTTGATGGTGCTTTCTAAGGTATGTTATTTTCAGGTCATCTCACCAGTTTCACTATAACTTCTTTTCTATAATGAGTCAGATCCTGAAATTTCTATGAAAGTGAGAAAACATATTCAAGTATTTGTGGCTAAAAATTCAGCTTGTGGGTCGTTGCATTTTGGGATTTACACTCTGTGGAAAAATAGGGTTTGTGGCCAGTCCTGAAACTAGTCAAAATCAGGTGTTTTGGGTAAAAACTTCATAACTTATTCATAACAAATCCAAATTCAGTGAGACAAAATGTTTTGGTTAGGGTACAATATGTATTATTCTTTTTAACAATTTCAAATCATTTCATCGAATATTTTGTGTGGGGCACGCTCTACAAGGTCGCTCTCTGGAATAAGACAAAATTCAGAAAGGTTTGTCATTTTTGCTATAAATCCTTTTCTTAGAGGTTCCAAGTAGTGCCACTTGGAGGAATTGCATAAAAAACACTGAAGAACATTGTATATCAGTTTCAAAGATTTATACATTACAGGTTCAAAGTTATTATTACTTCAAGTTAGGGTTGTTGACTAATCCAAAACTAGGCATGTGAGACTTAAGAAAAGTTTGATGAAAATGCTAGTATCTTGTTTTTAAAGTTAAGGAAAGTTTGCAGGAATGTGATAATATACACCAGGTCTATTACAGAGCTACAAATCATATTTGGATGATAAAATTGACGAGGGATTTTGGTTGTGGCACATGTTGAGTACATGGTTGAGACAAGTAGTTGATGAGTTGACACATACATGAAGTGTATAGTTGATGATGTTGGTAAATATTGATGATTCATAGTTTATGAGTAGTTGACACATGATTGGAACATACTTGGTACATGGTTGGATGCACTTGGTTATGGTACAGGTTGATTACAGGTTGGTGCATGGTTGATGCACTTGTTTATGGTACAGGTTGATTACAGGTTGGTGCATGGTTGATGCAATTGTTTACGGTACAGGTTGATTACAGGTTGGTGCATGGTTGATGCACTTGTTTATGGTACAGGATGATTACAGGTTGATTACAAGTTGAGGTACAGGTTGATGCATGGTTCAAACATATTGGTACAGGTTTATAGTAGTATATCTCACAGTGATAGTGTGACTGTGGTTCCATCATTCTACTTCTTCTTCAGGGTGGCAGGACAGGGCAAGGACAGGTGGTTGTAGCCACCTTATGGTTTTAGCCGGAGAAAATTGGGGGTTGTAGCGTCCTTCTAGTTGTAGCCAAAGATTTGGGGATTTGGAGCTTCCCTTAGGTTGTAGCCTGAGAAACTAGGAGGTTGGAGCCTCCTTCCAGTTGCAGCTGAAAACAAAGGAAATTGGTGCTTCCAATGAATGTAATTCTTCAATACATATAAGAAAAAACATTCCGTGGTTTTCTCCCAATTTTGGTTTCCATGTAAAACATTGGTGTACTGTGCATGTGTGTGATTGTTTATTTATTACTGCTCATTATTGGATAATAATTCTACATTGATATAACATTTGAAGAAAAAGGGTTATAATTACGTTATTACTGATTCACCCCCCCTCTCAGTAATCCAACAGGATATAGACACCCTCCTTGTGTATTGTAACATTATTATGAGAGCGTGAAGAGCATATAAGAGAAACAAAGAGTTGTGTAGCAGACTCCATGTATATACATTCTGAATTAATACAAGAAAGTTGTGATTCAGACTCATACTGTTCATATATTCTCTGTGTATGCATCTTTGAATGTTATGCTCATGAATTTTTTTCTCTTTCTGTCATGCAATTGCTTTTATGCTATGTATGGATGATTTCTTGTTGAATGTTTGAAATCTAAGAGGAAAGAGGAGAGGAATGAGTTTCAATTGTTTCTCTATATGAGCAAGAGTTCTTGCAAGGAGTGTAGTTGAATTGTCCACAAGGAGTTTGTCGACAAGGTGTTCAGAGGTTGTCTCTGAAAGATTAGGAGAGATAGCTTTTGTTCTCATTTCCACAGAAGTGCAGTGGGCATAGGAGTCGTGCAAGGAGTTCACAGGCTGAGCGAAGTCTTAGGGTTGTGGACCTGAGTGAAGTATTGAGGGACTATTGTTTCAGGTGTGCACAGAGTCGAAGGATTTCAAGACTCGGAAGTGCTTGAAAGTATGCCGCAAGGAGTGCGTGCAAGAGTTTTCTGAAAGACTCGGAGTTGGGAAAGTTCAGAAGGATTTGAAACTTCGAAGGATTCAAAGGAAGGAATAGCAATGTCGGACCATAGGAGGATGAGTTCTCAGAGAAAGAACAGATGGTCAGAATTCTCTGAAGAGAATTCGCGAAGTCCCATGAGCCATCAGATCTCACAGAGGAGCAGGGGAGATACAAGGAGTATTCCTGAAAGGTTCTAAGCTTAGGAGGAGTAGGACCATAGATTCAAGACATAAGGGTTGTTGGATTTACACGTGGGTTTCTATATCGGGTTTTCGTGGATTGAAGTCCCATAAACTTTGCAACGGGAATCGCGAAATCACAAAACGCAAAGTCTCGAAAAGATAAAAGGATTTGTGTGGGCCACAGAGGAGTCAGCGAGTGGACAGATGGCGCATTATTGGCACAGAGTCAAACTCCGTTGATCATTTTGGAGTTTTGGGGAGTGAAGTTCTAAATTCTTTGCATTAGGATTCGCGATATCGTGAAGTCCAAAGTCCCGATGGAGTAAAGGGGTGTTGAAAGGTCAACCTTGTGAGCGTGTTGGAATTTCGGAACATCAGGTTTCAGAAATCATGGGAAAAAGTTGCTTGACACCGCGACCGCCGAAATCACGATAAAGAAAATCCCGAAAGAGAAGAGGACGGGTTAGCGTTGACGGTTTTCGGGTTTCAGAGATCTGAAAGACAAGCGTGTGACCAATGGATTCGCGAAAGTGCGAAGTCCGATTTCCTGAAGCAAAAAGGGGAATTTCTGAAGTTGATTATGGGTGCAGGTTTCCCGAAAGGGAAATAGAAGAGCCATTTCGAAGCTATTCAGGCCAACGTTAAGGGAAAGATCCTGTGTTGACATGGACCTTCCGATCTGCGGGTTGTGGAGGGAGCGTGCATCATTAAGATATAACAGGTTAAGTAGACCCCCTAAATGATACTCTCCTTCATTGTATTATTTATTTTTGAATGATTCTCGTGGGCCAAAATGTTATAAAGAGGAAATGCAAGTAAACGCTAAAAATAAGTGGGAGTAAGGAATGAAAGAGGAAATGGATTCCTTGTAAATAACTAGAATTGGTACTTGCTTTAGTTTCCTGTAAGAAAATGAGCATTGTAGAATAATTGAGTTTATAGGTTGAAGGAAGAATATGGAGGAAAAAACAAGTACATGGCCGGACTTGTTGTAAAGGGGTTTGCATAGAAGAAAGGAATATATTTTGATGAAATATTTTCTCCTATTGTTAAAATGACTTCTATTAGGAATATTTAAGTCTTGTGGCAGTGGAATATTTGCATCTTGAATATTTAGATGTAAAAACAAATTTTATCCATGGGGATTTGGGGGAAGAAATTTATATGAAAAAATCACAGGGGTATGAGGTCAAAGGAAAGGAGAATTTGGTATGCATGTTGAAGAAGAGCTTGTATGGCCTAAACCAAACTCTAAGGCAGTGGTATTTGAAGTTTGTCAGTTTATGACAAAACGAGGTTATAGTAGATGTCATTCTGATCCTTATGTTTATTTTAAGAGGATAGAAAATGGAAGTTATATTATCTTGCTATTGTATGTAGATGTCATGTTTGTTACATGGTCTAACATGCAGGATATAAATGTTCTCAAGAAGAAATTATCCAATTCATTCGCGATGAAGGATTTGGGTGTTGCAAATAAAATCCTTGGTATGAGAATAACCAGAGACAAGAAAAATTGCAAATTGACATTGACTTAGGGTGAGTACATAGAGAAGGTGCTCAAAAGGTTTAGAATGCGGAATTCAAAACCAGTTTGTACACCTTTGGAAAACCATTTCAAATTAACCAAGGAAATGTGTCCCACGACACAAGAGAAGACATAATACATGACCAGGGTCCCTTTTTCATCAACAATTGACAGCTTGATGTATGCTATGGTGTTCACAAGACCAAATATTGCACATGTAGTGGGAGTTGTGAGGAGGTATATGAAAAATTCAGGTAAAGAACATTGGGAGGTAGTAATGTGGATTTTCAGGTATTTGACAGGTACTATTACCCATGAATTATGTTTTGGAGGTTCAAAAACTATTCTATAGGTATATGTTGATTCAGACACGGTAGGTGATAAAGAGAGGATGATGATCACCTCAGGATATGTTTTTATTGTAGGTGTAACACTAGTAAGTTGGATTTTGAAACTGAAAAAGGTTGATGCACTTTCAACAATGGAAGCATAGTATGTTGTTGCTGTAAAGGATAGTAAAGAGATGATTTGGTTACAAAGGTTTATGGAGGAATTGGGAAATAAGAAAGAGAATATCAGGTTGTACTGTGATAGTGAGAGTGCCATTCATCTTGCAAATAACTTAGCCTTCCATTATAATACTAAGCATATACAACTCATGTACCATTTCATACGGTCCATTATGGAAGATGGGCAATTGTAGTTGGAGAAGATACATACTAGCTAGAATCCCGTAGACATGTTAACAAAGATAGTAACCATGGAGAAACTGAGTTCCTTCTAAGTTTCAGTTGGTCTTCAAGCATGAAGGTGAAGATGAGGAATTTTCTAGGTCCAAGGTGGATCATAGTCCAACAAGTACAACAACAATGGAGTTTTGTTTATCAGTCTGCAAGTGGGAGATTGTTGGTTGTGGAGCTTGATTATCTTCCTAATTTATATGTAGGTATTTGTAGCCCCCTTCTACTAGGGGGTTTGGGTTTGACCCCCAAATGAAGGGGCATGGGGTCCATGGGTCCCCCATTTAGGGGTTTGGGGGAAGATCCCTCGAATATTGTTTTTTTGGGAAATCTTCCTTGTAAAATATTGTAATTTTGTAGTCAATATGGACCGATCATTATAAGGTCATAGATCTGATGGTAGAACTTATGTTAGGGTTTTCTCACAAAAAAGGAAAGATGTTATGTATGAGGGCATTGTATTGCGGCTGTGTATGAGAGTGAATATTATATTTTGAGAGAGGATTCTATATAATAATAAATAAAGGACCTGGAAGTTTCTTTGGTGGATGTATCCAACATTGGGTGAACCACACATATCTATGTCTCTATTATATTGTGTATATTCTGTGTTTTATTTCCGAATTTGTTTTATTTTATTTCTATACAATCCTATTTTTCTAACAATATTTGGCACAAAAAATATTATTCTGACATTTCACCTCATGATATAATTCATTTAAAAGGCCATATCAATATGGACATCACTCCCTTTTCTAGGATGATTCATGTAGTAACAACCCCCTCTCTGAGACAAAAATGAATTACAATCCCTATGGGACATTATGATCATAAAAAAGAGGAGATGGGTAAACCAATACTACCTCTCCCCACACCAAATATATTAATGGCACACTTGGCTCCCAAAGACCAATGGCACCTTCTTCCTCCAGAATTTGATTGATAATTGTTTTGGCAAGAAAACTCATGAAGGAAGATCAAAATCCATTAAGGATTAGACTAAACTCGATGGGGTTTTCAAGTAGCTAGTTTCTTCAATATTATTGAAGCATACCACTTAGTAGAAGGGAACCTAGAACCCCCACTAAGGATATCCAAGATAAAATATGGAAATAGAACTTGTGGAAACAAATCTCTGATCCAGGTGCATATTGGTGGCCACCTAGTTGTTCCAAATTCCATCTGGCCCATCTTGATGGTTTTCAGTTCAACACATTTCTCTGTAATGGAGAAATTTATTTGTAATTATGGGTTCTTCACTTCTGAGGCTATATTGAATCCCTACACAACATCCAGGTCGATATTGGTGGTTGCCCATCTATTCCAATTGGCCTATTTTGGTAGTTTTCATCTCAATACATATTTTTGTACTTTTAGGGATGTTTTGAGGCCCTAAACGATATTTTTTGGGCTTTCCATAATGAAACTATATATGGAGTTAGAATATTATGGCATAATGTGTATTTCTTGAAAATACCTTTCCAACGGGCTATCACATGCATAAAATGGAGATCATATGAAAAAGTTACGACCATCAAAAATTGATGTACTAACTTACCCCAACGGGACCCACATGATTTTTGTCACTTCATCTCCTAGGGTTAGGTTTTTGGATGTCTAGGGTTTTGGCATTCATTTTTATTATAAAAATGCCTACATATCCTCATTGTACTCATCTTCTTGCGAATGAGTGTAGTCGTCACATCTCTTCTCAGAGATAATATGCCACCATTCTAGCAAGTCTTTTACTCTCTATTTTTACAGTGCCTCTACATTTCTTTCATTGATAGAATTCATGTATTACTATAGTTCTTTTTTTGTGGCAATATTTCTGTTTGTTTCAATGTAATATCTCTGCTTTCATTTCATTCCACTCATAAATCTGGATCAATGGTATCAAAGCAGGCTTCTCATGATAATTTTTCAATGCATGTTCCCAATGAGGTCCGCGTATAGCAAGTTGGGTCTCGAGCTTGTCTCTCTTGAGGAAAATCACTCTCACACACCCAAGAAACCCTCCATGGTGGAAGACAATAAAAATATTGGAGAAGAAGATTCTATTAACCTATTGCTTCTACATGGTTCCAAAATAAGGGATCCAAGAGTGGGAGTTGTTCAACACCTTCACATATGGAAAAATGTAACGCCCCATATATTGACATTTAGGGACTTAGAAGATCGACTGTTTACTCATCTTAGTAATTCAATTCTTAACATTTGTTTTGGCTCAGTTAGATTGAGATAGATATTTGAGATATGTACATATTTTTATGTTGCATGATATTATTTTCATTGTTATATACTCATGATGATGATATCTCCTTGGTTTGTTTAAACATGCAAGTTAAAATGTGGAAGTTAGGTACATGGATACTAGTTCAAGTTATGATATGAATGCATAACATATACCAGACATGATAAAAATAAACATGCATTTCTTAAATTGAACATCAATATAGATATGGATCCATATATGAAATTATTATGTATATGCATAGATATGAGTTATTGGTGGATTAACTTACAGGTTAATGAGCTATGCGATAGCCAAATGACTGTAGTGTTGAGGTGACTTGGATGTCGTAGACATCAAGAAGATAGTATATTCTATATGTTGTACTTATTATTTAATTTATGATTCGAAATATTTCTATGATTTGTGGTGAGTGTGGTTTTGACAGGACGCACAACTTGCCCATAGTGATTGTTTGATGACGTGACTCTAAGAACAATAGTTGCACAGTATGGCTCGATATAGGGTGTTGAACCTAGTTCTATAAGGAGGGATGGAGGTATTGCCCACCGTTTACCTTCTGAAACCTAGATTCGTGGGAGGGTTGTGTGAAGTCACGCTCCCCTAGACGTGTGATGACGACTGCTAGTTTCCTATTGGGGAATGTTGGTCAAGATGTATGCCACTTTCGCTTATGGGTTCTATCTGGATTTAGGTCAATATAGTTGATGGTCTAGCTTAGTCCAACAGAGGAAAGGATAGGATGGAAGATGGAAGTAGGTTAGGAAGGAAGGATGCTTTGATGTTAGTTGAGAATACTGATTGGGGATTAGAGATGCCACTATTGTTTACTCACTTGGTTCCTACCATGTTTAAAACCCTATTTGATTTCCTATTGATATTTTAAGTGTGATAATAAGTTATTCATGAATTTGTGTAATTTTGTTCATTAAGATTATTAAATGATGCATTACTTGATCTATTTTCCTACATGTCTTGGTGATCATATAGGAACTATACACTAGAGGCAATGGTTGTTTATCGTTATTACATAAATGAGATATGTGTCGGCTAGCTACACACACATACCCTACGTATGTACACCAATACAATTAATTAATGTATTAATTATTAAAGTAAATTATTAACTATTTAATTGAATGTTTATTGAATATGTAAATTATATTGCATACAAAATATATAGAAGCATTAAATATCTTCTTGACTTTGATAGATGGTGGGTATGATGAATTGAATGAGCATGGTGGAGTGTTATGTACATTTTGGGGAAAATTGTCAAATTACATTTATTAGCTAGAAAGACTTTCATTTTATTTATTGTTGTTTAATGCAAGTCATTTATATTTTAGTTTTATTTTAATCTTTTCTCAAAAATATAGATAAGGGAGGTTGATGGATAATAATGAGGATGGTTGAGGAGACTTGGGGAAGGGTGTATGGAACTTGATAAATAGGGAGGAGAAGTGGTGAGGAAAGGGGGAATGGAGAGGTTTGAGCATGATGAGAGGTTGTGAAATTCTTGGAAGATATAATTCTTGTGATAGTTTTCTTTAAACATTTTTGATTTGTTGTTCTTGGAGTCACGGGCATGGAGGGCCAAGAAACCAAAAGGTTTCTTGGAGATAGGAAGCTTGCTAGGCTCCTAGTTAGTAGGGAGGATTCCGTTGTTTCACTCTGGGCAAGTGGGAAAAGAATGCTTGGAAGCGCCCAGGACTACATTACAACCGATTAGCTTTGACAAGCTAAGGAGGGGGTATTTTTCGATGGTATTTGGTTATTGATATTTTGTATATAATTTTGTTTTAAGTTCTAAATTATAGAGTTAACATATTACTTATTTCATCATGTTATCTAGATTTATCATTGAGAAAATGTAGAAGAATTGTGTAAATGAAAATCAATGAAATTATTCTAAAACAAAGTTGTTATTGTGTATGTATTTAATGAAAGATTAATTGTTTAACATCATGGAAAGGTGTTACATATGGTATCAGAGAAAAGGTTCAAATGCTAGGGACCAATGGGGAATAATCTTTTTGTATACTACACTAAATAAATAATAATGGGATTTCATAATTTTATATTTATGAGAAAGTATATATTCCATTACCCATATAACCAAGGGAGGTTGATTTATGTTAGTTTGTGTCCAAGATACAAACATAATGGAAAGACAATGATCTATGGAACTATTTAGTTTCATAATTATGCATGCATAAGAGCTTGTGAACCAATAAAACTTAAATAAGGAGGATGTTCCATAGAAACAAAACAATATTAATTGTGCATTCTTCAAGTTAAAGAAGGAACCTAGTTATGGTAAAAAGATAAATATATAATCATTAAATTTTGTGTGAAAAGATTATTTAAGCTGCACAATGAAAGGGTGAACTATATTTGTGATGATATCCCTATCCTCTTCCATATAATCTACATCTGTTTCTTTTTATGGCCCTGGGTCATTATCTACATCCGTTGAAGGAATGAGATAAACAATCATAAATCATTAAGGGATCCAAAAACCCTATCCTTTTTTATTTTAATAGGGTTTGTATGAAGCCTAAAAAAAACCAATAAAATTATCTTGCAATTATGGTTTGTATGAAGCCTAAAAAGCCAATAACAGTACCCTGTAATTATTGTTGTACATGAGATAACATCTAGTTGATGCATTCCATCAAATATCTCAAGTGTTTTCTGCATGCATCCACATTTTGCATACATATCTATTAGGAAATTTAACAAAACGATGTTAAACTAAACCCCACCTACATATATATATATATATATATATATATATATATATATATATATATATATATATATATATATATATAATTTTCTTTCTTTCATGAATCTCCATGCCATGTTACATGATGCACCTTGGAATAATACTAGTGAAGGTTTTCAAATTTGAATTCAAACCTACCAATTGCGTTGTCGAAAAAGCTCCAAGGCTTCCACACTGTATCCATTTTGTGTGAGGCCTGCAAATATCGCATTCCATGAAATAATATATCGATGAAGCATTACTTTGAAGAGTTTCAAGGCCTCGTTGATGAACCCATTATGTGCATATCCAGTAATCATTACTATCTAAGAGCACACATCTCTTTGAGGCATTCTCTAAAAGATCTTCAAGAGGTCATCAAGGTACCCTGCCTGCATATATCCTGCAACTAGAGTCATCCAAGAGACCATATTTGGTTTGGGAATTTTGTCAAACACATCGTGTGTAGTCTCTATTCTCCCTCATTTTGCATAAATCTCTACAAGGGCATTAGCCACAAACACATCTTATTAGAATTCATTTCTAATTTTTTCTTCATGGATTTCGATACCCTCCTCCAGAGATTCCAAGATGGTGCATGTTGGAAGAACACTCGCGAAGGTGAACCGATTGGGTAAAATCGCTATTCATCTCATTTGACGAAAGAGAGCTAATTCCTCCTCAGGAAAACCATGCCTTTCTTATGATGTGATTATGAAAACCCATGAACAAACATTTGGTTAAGGCATTTGGTCGAAAACTCCGTGAGCATCCACCACACTCTCGCAATTGACATACATGTTGATAAGTGTATTATGTAATAGCACGTCTGCAAAAAAAACCCCTTTGATTGATGTGGGCATGGATTAGTTTTCCCTCAGATAACAGTTTTTTTTTCTGAAAGTATCTCTGCAATAATTGAAAAATTAAATTAAAAAAAAAAACAAAAAAAAAAAACATTTACATAGGAGTCTGCGTTGTTGTCTGTAATATGAAAATGTTATGTTGTAGAGTGTTGTAACATCATCAACATACAACTGACAACCTCTTAAAGCTAAGCATTCATACAAAATCAAGCCACAACACCACAACATACAAAAGAAACAAATCGATCCCTCGACCTCCTTTCTACAACCTCAAAAACAAAGAAAAAAAATGAAAAAAGAAACCACAAATAAAGATTCATCAAAAACCCACTGGCTTTAATGAAGATCATACACTCCACACGTCTGAATTTTTTTTTTCTTAAAATCCATTGTAATGGATTCTAAGACTCAAGTTTCTCCCAGGGGTCATTTAAGGCAAGGTCGACAATGCAAAGAACGAGTTCAAACATGCTTTAAATTAATCTCTCTGCATTAATCAGAATATTTTTTCCATTAAGACACCAAAAACACTCTAAAAAGAGCTTAGCAAACGAGGAACCCAGACTTACTAGGGAATTCTGAAGCGAAATGTGAAACCGAAAGAAGATCTGAAAGTGGTTGGAAGAATAAACGATGACCTGGGGAATTCATAGAATTCACTTCCTCAATAAAAGGTGGAGCAGTTCGATTGGAGAAAAGAGATATATCCTATCTCAAAGTGCTTGTATGAATCTAGATAGCAATGGTTTGGATAAGAATGAAAGAAATCACCTATCGTTTGTTGTCATACTGACTTAGATGATGCACCATCAGACTATGGTGTCAGTTCAAGTGTGATGATCATTTCAACATACTATTGTTTGATGTCCCCTGTCTCATCCAGTTTTCTTCTTAAGGCGCTCTTGTACAGGGATGTCACTGATATTTTTAAAGAGGTAAGTCAAATCACATTGATACAATGCAGTCAATACAAAGGGATGCCACACTATTTTAGTACTGTAAGCGTTAGAGTGTTGTAAGGCTAGATCCAGATCTTGTGGTTATTATTTTTAATAACATGGCCACGTCAACAAACTATAAAATCCATATTCATGCATAAGAGCTTTCAAAACTCCAGCCCTGAGTGTAGCAAGTCTCTATTATCCAAGTAGTTACATGTAACTATTGCATTTAGCAAGTTGTATGGCAATAATATTCAGTGTTCAGAACAAATTATGTTGTGTGTCAGAAGTCAAGTCAAGTCAAGTTGAGCGGAATGCATTTTTTTGTCTATCCATAATTTTTAGATGATGGGTACCATATAGATTACCATATGCATGTATTTTCCACTAAAGGTTTAAATAATATAAATAGGTGTTAATATACATATCTACCATACGTGTATTAATATAAATATCTACCATATGCATGCACTGCATAATGGAAGTCCACACATAAACTCCTTATTAATAAACCTTGAGTTGTCAAGAAAACATTAAGAATCTAGGCACATATTTGAATGACGGTAATATATATATATATATATATATATATATATATATATATATATATTATAATAATAATAATAATAATAATAATAATAAAGCGTTAAGAATGATGCACGTCATTTATAAATGTCATCCCAATTAAAATCTACTAAATCATAGGAAATACTTTATGATGATATAGATAGATTTAGTCTGTCACATGTATGTGCAACCATCAATCAAATAAAGATATTGCAAATAAAGATCTGGCAAGATAGCCAAATTTGGCAGTTGTCTCATTTTATTGTGAAGCATTAAATAGATTTAACCATCAAATAGGATGCCATTCGATTGATCTCTTACAACATGATGTTGGAAGTAACGTGATTTGATTCTCCTGTCATAAGATGTCGTGTAACATAAATCTTTTTCAGTTGAAATTAAGTGGATATCTTATCTTTTATAAGATGTCGTGTAAACATAAACCTTCTTCAATAGTTGAAATTAAGTGAATATCTTGTCTTTTAGGTTTAAGGGAAAAGATTGATTAAATTAATGATAAATAAATTAATTAATTAAATAATAATAATAATATAATATTTAAATTTAATTAAATTTTCAAAAAATTAATTTTATAATTTTGTTTAAAAATTTCTTTTACTGTTCTAAATTAATTTAAATATTTAAAAACCAATTTAAAAATGGTCAAAATAAAAGTTGAAAAGGTGCCAATTGCAAAGTGCTTTATTATTTGTTTGGGTTTATTATTGTGTGCAAGTTTCAAGTGTTAGTTTTTCAACTTAGGCATTATGATTATTATGAAAGAAGTCTGTTAGTAAATCTTCTAAACTTCCAAATCTGAATTGTCGAAAAGACGTGAATTGCTACGTCCTATCTTGTATCTTGCTTATTATTATGTAAGTATGTTTGATTTATGAATATTATAAATTATTTTTTGTTTTGTAATTTTATGAGTATTGTTTATCATTAAGTAATTTTATAATTTTATGAGTATTGTTTATTATTATTAGAATATAAGAAAGATATTGTTTTTTTTTTTTAATATATATGAAATGTATAATTTTCACGATCGATAATTCTTATAAATTTAAAATAAAAGATATTTTTTTTTTTTTGTATAAAACTAAATTTGGACTTCACCATTCAAATTCAACTTTATAAATTCAAGATATGGCTGGGTGTATTTTATAACTAGTTCAAATTTAACTTTATAAATTTAAGATATGACGGGGTGTCTTTTATAGCTCAAACTCTGTTGTGAATATGTAGGGCTTTAGCAACCTGCAATCTTACTAAATATACAATTTAACTAAATATGCAATAGGA
>ML778073.1:939514-966930 GCA_009831015.1 Picea engelmannii | reverse complement strand
TATATATGTATGTATGTATGTATGTATGTATGTATGTATGTATGTATGTATGTATGTATGTATGTATGTATGTATGTATGTATGTATGTATGTATGTATATGCATATGTATCATACTCATTATATGTATGTCGTATATCATATGAACTATTATAACATTTTCACTATTGCTATAATTTGTATTGTTATAACATGACAATCCATAACAATAAAATTCATGTCATAACGCATTGAATAGTTTCTATGTGAACATGTAATATAGTTACCAAGGGGTAGTTATAAGGTTGTCATTCCATCGAATACATTGAAAAGTCATACACCCTAACACCTATGGTTCTACACTTACGCCACAAACAAAACCTATACCTAAAAATGTTAAACCCTACCAGACTAGTGACATGGCCCATCATTTTATAGGATCTAGAAACCATGTTAATGGAGTATGTAATCTCGGTATGCAGGAATTTATCACTAGTTATATTCATTAAAGGAAGGTATGTATCGTACTTCTTGAGTTGTAAACTTATGCAGCCGTGCCCAATGCAAGCTCTCCATCTCCAAGTCTTCACATGGCAGTGGCAATGTGTGTTCCCATCAACCATTACTCCTCATTTGCAAGTGTTTCGAGGTCACCACCATAATTGTTTTCCACCTTTGGTTTTGTGTTCATGAAACCCTAACCTTGCATTGTGTGTGTCTAAGATTCGACATTGTAATGTTCTTCTCTTTGTGTGTTCGACGAATTGGAAACAAACTCGACCCTAGTAAACAATATGGAAGGCCAACACCAGTCGGGTTCATCTCTGCACAAGGTATACAAAAACTTGTTTTCTTCATTATTATGTAACTCATGGATAAAACATGTTTTGGAATTGTTGAGGGTTATCAATGTATTGGTATCTCTCCTCCATAGGTGTTTTGTCCTAGGGTTCCATCGTTTCTCGAAGTTACTCTTACTGGTTGATTCTTTAGTGTTACTTTCACATTTCTTGCATCTACTATTGTTGGCCCTTGACCAAGTTTTGAGGAAACATTGGTTGTGTTTGACCATTTTTGGGACTTCAACAGGATGGTCAAATATGGAGCACCCAGGTGGAGCCGACATCATGGGATATCACTCATTTTGTGGGCTTGTGGAACCATCAAAGGGTTTTAGGGTTTATGTAATGAGTTATGGGATGTCGGCCCATGGGTTTACCCACGTTTAGGCATTTTTCTAAATGTATAAATAAGTAGCTAAGCGATGTAAGAAGTCTAACTAGATAGTTAGCTATGTGTACCATAAGTTGTAAGTGTTAATGTTGGCTTAGTGCAAGAGGTTTTAAGTGGCCTTGTGAAAATAGACTGTGTAGAGTGAGGCTCTATGCCTTGACCTAATTTTGGGAAGGAGGATCTGGCACGCAGTGCACATATCTCATGTCCTCTATGGAGTTTGGCTTTGTGGATTTGTGCACATGAGAAGATGAATGTAAGAATATTGAATACTAATAAATAAGAATAAGCATATGGTGGACGTAGCGCCACACTGGGGTGAACCACGTATATCATGTGTCTTGATGTGCTTTGTGCTATGTGAAATATGTTGTTTATCTGCTTAATGTTATTGTTATAATGTATAATGAATTCATCTGATGTTTTTTCTTAGTGATTAATGGTATTAAACAAGAATAAATGCTAGATCTGAGCTAATGCTATGTGGTAAGTGATTGTAAGTGCTTGATCTTGATTGTTACTGTGTTGATTTGTAATAAGGGTTAATCTGTGATGTGAATGAGACTCGTGAACTAATACTTATTATTTCCTAAGTTATCTTATAATTGTTGTAATCACAGATCTATGTCGTAGCTCGGTTGTAGACACCTGAGTCTTGCAATTCCCCTTGCCTCTACCTCGGGTGAGACTTCATTTTCTTCAGAGGTTTTGCTGAAATGGTTGGTAGTTAGGGTTTTTTTGGTGTGTTGTTGAAGCATTGAAACCTGGGTCTTCCCCTGTGCCAACAAATGGTTCCATTGTCGGGACCTAAAACTGTGAGTTTTGGGAACTAAAGAAAAGAGAAATCTATGTGTGTAGATCTATTGGTTTAGTGCACAATATTCTAATTTACTTGCAAAGCTCTTTGTTAAGAAAGAAACTGTATTTGAAGAAAAGAGGTAAGATATTAAAGCTTTGTGCTCTGGTAAGGGTAAGATAAGTGGAAATTTTTTCTTCAAAAGTATGAATCTAGGTATGTTTGATATATGTTGTCCTACTTTGAAAACTAGGGCATAGTTAGAAGAAAGAGTTGATCTGAATAAATTTAACATAAATAGAGAAAGATATGTTATTCCTATGCATATAAAGAATTTTTGGACTAATAAGTGGATGTAGGAACCTAGAAAGAATTTTTGCAGATTGTAGGTCCAACACTATGATCCCAGTGCATAGTACAGGAGAGGTTGGGGATCGTTTAAAAGAAAGAGAGGATTGACACTATGTTATAAGTGAAAAATATTGGGACATCTTGCTAAGGAATGCCCTGGTACATGTCCTATTTGTCTTTGTTTTAAATATATTGGTAATGAGGTTGAGGATTGTCCAAGAATGATTGCTAAATTTGAAAAGATGAACATGAGACAAGAAAACTATAAAGAAGGTAAAGAGACTAAGGATATGTTAGAGAATCAGAAAGAGAAATAATCAGAGAAAGCTCTGACTATGTTAGTACAGTTAAAAGAAGCAATGGATGATCACAAGAAAATTAGTTTATCAGAGATCTTGAAAGAAAAACAACACATAGTTACAAGAATAGAAGACTTCAACATCGACTATTTATTGGATGAAGAAACACACGTGAATATTATGCCAGAAAGCACTTGGGAAATTTTGGGAAAGCCTGCTATGGTACCTTCATTGTGAAGGATAGGCTTGTTTAAAGGAAATATGATAACCCTATGTGGAAGAGTTACTAATATACCTATGATTGGTCATGAAACATCAACAGAAGAGGACTTTGAAGTTATTAGATTTGTTGAGAACAACGCCCCTTTTCCACTTTTATTAGGAAAGGCTTAGATTGAGAAGGATCAGATAAGAAGGAAAGCAGAGGAGGAAGCTACAGAACAAAAAAAACAAGAACTAAGGGACTTTATAACTAGAAAAATAGAGTGATTAATAGAAGAACAAGAAGATAGGTCGAAGAAATAAAGGGCCAGAGAATTAGTTGTCAAAGTTAAAAGAACACGGGAAGGCTTAAAGAACTTGTCCATGAAAGAAAAAGGTATAACCACCCTAGAAATAGTAAGAGAAGGGACATTAAACTCAGACTCTATAAGAGCACATCAGTAGTGCAAAGTCCTTTCAACATGAGAGAATAAGAATACAAATGGGAAGAGGATTCTAGAAATTGTTAGAGAATCTTAGATCACAGGAAAGAAGGCCAAGAAGATAAATAGGAAGAAAGGTAAGATGTAGGAAACTATAGAAAACATAAGGAAGACTTCGTAGGAGGCAAATTTGCAGAACTTGAACCTCTTCGGAATAACAGAACCTCACATAATGGGACTTCACCGTGATGAAGCTATATGTCTGTTAGAGGTGCCTTGACTGTTAGAATGACGCTTTAGAACGGCTAGAAATGAAGTTATTGAAGGAAATACCGTAGTTGTACTATTGGGACTGCCCCATAATGGACGAATTCGCATTGATGGATGCATTCCCTCCCATTGGATGAATCTGTTACGATACTTGTTTATTTTACCAGTCGGACGCTGCACCGGGACCAAATTTTTCTACCCTTGAATATATAAGATAACATAGAATCCATTGTATCGCATTGTGCATTCTAGACCTCACCATCTATTTGATTACCTCTCTTTTCCATTCACCTACCCGATCTATTTGGTTACAAGTGTGAATGTCGGGCGAACCTAGCTCATTAGAAAAGTTTGTGGAGGAGATTCTCGTGGAGCTCATGGTTGAGAGAGTTATGTCTGTAGGAATATAGACTTCATCGACTAGGGGACTGTAAGCATCCCCCTCGACTAGATGTCATTCTATCTATGCTACTAAGAAGAGAAGCAAGCCCCATAATGATCTGGCTAATGTGAAGCAGATCCCGTCAGTATTTCTAGAGTACATACTGCCTTTGGCTGGTGCGGTTAACCATGACAGTATCCCACGTGACTTCAAGTACATGTTGATCACTGCGCACATCCCAAATGGGATACACGTAGTCAGACCCTAGTTAGGATAGATCCCAACCCTAAAGAAAAGCAGTTTCAACCTCGATGGTAGGAAGAGCTATGCGATGCTCGCACCACATAGGTATTTGATGAAGACAACTGGGAAGAAGCCATGCATAGTCTCCCAGCTGTGGATTAAGGAGCTCGTGTAGTCAACGATATTGAATGTAATGAAGATCCATCACTTTGGCCGACATTAGGAGGTTAACGCCTACATTAAACTCCTCTTGTCGTTCTATCATTGAGGATATTAGTGGCTCGACAGGTGCGTTACTTCAGATTTGGTGATAATCCACTTAGTTATAAGGCTCAGTATGCAAGGACTGGACCCTCAATAGTTCTACCCAGGGAAGATTTCAGATCGCTCCCTGGCATAGCACATAAAGGAGGATTATGGTGATGTAGAAAAGGGAAAGTGAGGCTACAAGGTAGCCTCTATCTAGGATGGCACAGTGTGCATGTCTTGTCATCTTATGTCTGGAAAGATCATCAGAAAGAAATGTCCCATGCAAGTCATAGGATTCATAGTAGACCTCGCAAGAAAGTGCGTGGAGGGGATGCAAATGAAATGGGCGAGTTACCTCATCAACGAGATCGAGAAATACTGTCGCAAAGCGCGAAATTAGGGATATGAATTCCATTTTAACTGGTTATTGGTATTAATCACATTTGTTGCATGGAATATTTCAGAAGGAGAGACATTTCTAGAAGTTGAGACATTGGAGCCATTGGCCGCGAGGTTCGCCACCTTGTGGTATACAAATGATATGTTGAAGTAGTGGCAATTGAACGTTGTCTTCTATGCCTAATACCAACATCTAAAGCATGCTATTGAGGAATTTCCATGCATGAAACCAAACACATTGAACCAATACAGACCGCTAGTGAAGTTCTATGCATATCGACACTTTCTTTATATCACTACGCGTAGGGATGAAATAAAGGAAGAGTTGCAGTCCTATTATAAATTGACCAACAAGGACATGGAGGATATCACCAAAGAATTTCCAGCGAAATTCCTTGTACCATTCGAAGATGCAGAACTCTTTGACCCCGACATCATTGGAAGCCCCTTGGTCACCCGGGTTGAGCATGTTGGGTAGAGCAGTGCAAAGAAAAATAAGAAAAGGGAGGAAGTCTAGAACATAGAGACTGATGAGGAGGACACCGCCTTGGAGGAAAGTGGGCCTCACTCGCCCGTAGGAGGAGGAGGAGGAGATGAAGTAAATCAAGAAAGAGGAGGGGAAGAAGGATAAAATCAAGGAAAAGGCAAAGTTACACCACCAAAGGATCCACTTACTGAGGCTGAAACATCAAAGAAAATAAAGGTGTCTCCACAAAAACCCTCGGCAAGAAAGAATACGTGCGCTAGTAAGCCCAAGATGAAGTCCACGCTCACAGAAGACGATGTCGATATAATCATCACAGTCATGGACGATTCTTTAGAAGATATCTTGCAGCATTATGGAACAAAGCAGGAGACATTGTATGAAAGAATAGAGAAGGAGATTAAGGAGATACAACAAGCCATCCATTCGAGCCACGCAATACCTACTGCACCTTCTTCATCGGAAATTGCAAAATTGGGGGATGAGCTTGCCCAATTATGAAGATTAGTAGATGCAATAGAGGCTTGGTTTCAGCGAGCCCAAGAAGAAAAGGATCAGGCTACAAAAGACTTGAATAAATAAAAGGAGGAGGTCTTAGAGAAACTTTGAGTTGTGCAGAAGGAGAAAGATGAAACTCGAGAAATGTTCAAGGAGGACAATGCAAAGGTAGAGAAAGAAAAAGACCAGCTGCTCACAGAGAAGACTGCGATCAAAGAAGCCATGACTAAATAACTTCACTATGTGTTGAGCTTAGCACAAGAGGAACCAGAGTCATTCGAGATGAAAGTGGGGAAGCTCGCTGAGGCCATTCAATAGCTTCAAGCATAAATAACAGATTTAGAAATCCTAGCAGTGTCGAGCACTCTGCAAGAAGTGTGCGGTCAGAGGGACAAAGCTTCCAGAAGCACAGTTGGAAAGATTAGGGAACTCTACTCAGAATGTAAGCATCTGAGTGATCATAGTGTGTATACCTACTAACGCCTCACAGAATATCCACAACTGAGGAAACTAGAATCACAGCTTCAAGAGGTGCAACAACATGCCTCCACCATCCAAGCACAGATGAAGTCACACACTGTCGTTGAGAAAATGAAGAGATCACATGAGTAACGCACAGTTCAACAGAAGATTAATTCCATCCAGAGAAGAGTCATGGAAGTTACACAGAGACTACAATTTGTATAGGATGAATCCTGTATGTTTTTTGATGATATTGAAGGATAAGGCTCACATCTAGACCAGATGGTTATGACAGTGGAACAACACCTGGAAGGGCCTACTACAGAGAAATTGATTCAGGATTTCGTTGAGAAGGAATCTCTAGCGAAGTAACAAGTTGAGGAAGCTTGAGCTAAGATAAAGGCCTTTGAAGGAGCGTTTCCCATATTTGAGTGACTTGGGATGAGTCACAGGTGAGTGTTGGGGGCCCGTTGTCCCTTGACCAAGTTTTGAGGAAACATTGGTCATGTTTAACCATTTTTGGGATTTCGATAGGCTGGTCAAATATGGAGTGCCTAGGTGGAGCCAATATTGCAGGATCTCACTCATTTTGTGGGCTAGTGTACCCAACACAGGGTTTTAGGGTTTATGTAACGGGTTATGGGATGTCGGCCCATGGGTTTACCCATGTTTAGAACCTTTTGTAAATGTATAAATAAGAATCTAAGCGATGTAAGAAGTATAAATAGATAGTGGACTATGTGCACCATATGTTGTAAGTGTTAATGTTGTCTTAGTGCAAGAGGTTGTAAGTGGCCTTGTGCAAATAGACTGTGTAGAGTGAGGCTATGTGCCTTGACTTGATTTTGGGAAGGAGGATCTGGCACGCATCGCACAGATCTCCAATCCTCTATGGAGTTTGGCTATGTGGATTTGTGCACTGGAGTAGATGAATGTAAGAATATTGAAGACTAATAAAGAAAAGGAAGCCAGTGGTGGACGTAGCCCCACACTGGGGTGAACCACGTATATTATGTGTCTTGATGTGCTTTGTGCAATGTGAAATATGTTGTTTATCTGCTTAATGTTGTTGTTATAATGTATAATGAATGCATTTGATGTTTTTTCTTAGTGATTAATCGTATTAAAGATGAATAAATGCTAGATCTGAGATAATTTTATGTGCTAAGTGATTGTAAGTGCTTGATCTTGATTGTTACTATGTTGATTTGTAATAAGGGTTAATCTATGATGTGAATGAGACTCATGAAATAATACTTATTCTTGTGTAAGTTCTCTGCCAACTGTTTTAATCATAGATCCATGTCCCAACTCAGTTGTAGACACCTGAGTCTTGCAACCCCCTCTGCCTCTACCTTGGGTGAGACTTCATCTGCTTCGCAGTCATTTCTGAAAGCGCAAGTAATTGGGGTTTTGTTGGTGCGTTGTTGAAGCGTTGAATCTTGGGTCTGCCCTTGTGCCAACAATTGTCATGATATTGTTAACCATTATCACTTACGCATGTTAATTCATTTATTATCTGTGGGGAATCCTGAAATCTATACACTGTGTAAAATGTTAACACTGTAAAATTCGTAAATTTGTCCTAGTAGTTATATTAGCATTCTTTGTGCATTTGTAATGGATACCCTGCGTAAGCATATACGTATAGATTAAATCCTTTGTAGTTTGTGCTATGTGGTTTTGTGTTACCACTCCATGGGACTTGTACTTTCTCAGCATGAAAATATGTATATATATATCGATTTAATACTCTAAGGATTTCGTGGATGCATTCTGTGTATTTCATTACCACTCTGTGGAAATTCATAGATACCCTATGCACAAAAGTGTGGAAAAATAACTCTTCTGTGGGATTTTCATAAATCACACTCTGTGTACATGTCAATGGTTAACCCTATGCTCATGAGTTACCATCTGGGCTCCCTACAACAACATCTATAGGGAAGGAATTAACCCTCTGTTTGTAATTTGCATTCGATGATTGTATAGTGATAAACGTATCGAGAAATTTTTAACAATTTATTTCATAATTTACCTTCTGTGTTTTTATATAGCATAGGTATATATATCCAACATCACTGACCCTCTATTCACAAATTTCCTTTGTGTTTTCATAAAGAAATTCATAAAGTGCCTCTATTTTATAAAGAGTATTACTCACACTATGTCTATATCCATTGGCTTACGAACGTTTACCTCTATGGACTTTACCAGCTACTTAAATCTCTTTGGTTAGAGTTGAAACATTTACAAAATAGGTCGCCCACTCATTGGGTTTGATCCTCATTTAAAAAGTTGTGAATTGAAAATATGTAGTGGGTTCTATAACTCGTAAATCATTCTCTGTGCATGCAACATGTTACTTACCCACTGTGGGGAATTCGTAATCGTGCTCTGTGTGATTATTTAAATCTGTGTAATTTATAACTTATGCTCTGTGTAAATAGAAGAATCATTTACCCTTTGCGGGGATTCACAATTGTGCTCTGTGTTTATTTTAACATTGTGTAATTTATAACTTATGCTATGTGTAAACAAAAACATTATTTACTGTTACATCAAATTAATGATGGGGCCTTGTTTTGTTTTGCGATGGTACAAATCCCTCCAACTTGGTTGAGGGCCAACAAGATGCATATAAATACAAGATGGTGACAGAATGGAGGGAGAGAGATAATGAAGAAACAAATTGTTGGCCCTCAACCAAGTTTTTAGGAATACTTGGTCATAGTTGACTCTTTGGTACTTCGACTTCCTGTTGAAGACAGAGTGCATAGCGAAGCGGAGATCATGGGATCTCACCACTTTTTGTGGAACCTTTTTGGTTTTTTTTAGGAATATTGTAATGAGAAAGGGATGTCGACCCTTGTTTAGGCCTTTTTCTATGTATAAATAGAGGTTTAGGCCATGTAAGAAAAGAGGCCATGTCTATTCGATGGCTTAGTGCATAAGTTGGATCTATGTGATCAGAAGTCTGTGTGACTATAAGAGCTCTATGCATGTTGTAGTAAGTGTTGAGTGCACAGAGTGTGAGAAGGCTTAGTGCTTGGATCTACCCGGGGAAAGAGGATCTAGCGAGCTGCAAAAATCCTCCGTCTCGTGCGAGGTAAGGGTCATTGAAGCTCTGTGCTATAACTGCTTGACCAAGATAATATAAATAATACTTTTTGGATGTAGCCCCAGGGTGGGGGTGAACCACGGTAACTCTGTGTATTGTGCTGATGTGTTTGTCTCTCTCTTGCTAAGTGCTATGATATGTTTATATAGATTTATTGATGCTTTGTTCTTATGAGATATGAATGCATGATAGATATGATACATAAGATGCTAAGTGCTAAATCTATTGAGTATAACCTATTTATCATTGCTAAGTTCTAGATCTGAGTAATTATTGTGGTGCTCTGTGCTTTCTACGAAGTGTATTAATGAATGTATGTTAGGAAATAACTGATGCTAAGTGCATTGTAAGCAAGATAATCATAGATCTATGTCCCAGTAAGGTTGCATACACCTGACTCCTGCAACCATCCCTACCTCTACCTCGGGTGAGACTTCATCTACTTCCTAGGTGTTTCCAAAAGGGCCAGTATTTAGGGCTTTGTTGGTGCACTCTTGAGTGTTGAACCCTGGGTCTACCTGTTATCACTGAAATTTCGTCTGCACATGGTTACAAGAACTCAGCATCGTCAAACAGTGATGAATTCATCCATGGACCTAAATTAACACCAAATCATTCATAAATGGTAAAAAACTATACAAAGTAGTGAAAATTGAAGGGAGCTATGAAGACACTAGGCGTGCACGCACATGCGCGAAATAGGAATGCAGAAATCACACACATGCACACGATGCGCGACTGTTATCGCAAAAATCCGTGCACCTGAGAAACAATGCATTTATGAGAGTGGCCGGCCTCCCACCCACTTATGGTTTAGCTCCCAAGACGATTTGACACTCAAATCTAGACTGGATTCGACTGGATGGCTGGTCAAAGACCTAGAAATGCCCTAATTAGCCTCTTTTCACACTACAAACTCATTGAACAATAGCTCAAAGGAATGCTATAAAAAGGCCATGGATACACTTCATTTTTCAAGGAATTCAAAACAAAGTTATGCTGCCATTATTTTCTTGAGGAATTTATCCTTGCCAAGAGTATATTTGCACCATTTCATTGGGCAATCCATCTCACCCCTTGAGTGGATTAGAAAATAGTTCTTTCATCATTTTCCATTTTTATTTGTCGTAAGAAGAGCTTGCTTGTGGGGGTCCAAGAGCCCTCCCTTGGAGGAAGAAGGGACTCATAGTCCCCTTGATTCTCGGTGTATTCTTTCACTAATATCAGCCTTATCATTGGTGACATGGGTCTCATTGTTATTTTGTCTCTATGTCCCTATGCTCATGAATTTAGTTGTTATTGCATTTCTTAGTTTAATTATTAGTTGTTGTTTTCTATTTCTTTCCCTAACTCTTTTCCTTGCAACTGTCCTGCTCAACAGACCCAACTGAGCTTGCAAGCACCTTTATTTTTCTCACTAAGGTGACAGAAGAGGCACAACACTACCCCTGTGCCAACAAAAGGTTCCGTTGTCGGGACCTAGAACTGTGATTGTTGGGAACTAAAGAAGAAGAAGATTTGTGTGAAATAAGCTATGTGCTTAGATCTGTTGCCCTAGTGCACAGTGTTCTGTTTGACCTGTGAAGCTTTGTGACAAGAAAGAAAGGTCAGATCTGAAGAAGAGAGGTCAGATCTAAAGAAAAATAAGTCAGATATGCAAAGAAAGAGGTCAGATCTGCAAGAAAAAGGTAAGATCTGTAAGCTCTATGATTTGATAAAGATAAGAATAGTTAAAAGTCTTAGATATGGAAGATTTGTGCTTTGTAGAAGTAAGATAAGTGAAAATTTTTGTTTCTAAAGCATGGATCTAGGTATGTTTGATAGATTCTATCCTAGCTTCAAAACAAGGGAATTAATAAATGAAACAAAGTTTGATATGAATAGATCTGATAAGTATAGGGATAGATATGTTATACCTATGCATAGAAAGAATTTTGGGACTAACCAATGGATGCAAGATCCTAGAAAGAAATTTTTGCAGGCTAATCATTATGAGCCTAGCACACAGTACATGAAAAGTTGGGTATCATTGAAGAGAAAGAGAGGATTAACGTTTTATTATAGATGTAGAAGGCTCATACATCTTGCTAAGGAATGCCCTGGGTGAAGACCCAATTGTATTTGTTGTAAGGCTATGGACCATGAAGTAATGGATTTCCCTAGAATGACCGCTAGACTTGAAAATATGAATATAGAGAAAGAAGGAGATCAAGAGACTCAGATTATAGAGGAACCCCAGAAAAAATCAGAGAAAGTATTGATGAAAATGCAATAAACCCGTAATGATCATAGACACCTCAGCTTATTAGAAATCTTCAAGAAGAAAGAATAGATTGAAGTGAGAATAGGATACTTCGACATTGACTATGTTTTGGATGAATAAACACCAGTGAACATTATGACAGAAGGAACCTGGAAATCTATAGGAAGACCTGACATGACCCCTTCATTAGGAGGAATAGGGTTATTCATAAGAAAGATGGTAAACCTATGTGGAAAGCTCACTCAGATATCTATGAATGCTCATGGAGCTTCAACAGAAGAAGATTTTGAGATTTTTAAGTTCGTGGACGACAGTGCCCCGTTTACTATGTTACTTGGTAAACCTTGGATTGAGAAAGATCAAGCCAGAAAATAGGAAGAAAAAAAGGACCTAGAACAATATAGACAAGAGTTAAGAGACTTCATGACTAGAAGTATCACGCAGTTGATTGAAGAACGAGAGAACAAATCAAGGGTTCTTGACCCCAGGAACTTGGATGAAGAAGTTGACAGAACGATAGAAGAACCCCAAAGGACCGAAAAATATGTTGGACAAGTAATACCTGTGGATTTGAAGAAAGAATCTTAGCACTGTGAAGTTACCATGGAAAGAGAAGAAAATAATTAGAATGAAAAAAGGATGACCAAGACGAAGTTCACTGGGAAGAAGGATAAAAAAATCATGAAGAAGAAAGAGAAGTTGGAGAAATTACAGAACGTTCTAGAAGAAACCCTGTAGAAGGAAAATATGTTGAATTTGAGATTCGTCGGGATAGCAGAACAACAAAATATGCCACTTCACCATGTCGAAGTAATATAGCCGTTAGACGATATATACCCATTTTACTGATGGCCCAAACGGCTCGAAAGATAGTTATGACTTGTTACCTGATCGTTAGACTACGCCATAATGGATAGATCAAGAGTTGATGGACCCTCTTATCTATTGCAAGTAGTTTGTTATAGCTTTACTTACTTATTCTATTGCGCCATGCCCGGAAGACACTTTTTCCAATTGAGAACTTGAGCTCACAGAATACCCACATTCTGGAATAGTGACTTCCCTACCTTTCTCTCTACTCGATTATGGTACCTTCATCCCATTGACAACCTGAGAAAGTGATCCTAAGCTTACTTGTCCGATGATCTTAGCGCAACAGAAGAATCAATGAGAGAAGTAATCGGTAGCTTAAGAACCGAAAGAGTTATGTTGGAAAGAGGAATTTCCACCAAAGTCCAAACCTCATTGTCAAGAGGAGTAGCAACTTCTCCATCCATTCCTCGAGCTGGACCATCCTGACAGACTGTCAAGAAATGTACTAAACATAGAGATGACATCACGAATGACAAACTGATCCCGAGCATCTTTCCCTCTTACATAACTCCTATGAAAGGTGAAATCAACCATGATTGTGTGCCCCAAGATTACGACTACCCTATGATCACTGCATACCTACTGAAGGGAGAGTGCGTAGTTCACACTGAGCAGACCAAGATCGCAGCATTGAAGCTTTGTGACTTCAACATTGGGGACCAGAAAGCCTATAGTATGCTTGCCCCGCACAAGTATCTGACGATGAAAAAGTGAAATAATTCCAAGATCATCCCTCAACAATGGACGATGAACCTCTCACAGTCCACCTTACTTAATGTAATGAAGATTCCAAACTTTGGCAAGCACCAGGAGGTAAATGCTTGCGTAAAATTGCTACTGGCGAGCTACCATTGAGGATATATCTAGTTGAATTGACGTATAATGATTGATCTGGCCCTGATCAATCAAATCACCGGGATGAGCATGCAAGACCCTGACCCACAAGAATATTACCCTGGAAAGACCACGGATCACGCTCTTTCATATAAGATTAAAGGGGCCTATGGAAATGTTGAAAAAGGAATGTGAGGTTACAAGGTAACCTCTATTGACAGTGGCACAGTGCTCCTTGCCTGTCAAATGATCAGAGGAAATTTAGTCTGCAAGAACAGACCGACGCAAGTATCTGGGTTTGTAATTGATCTCATAGGAAAATGCGTAGAATGAGTCCAAATGAACTGGTCAAAGTACTTAGCAGATCAACTTGAATTGGATTGTAGAGAAGCACAAGACCAAGGATATGAGTTCCTTATCACATTCATAGCATGGGATATGTCGGAGGATGTCCTTTTTCCTGAAACCCTACCATTTGAACCATTGGCTGTGAAGTTCAGTACATTATGGTACACAACAGATATGAACAGGCAATGGCAGTCGAATACCTTCTTTCATAGATACTACATCCAGTTGAATACCACGATACAAGCCACACCTTTCATTACTCCGAACACACTCCATAGATTCAGACCCTTAATAAAGTTCAACGTGGACTTCCACTTCATATACCTAACTCCACGTGTTGATAAGCACCAGGAACAACTGCAGTCCTATTAAAAAATGACAGAAGAAGAGCTTGAAGAGATCACCAAGGAATGGTCGACGAACCTCCTTGTTGCATTAGATCCAATGGATATTTTAGATATTAGCAACTTAGAAGTTGTGCAGGACACACCTAGGCCCAGTAAGATGTAGAAGAAAAAGAAGACAAAGAATACAAAGGAGACAAAGAAAACTGAAAAGGTTCAAGATGTGGATAGCCGCTCTGTAAGGATAGCTTCCATCACACCAGATGAAGAAGGGAATGACGAATACCTAGAAGAAGTTGAATAGAAACCAGAAGATGAAGTCGAAGTTCTAAAGAAAAGAAAAGGGTCACCTTCGAAGTCTTCCATTAAGAAGAAATCCAAAGAGACCGTGACCAAGATGAAGACCATGTTCAATCTAGATGACTTCATCTTTCTCCTTGCGACTTTGAATGAAGCTATAGAAGAGATCACAGAAAAGAAGGAGGCCAAGAAATAGACGATGTATGACAGAATCAAAGTTGAGCTCCAAGGAGTACAACGATCCCTCTAGTCTAACCACAGAGTCTCCACTATGCCTATGCCAGAAGGAACACCTGAAGTAGGAGACAATTCAGTTCAACTTCGTAGGAATTTCGACCTAGTTGAAGTACGCCATTGGAAAGCAGAAGAAGTAACAGTGCAGGCCACCCAGGCCCTAAAGAATGCACAAGAGGAAATCATAGAGCATCGCCAAGCTGCACAACAAGAGAAGGATGCCATCCAAGAGAAGTTTGATAAAGAATGCACAAAGATCCAAAAGGAGAAGGATAAACTTCTCGCGAAGCAAATCAGGATCAAAGAAGTAGTCAACAGATCATTTCTCTCTATGATTGGCTTAGAACATAAGGCAAAAGAACCCATAAAATGCCAAGTGATGAAGCTTGTTGAAGTCATTCAACAATTGCAACAAAGAGTAGTAGAACTAGAGCTCCAAGTTATACTGAGTACTCCACAACAAGAATGTGACCAACAAGAAGTGAATGCCCAAAGTACAGTAGAAATGATTAAGTCACTCACTAAAGAATGTAGGCAGTTAAGTAGTAGAAGTGCGCAGATACATGAGAACCTATCCAAGAACCCTAAATTGCATAAATTTGAGTCACATATCCAGGAGGCAAAGTACCAAGCCGAGAAGTTACAGGTATAGTTGAAAGCCCTATCGACCATAGAGAAAATGAAGAGGTCCCACAAACAACATGTTATGCAGCAGTAGATTCATATGATCCAGAGCAAGTTCATGGAAGTGATGTAACAAACTTCAACCTTTGCACGATAGGGCATGTCAACTATTTTTAGATATTGAGAGCCAAGGGATAGATCTGGAATAGGTCATGAAAACAATAGAGCAATGCTTAGAAGGACCAGTTAGTAATGCATTCATTCAAGAGTTTTTCGAACAACAAGCAGTAGCAAAGAAACAAGTCATAGCAGCTCAAGCAAAGATCGATGCCTTCGAGGCAAATTTACCTAGAGAAGAGTGACTCAGGATGAGTCACAGGTGAGTGTTGGGGGCTTGTTGGCCCTCGACCAAGTTTTGAGCAATACTTGGTTATAGTTGACCGTTTGGTACTTTGCCTGCCTGTCAAGGACGGAGCGCATAACAAAGTGGAGATCATGGGATCTCACCACTTTTTGTGGAATCTTTTTGGGTTTTTTGGGAATATTGTAATGGGAAAGGGATTTTTTCACATACCCACTACCATAATCAAATTTTCGTTGGTTTTTCTGAATCAAAGCCCCCAAATTACCTACGAAGGCCTAGAACAAGCTAGCTCTTTCTCTCTTTCTGCTCCCATGTGATCACGGGTCATGATCACAGGTCAATAATTCATGGTGCCTCTTTGTATTTCGTGCCTCGATGCTAAAGTGATGTCGATTTTTTCAACTCTGCAACCACCGGACCCTGACAGGGTTAGCGACTGGCTAATAGGAATGAATCCCTATTGCGCAGTTGAGTGGAGTACAAGTGGTGAGAGGGGAAACATGACATAGTGGGCAGTGTGACAGGAGACGGGTCCCACTTCACATGCCACACCATTCCGGACCCCTCCCCCCATTAAAGGTAGAATGCCAAGGGGGTTCCGAAATTCTCCTGAATTCTGTTGATCAAGGCGAATTGATCCTAACCGTTCCTGAGATGCATGTTCGATTCCGGACCCCCCCCCCAACCGCTAAAGGCAGAACAACAAGGGGTCTCCGGAATGAAGCCTCAGCCATAGATCTGGGTGGGTGGACTTTGGCCATCCAGATCTGCTCACCACTTACCCTATGACACACTCGCACCCCAGCTTAAAGTTGACGTCTCTTCCCCACATCTTACGGTCATTATAGACCCTAAGATCCTCCGAAATAATCTCATCCATTCATCGGGATTTATCATCAAGAGAGTCTGAAATATCGACCATGGGACTCCCGAATTCTCAATCCCCAGTTTCCCGATGTGGTTAATCTCTCATGACACGTGGCCTCCTTAAATCGAACGGTCCAGATCCATCTCGGGGTTTCCACAATGGAAAGTCCCGATCTCTCATCACCAGGACTCCCGAGTTCATGATTCCCAATTTCCCGAGATGGGAAATTTCATGACATGTGGCCTCCCTAAATCGGACGGTCCAGATCTTATCTTGGGGTTTCCACAATGGAAAGTCTCGATCTCTCGTCACCAGGACTCCCGAGTTCACGATTCCCGATTTACCGAGATAGGAAATCTCACGACATGTGGCCTCCTTAAATCAGACGGTCCATATATTATCTCGGGGTTTCCACAATGGAAAGTCCCATTCTCTCGTCACCAGGACTCCCGATTTCACGATTCCCAATTTCTTGAGCTAGGAAATATCACGACACCTGGCCTCCTTAAATCGGACGGTCCAAATCTTATGTCGGGGTTTCCACAATGGAATGTCTCAATCTGTCGTCACCAAGACAAAAAGTTCGCAATTCCTGATTTCCCGAGCTGGGAAATCTCACGACACGTGGCATCCTTAAATCAGACGGTCCAAATCTTATCTCGGGATTTCCACAATGGAAAGTCTCGATCTCTCATCACCAGGACTCCCGAATTCCTAATTCCCGATTTCCCAAAATGGGTAATCTCTCATGACACATGGCCTCCTTTAATCGGACGACCCAAATCCATTTCGAGGCTTTCACCCTTATTCACTGGGGTTTTAACCCTCGGGTATCTCCTGACAGATCCAATGACTGTCGAGTTTTCTAGCCAAGATCTGATGGCTCAGACAAGTTCCTAACTTGTGTGCTCTCCCACGACTCCCTGGACGTGGAAAGATCAACAACCCGGATGCTCTCTTGGACCTTGGGGATCTACGGTCCTGACATCTTCGCTACCCACGAAGACACAGAAAGTCACAGGGGTAAGGCACTTAACATCCTACTTTCCCCTACCAAATCTAACGGTCATGAGTGACCACAGATTTCCCGACGGAATCTCGTCCGTCGATCACCACCTATCAAGGTTAAGGCACTTAACTTTCCATCTTCTTCTTCTTATCTGACAGTCGTGAGTGACCACAAATATCCCGATGGGATCTCATCCTTCGATTCGATACCTATCAGGGATTTCTTAGGGCCTTGCACCCTCACATCCTCCTTCCAGGTTCTTGAGGATGTTTTCAAGGAGGGTATCTCTATGGGGAGGTTTACCCAGAGTACTATCTAAGGCAGATAAGAGTATCTCTCTCCCGAGAACCAGGCGTGAAGTCTGAATTATATCAGTTTGCATATAAATAACAATTTAAGAGAGCATAAGCCACACATAGTCTTTCCATATAAACATACAACTACCATTACTGATCAAGACACCAAACATACATTCTTATAATGAAGTCATTCACAATTTCATAGCTTATGATCATAAATGTCAGCATACATATATTTCAGGATGTCAAAGGAAAAACACTTATCAGAAAGTAACACCAGGGGTTATGCAACTGCTGAGAGGGGTGCTCGTTTCCACCCAACCATAGGCTCAGTGACTCCCAACGGATTTACCACTAGCCACCCTCAAGCTGAGACCACAATGTTGTGAGACTACGTCTCTATTTGTCAGCGACCAGGAGTGAAGGTTACTCTCCTTCCTCTCTGCTATAACCCACTATGCATATAACCATAGTTCTCTTCCTCCCCTCACGTATGCCCCCAATCGCTTCTCCCCCACACCTTATCCTCTTGCTAGGTTGCATGTGGCACGATTTCCATCGTGATGGTCAGGCCTGACGACTCTACGGATGGGCAGTTCACCTCCCCATCCCTCATTAATTCCTAAGGAGCCATCTACCTACCAGCCTGCAAGACATTTTAATTCAGGGCCAGCGAGACACTTTTGGTTCTCTGGGCCAGTGAAGTCCAAATACGGTATTGATTTTTGGTGGAAGTTAACGCCACCTTTCCAGGTGCCTTAAACCACCTTTCTACAGCCACTGTGGTCTCTTTTTCAACATATCCCCTCTTAGCATTTCTGCAATATAAATTCATAATATTATTCACATTCATTGACCTTTTCCACAAGGTCCATTTACATCAGATATTCACATTTCTGAGTTTGCCACAGTTCTTGGCCAGTCCAGTTATTTTTACAAATTGGGGGAAACAGGGTGTTACAATTCCCTACCCCTTAAAGGAACATTGTCCTCAATGTTCTTAACTTTTAACATGAATTGCATGTACATAAGTAAACAAAATCGGATATTCCTGTCTCATGGCATCCTCCATTTCCCATGTAGCCTCATCTGGGCCAAAATGTCTCCATTGCACCTTTACTTGTGAAATGGTTTAGTTCTAGAGCGGGGTTTCCTTTCTGTCCAATATGCATTGGGGTTCTGGTATAAATTCTCCCTCCGGTTCCACCTGGATCATAGACCAGTCAATTATATGATTAACATCATGTACATATTTCTTCAATAATGAAACATGGAAAACATTATGTGCTTTTACTGTGGGGGGGAGTGCTATCCGATAGGCTACAGGTCCCACTCTATCTAGAACCTCAAAGGGTCCACAATACCAGGGTGCCAACTTGGCACAAGCTCCCATTTTTAGGGAACTCCTTCTGGCCTTAATTCTGAGATATACATGGTCTCCCATTTTGAACTCTCTTGGAGTTCTCTTTTGGTCAGCATAACTTTTCTGTTGGTTCTGAGCGACCTTCATATTTTGTTTTATTTGAGTCACTTGTTGTTCCATTTATTTCAACAATTTGGGTTCAAAAGAAATCCTATTTACAAGATTACTCCAGCTGACTAGAGAATTACATGCCCTACCATAGAGGACCTCTAAGGGACTCATCTTTAAGGATGCTTGGTAGCCGTTGTTGTAGGCGAATTCTACCAATGTCAGGTAGTATTCCCATTTCCTGGGTTGATGCATTAGATGCATCCTTAACATATCCTCTACTATTTGATTCACTCTTTTTGTCTGTCCATCAGTTTGAGGGTGATAGGCGGTGCTAAACAACAATTTGGTCTCGAAACCAACCATCAGTGATTTCCAAAAATTGGAAGTAAATTTTGTGTCTCTGCTAGACACTATCTCTTTCGGCATACCGTGCAATCAGAATACCTCTTTCATGAATACTTGGGAGATATCTATCGCCTTGTAGGTTGATTTGATGGGGATGAAATGAGCAGACTTGCTCATTTTATCCACCACTATCATAATGGCGTCATTCTGTTTGGTTGAAGTTGGCAATCCAATGATAAAATCCATGGAGATGGTTTCCCATTTCCATTCTGGGATGGGTAAAGGGTGTAATAGTCCTGCTGGGTGTCGATGTTCTACTTTAACCTGTTGGCACTCTATGCATTGGGCCAAATATTTGGCTATGTCTTTCTTCAATCCGGGCCAATAAATTTTTTTTCGGGTGGCAGTGATCATTTTCTGGTATCCTGGGTGAGTAGTATATGGTATTTTATGTAGTTCATCCATAATGAACCTCTTCAAGTTGTCACAATTTGGAATGTACAGTCTATCTCTGTAAGTGCACAGACCTCCTTCGGTCATCTGGTAGCCTTCATATTTTACTCCAGCGGGTTCTTGCTGTAGGTATAGGGTCACATTCTGAACGAAGGGATTTGTCTCTTGTGCATTTCTGATTCTGTTCTTGACATATGCCTCGCAGGTACTCACCGCTACTAGGTGAATTGTTCTCATGCTTCTACTAAGGGCATCAACCACCTTATTTTCTTTCCCTTTAATGTGTTTGATTTCAAAATCAAATTTTCTAAGGAGGGCCATCCATCTATCTTGTCTGGCATTGAGCTTTGGTTGGTCAAAAAAATATTTCAATCCACAGTGATCTATCATAAGTGAAAATTTTCTTCCCAAGAGGTAATGCCTTCACATTTTCAAGGCATGCACTATGGAACCAGTTCTAGATCATGAGTCACATAGTTGACTTCATGTTCGTTCAATTTTCGGGATTCATAGCAGATCACACTTCCTTTCTGCATAAGGACTCCTCTGAGCCATTCCTTACAGGCATCTGTGCACACAAAGAAGTCAACTTCTGGGTTAGCGATTTTCAACATGGGTGCATGGGTCAGTAGATGCTTCAGGGTTTGGAATATTTCTTCACATTTCTGTGTCCACAGGAATTTTGTCCCCTTCTTCTGGAGGGTGGTGATTGGACAACCAATCTTGGAGAATCCTTTTATAAATCTCTTGTAGTATCATGCTAATCCCATAAAGGATATGATGTCTGAGACATCCTTTGGGGTAGGCCATTCCATGATAGACCTAATCTTGTCAGGATCTACTGCTACCCCTTCCAATTGCAATTTGATTTCAACTAACTCAGGTGTGCTCATCTGGTAGGGTGTCTTAGACACCGGCACCGCTCCTGGTGCGATCTCTATCGAGAAGTCAATGTCTCTTCTCGAAGGTAGACCCGGTACCTCTTCTTGAAACACGTCTCTGTATTCTCTTAGGATAGGGTGATCATTAGGGCTTGGTTTATCACCCTCTATTGTTTTCAACACCTATATGGAATATAGGGGACACCCTTTTTGGCAATACTTTCTCATTTGCAGGGCTGATATTTGACTCACCGAGACCGGTTTTTGGATCCCTTGGAGGGTTATCCTTTTTCCTTCTTTTCTCTCACATTCTAAGGTTTTATGGTAACAGTCCAGTCTGGATTTATGGGCGGCCATCCAATCCATACCAATCAACAGATCGTATGATCCCAGGGGTAATATGTTAAGGGTTTGTTTGGTGGGGAATTCACTCAACATTAATTGGCAGGCTAGTATGACCTCTGCTACCCTTCTTTTGGTGCCAGTGGCTAAATGTACCAACCATGGATTGGTTTGTTTTTGTGGCTATAGCTTACACTTATCAACATCTCTAGGGGCTATATAACTCAAATTTGAACCAGGTTTAATCAAAACAGACACCAGATGGTTTAAAATCATACCTTCTATTTCCACCACTGAAGCTTGGTGGTCAGCTTGGTTATTATCCAATGTTGCATAAATCTGCGACACACTCCTTGCCGCATCATTGACTGTGGTAGCTTCCTGAATGTTATAAACTTTCCGACTATTCCATTTTCAGTGTGGACAATCTCTCAGGAGATGCTCTTTTCTGCAACCCCAACATTTCATAGGTTCTCTCTTTGGGTTATCAGTATTCACTAGTATAGGTCCGGAAGTTTTATTTCCGTCTGATGAGGGAAAGTTCTGCTGGAGTACACTCCGAGCTGGAAAGTTCATTATGTGGTTCTTCTTGTAGTTCTTAAATCTTGAGGATTTGATCCCCTTTTTCTGAAATATCGAACCACTCTTCTATTTCCAGTCTCCACGAGACTCTGCCCAATGTCCATATTGTTCATGACAATATGTTGCCTTTCGAATAGTGTCTTCTAAGGTCTTTGGCTCGTCAAATTCAATTCAGTTTCGGTATTCCTTGGGTAGCCCACTGATGAAGCATTTCACCTTCGCCTTCTCTGCCTTGATGTAGGGTACATATCTCAATAAGTCAAGGAATTTGTTGACATATTCATCTATAGTGAATTGCCCCAGTTTGAGTTCATAAAACTCTTTAGCCTTCTCCTCGAAATATTTTTCCAACAAATACTTCTTCTGGAAGTACTTCTCAAACTGTTTCTAGGACAGGTCCTCCTCGTGGACCCCTTTCATATTCTTAAGATCTTCCCTCTAGATGGAAGCTTTTCGTTTCAGATTGAAAGTGGCCACTTGGGCCTTCAAATTCTCTGAAAAATCATGGACTCTGAAATATTTCTTCAGTCTAAGTAGCCAGGCCTTGGCTTCTGCAAGATACCAGATATATAAAATATACAGAACAAAAATGAAATGTTAGAAATGATAGAAAGACAGTAAAATATCCAGCATAATATTCACAATACACATAAATGATATACGAAATAGCAACAGAAATAACACTTTGATTCAGATAGCAATGTTCACAGGCCTCTTCGAGGGGGCAACCTCCAGTAGAGCAGTGCTCTGTTACAATAATCTCCCAGCTAGGATTCTCATACCCTCGCCTCTTATTTATACTAAATATGTCTATTAAGAGAAGCATCTAGAGGAAGATCCTTCTAGAAGAGGAAGCTTCTATTAGGTCTTCTTACATCCGCCTTATTCTATTTTATTGAAAAGCCTTATTAATATTGACCTTTATTACATACGAATACATTGATATACCTATGTGCGGGTTAGGAACTTAACATGTCCACCCCCTTAAAAAAAACCTTGTCCTCAAGGCTGGAGATGTGGAAACTGCTGCAGAATGGTAGTTGGTTCCCAAGTGGCATCTGTTGGAGTCATGCCTTTCCACTGTACTAGCACTTCATTGATGGTTCTCTGATGCAGGCGACGCTCACACTGGTCCAAAATTGCTTCTGGCTGTAGCCAAATGGATCCTTCTTCAACTAACTCTGGAAGGTTGGTTTGAATTTGGCACCTGGTTCCAATCACCTTCTTCAAGCATGAAACATGAAAAAAAGTGTGTAGCTTCGACTAACTGGGCAGAGCTAACTGATATGCGACTTGTCCCACATGCTTGAGAACTGTGTAAGGGCCATAGAATTTGGGTGCTAGCTTCTGACAATGCTCGGCCTTGAGGGAAGTTTGCTTATATGGTTGCAGTCTCAGAAACACCTGATCCCCTTCTACAAATTGACGTTCAGAGCGACCTTGATTTGCTTGCTGCTTCATTCTATTATGTTCCATGACCGAGTTCTCTTTAAGGGTATGAAGGATGTCCTCTTGAACGGTAAGTTTTTGGTCAACCGCCTAGACCTTCGAGGTACCTGGTAAGTATGAGAGAACTGAAGGTGGCTTCTGTCCATATACTGCTTCAAAGGGAGTCATGCGAGTGGTTGTATGGTATGTAGTGTTGTACCACCATTCGGCGAGGGGTAAACATTGAACCCACTGGTGTTGTTTTTCAGAGGCAAAGCACCTCAAATATGTTTCCAAACACTTGTTGACAACTTCCGTTTGACCATCCGTTTGGGGATGATAAGCTGAGTTGAGATGCAATTGTGTGCCTTGTAGCTTAAACAATTCTTGCCAAAAATTTCTTGTGAAAGTTGGGTTTCAATCAGAAACAATAGAGTGCGGCATGCCATGTAGCTTGAATACCTGGTCCATGAAAATTTGAGCCACCGTGGATGCAGTAAATGGGTGGGAAAGAGTGCAGAAATGAGCATACTTGGAGAGGCGATCCACCACCACCATTATGACTGATTTATTCCCCGATTTGGGTAGGCTTGTAATAAATTCCATAGAGATATCCTTCCAAATAGCAGGGGGAATCGGAAGCAGTTGGAGGGTGCCTAGGGATTTGACTATTTCTCCCTTGTTGCGTTGACACACTTCACATTCAGCAACAAACTTACGGATGTCTTGTTTCATACCCTCCCAGAAAAAAGAGCGTTTGACTCGGTCATATGTTTTGGTGAACCCTGAGTGCCTGGATGTGGGTGTAGCAAGAAGCTCAGAAAGCACCATGGATTTGAGCTTGGATTGTTTACTTAAATACAAGCGACCTTTATATCGAAGCTCATCCTGGAGACAGGAGTATCCTAGGGGAGCTGGAGCCTTGTTCTCCAGTTGTTGGATCATATGTGAACTTTTGGGATCTTGAAGCCATTCCTAGCACACAGCTTGGAGCCAATCAAGTACAATGAAGGAAGGAGAAAAAAGAGATCCTTCGTCTTCATATTTTCGGGACAGTGCATCCACCACGAAATTGTCTTTGCCCTTCTTTTAAATGATCTCATAGTCATATCCAAAGAGATTAGTCACCCATTTTTGTTATTCCTAGGAGGAAATGCGTTGTTCCAGAAAGTACTTGAGGCTTTGATGGTCTATCTTAATTTGGAAGCGTTTCCCCAAGAGATACAGATGCCACAACTCAACGGCATGCAGAATCGCCAACATTTCTTTTTCATAAATGGGTTTGCCCAGATTCTTTTCAGACAGTTGCTTGCTAGTGAAGGCCAAATGTCGACCCTCTTGCATAAGGACAACACCAATTCCTTTTCCTGAGGCATCACATTCCAACACAAAGGTCTTTGTGAAGTCAGGAAGGGCCAGAACCGGAGTGGTGCACATGGTCATCTTTAAGGTTTGAAAAGATTGAGCAGCTGCTAGAGCCCAAGTGAAAGAGTTCTTTTTTAGGAGAGCCGTAAGAGGTGCTGCAATCTTTCCATAGTTCTTAACGAACTTGCAGTAATACCCTGTGAGGCCCAAAAATCTGCGCAGGCTTTTGAGGGTCTTTGGGTGTGGCCAGTCTTGCATAGCTTCAATATTTCTCTGGTCCACCCTTACGCCATCCTTTCCCACTAGATGACCCAAGTATTCTACTTCGGACGCACCAAAAGAACATTTGTACTGTTTCAAGAAAAGATGGTGCTGAGAGAGTAGATGGAGAACTTGATCCACATGATTAAGATGGTCTATCCAAGTTTTTCTATATATGAGGATATCATCAAAGAAAACTAAGACAAAATGATGGAGAAAAGGGCGGAAGACATGGTTCATGAGGCTCTGGAAGGTGGAGGGGGAGTTACACAAGCCAAAGGGCATGACCAAAAACTCATAGTGGCCCTCATGAGTGCGAAAGGTCGTCTTGGGAATGTCGGCCTCTTTCATGCGTATCTGGTGATAGCCCAAGCGAAGATCACGTTTGGTAAAGAATTGGACGCCACTCAATTCATCCAAAAGGTCATCAATGATAGGAATGGGAAATTTTTCTTTGATGGTTAGTTTGTTGAGAGCACGGAAGTCAGGACACATTCTCCAAGAACCTTCTTTCTTCAATACCATGATGACCGGAGAGGAGTAAGGGCTCGTACTAGGATAGATGACTCCGACAGTAAGGATTTCCTGGACCATTTTTTCAATTTCATTTTTTTGTGCAAAGGGGTGGTGATATGGACGTATATTGGGGGGAAGGCTTCCTGGGACAAGGGGAATGGAATGATCATGGACACCGCGGGAAGGGAGGAGTTCGTGGGGAGTTGAAAATACTGTTTAATGTTTAGAAAGGAGGGCTTGGAGGTCTTGGGGCACTGGTGGTGTCTCTGTGGCTTGTATGGCATGAAGTTGGGCAATGACACCTAAATGACCTTTTTTGATCATTTTTTCCATGCGATGAGAACTGATGATCTCAGGTGAACCAGCAGTGATGCATCGAAATTTATATTGGTGGCCTCCTTGTTCGAATTGCATGGTTAAGTTCTGAAAATCCATGAGAATGGGACCCAAATTCCTTATCTAGTCTGCACCCAACACAATGTCGCAACCGCCCATGTCAATCACAAACATATGGGATTTGAGGTGGTAGTTGCCTATTTGGAGACGCACATTTTCACAGCACCCGCCACATTTCATAGAACCACCATTGGCAATCATGATTTGGAAATTGTTGACAGCATGGATGTAGCAATGGGTTTCTTGGGCAATGCGACGATGAATAAAATTGTGGGTGTTGCCACTATCAACCAGAATGATGACCTTTCTTTTCTTGATGTAACCGATTAACTTGAGGGTTTGGGGGGAAGAGAAGCCGGTGAGAGAATTGAGGGAAATAATCGGTTCCACTTCGGGAGGGTCAGAGGGAGGGATTATGTCAGGGATTTCTGGTGACTCGGCCACAAGGGGAGTGTCATCATCTTCTTCTTGAATATCTTCATATATTGCCATAAAGAGCTTTTGTTCCTTACATTTGTGGCCTGGGAAATATTTGTCATTACAATTATAACAAAGGTCTTTGAGTTGGCGTTCAGCCATTTCAGCCCTGGTCAATTTTTGGATTTTTAATGGGGCGGAGGGAGTAGTGGGGTTTACTAGTTTAGGGTGCGGGATAAAGGAAGGCTTACGGTTTTGAGAGGAAATTTTTTTTTGTGCTTCTTTATCTTTTTTGGTATCCTCCACCCAAGTCGTAGGTCGAGCCATGAGGACATGGGCTCTAATCTCCTCCTTGAGGCCACTGATAAAACACTCTCGAAAGAAAGCATCAGTCATGCCCTCTGTTCAAAAAGCCAGATGCTCAAATGCAGCTATGAAGTCTTCGATTGTGCCTGATTGCTTGAATTTTTTCAAACGGACCAAATGGTTGGTGTCAGTGTCAAAGCACTCATAAAGCTCAGCAACAAATTGGGTCTAAGCAATATATCCTTGACGGGAAGTTTTTCTCCATTTCCACCATTGCTACCGTTCTTGATCTAGATGGAGAACACCATACCGGAGTTTGGACAAGTCATCTGTAATGTTGTAGAGAGAGAAATAATGTTCCATTTGTGTGACCCAACCAGTGGGGTTTGAGCCATCAAATTTGGTTACATCCACCCATGGAAGGCGTATGTCCCTTTGAAAGTGACGGGGTTGAAAGGAATGGGAAGAAGTTTCACCTTCAGTCTTTTTATGTGCATCAGGAAAAGATTCATCGAGAGGGATTTTGAGTTTGGTGCAGAGTGATACAAAGAAAGATTCAAGTTCATTTTTGACTTCCGCCATTGCAGACTGCACGACTACATTAACGGATGCATTTATGGAGGCATTTATGGAGGCATCAAGGGAGGCAATAGTATCACTGAGTTGTTGCACTTCTTGTTGGGTCTTAAGGAAACCAGATTCCAAGGTGTTGATGTAAGAGTCTAGTTCTTGGCTACAGGTATGGGCCATGATGATGGGTGAACTGGAAAGGGAGCAGGCGGGGTTAGAAAGTTTTGCAGAAAAATGATATGGATGAATGTGACAAGGGGGAAGAGATGAGTCTAATGGAATAGGTCTCAAATAATGGTGAAAAAATGGGA
>ML778073.1:926629-938270 GCA_009831015.1 Picea engelmannii | reverse complement strand
AGGAAGATCCTTCTAGAAGTGGAAGCTTCTATTAGGTCTTCTTACATCCGCCTTATTCTATTTTATTGAAAGGCCTTATTAATATTGACCTTTATTACATCCGAATACATTGATCTACCTATGTGCGGTTTAGGACCTTAACAAATTCCTCTCCCTTCTTTATCTCACTGTCGAAGGAGGGAGGTTTGGCCTTTCTGAATTCCTCAAATTTATGACCCTTGGAAGTCTTTTGCTTCTTTTTTTTTCTTCGAGAATAGGAACTGGTCCTGCTTCTAGAAGAGGCTTCTGAATCGCTAGCTTCCTTCTTAGAGGAATCATCTGGCACTGGTCCTTTACCTCTGGGGTGGACCTTCCTTGAGGTGCTCCTCTTAGTATGGCCACTGATATGACCCTGTTTCTGCATCTCGGGTTCATGTTGCATTTGTCGCTGTAGGTTGGATAAGATCTGTAATAAAACTACATTAATTTCAGTTTTCTTTTCTTCTTCTCTCATCATCCTTTCATTGTCGGCCTTGCAGCTTTGCACTTCAACCATGAGACTCCTCACAGTCTTATCTAGATCTGGAGGGGTTCCTATTGCTCTTCTTTCGTCAGACTCTTCATCTCTATTGTGGGAGCCTTATCCCACCTCTTGGTGAGTCACCATTCTCTGCGTCTGTAAATTCCCGCGGCTGATCATCCACTTAGGTGAAAAGACAAACGTTAGTTATTAGTCAAGAGTTAGATACATTTTATAACCTGCGCATAAATTCATAACTCTTTCACATGCATACACAGTCGGGTTCTCATTTCCAAGTTTTGATCCTGGATAAGAGAGTTAAGTTAGGGGGTTACTCCTCTTAGGAGTGCTTTGAACAGAGCTTATGTGCAACTCATTCATGAGCCCAATCAGGCTGAGTGTTGTAACCATGTTCTAATACCACTTTGTCACATACCCACTACCATAATCAAATTTTTGTTGGTTTCTGTCGAATCAGATCCCCCGAATTACCTACGGAGGCCTAGTGAAAGCTAGATCCTTCTCTCTTTATACTCACATGTGATCGCTGGTCATGATCACAGGTCAATAATTCATGGTGCCTCTTTGTATTCTGTGCCTCGGCGCTACGGTGATGTCGAATTGTTCGAATCTGCAACCGCCGAACCCCGACAAGGTTAGCAACTGGCCAATAGGAATGAATCCCTGTCGTGCCATTGAGTGGAGTATAGGTGGCGAGAGGGGAAACACAACATGGTGGGCGGTGTGACAGGAGATGGGTCCCACTTCACACGACACATCATTCCAGACCCCCCCCATTAAAGGCAGAATGGCAAGGGGGGTCCATAATTCGCCTGAATGTCGTTGATAAAGGTGAATTTATCCTGACCATTCTCGAGTTGCATGTTCGATTCCATACCCCCCCACCGCTAAATGGAGAACAGGAAGGGGGCTTCGAAATGAAGCCTCAGTCGTAGATCTAGGAGGGTGGACTTTGGCCATCTAGATCTTCTTTCCACTTACCCTAAGGCACACTCACACCCCGGCTTAAAGTTGACGTCTCTTCCCCACATCTGACGATCATTATAGACCCTAAGATCCTCTGAAAGAATCTCATCCGTTCATTGAGATTTATCATCACAAGAGTCTGAACTCTCGACCATGGGACTCTTGAATTCTCGATCCCCAGTTTCTCGATGTGGTTAATCTCTCATGACACCTGGCCTCCTTAAATCGGATGGTCCAGATCTGTCTCGAGGTTTCCACCATGGAAAGTCTCGATCTCTCGTCACTAGGACTCCAGAGTTTGCGATTCCTGATTTCCCGAGGTGGGAAATCTCACGACACGTGGCCTCCTTAAATCGAACGGTCCAGATCTTATCTCGGGGTTTCCACAATGGAAAGTCTCGATCTCTCGTCACCAGGACTCCCGAGTTAACAATTCCCAATTTCTTGAGCTGGGAAATCTCACGACACGTGGCCTCCTTAGATCAGACGGTCCAGATCTTATCTCAGGGTTTCCACAATGGAAATTCCATATCTCTCATCACCGGGACTTCCGAGTTCATGATTCTTTATTTCCCGAGCTGGGAAATCTCATGACACGTGGCCTCCTTAAATCGGACAATCCATATCTTATCTCTGGGTTTCCACAATGGAAAGTCTCGATCTCTCGTCACCAGGACTCCCGAGTTCATGATTCATGATTTTCTGAGCTGGGAAATATCACGACACATGGCCTCCTTAAATCAGATGGTCCAAATATTATCTTGGGGTTTCCACAATGGAAAGTCCCGATCTCTCATCACCAGGACTCTCGAATTCCCGATTCTCGATTTCCCAAAACGGATAATCTATCATGACACGTGGTCTCTTTTAATCAGATGACCCAAATCCATTTCAGGGCTTTCGCCCTTATTCACAGGGGGTTTAACCCTCGGGTATCTCCTGATAGATCCAACGGTTGTCAGGTTTTCCAACCAAGATCTGACGGCTCAGACAGGTTCCTAACTTGTGTGCTCTCCCATGACTCCCTCGATGTGGAAAGATCAACGACCCGGATGCTCTCTTGGAACTTGGGGATCTACGGTCCCGACCTCTTCCCTACCCACAAAGACACAGAAAGTCAAAGGGGTAAGGCACTTAACATCTTACTTTCCCCTACCAAATCTAACGGTCATGAGTGACCACAGATTTCCCGACGGAATCTTGTCCGTAGATCACCACCTATCAAGGTTAAGGCACTTAACTTTCCAGCTTCTTCTTCTTATCTGATGGTCGTGAGTGACCATAGATCTTGTTCATCGATTTGATACCTATCATGGATTTCTTAGGGCCTTGCGCTCTCACGTCCTCCTTCCAAGTTCTTGAGGATGTTTTCAAGGAGGGTATCTCTATGGGGAGGTTTACCCAGGGTACTATCTAAGGCAGATAAGAGTATCTCTCTCCCAAGAACTAGGCATGAAGTCTGAATTAGATCAGTTTGCATATAAATAACAATTTAAGAGAGCATAATCCACACGTAGTCTTTCCATATAAACATACAATTACAATTACTGATCAAGACACCAAACAAACATTCTTATAATGAAGTCATTCACGATTTCACAACTTATGATCATAAATGTCAGCATACATATATTTCAAGATGTCAAAGGAAAAACACTTATCAGAAAGTAACACCAGGGGTTATGCAACTATTGAAAGGGGTTCTCATTTCCACCCAACTGTAGGCTCAGTGACTCCCAGCGGATTTACCACTAGCCACCCCTGAGCTGAGACCACGATGTTGTGAGACTGCGTCTCTATTTTCCAGTGACGAGGAGCGAAGGTTACTCTCCTTCCTCTTTGCTATCACCCACTCTGCATATAGCCATATTTCTCTTCCTTCCCTCATGTCTACCCCCAATCTCTTCTCCCCCACACCTTATCCTCTTGCGAGGTTGCGTGTGGAGCGATTTCCCTCGCACTGGTCAGGCCTGACGGCTCTACGGATGGGTGGTTCACCTCCCCATACCTCATTAATTCCTAAGGAGCCATCTACCTACCAGCCTACGAGACATTTTAATTCGGGGCCAGCGAGCCGCTTTTGGTTCTCCAGGCCAGTGAAGTCCAAATACGGTATTGATTTTTGTTGGAAGTTAACGCCACCTTTCCAGGTGCCTTCCACTGCCTTTGTGCAGCCAACATGGTCTCTTTTTCAGCATATCCCCTCTCAGCAGTCCTGCAATATAAATTCATAATATTATTCGCATTCATCGACCTTTTCCACAAGGTCCATTCACATCACATATTCACATTTCTGAGTTTGCCACAGTTCTTGGCCAGTCCAATTGTTTTTACAAACTAGGGGAAACAAGGTGTTACAGATGTTGGCCCTTGTTTAGGCCTTTTTCTATGTATAAATAGAGGGCTATACCATGTAAGAAAAGAGGCCCTATATATTCGATGGCTTAGTGCATAATTTGGATCTATGTGATCAGAAGTCTGTGTGATTGTAAGAGCTCTATGCATGTTGTAATAAGTGTTGAGTGCACAATGTGAGAAGGCTTAGTGCTTGGATCTACCCAAGGAAAGAGGATCTAGTGAGCTGCGAAGATCCTCTGTACCATGCGAAGTAAGGGTCATTGAATCTTCGTGTTGTAACTGCTTGACCAAGATAATATAAAGAAGACTTTGTGGACATAGCCCCAGGGTGGGGGTGAACCACAGTAACTATGTGTATTGTGTTGATGTGTTTGTCTCCCTCTTGCTAAGTGCTATGATATGTTTAGATAGATTTATTGATTCTTTGTGCTTATGAGATATGAATGCATGCTAGATATGATACATAATATGATGAGTGCTTAATCTATTGAGTATAACATGTTTATCATTGCTAAGTGCTAGATCTGAGTAATTACTGCGGTGCTCTGTGCTTTCTATGAAGTGTATTAATGAATGTATGTTAGGAAATAACTGATGCTAAGTGCGTTGTAAGAAAGATAATCACAGATCTGTGACCTAGCTAAGGTTTTAGACACCTAAGTCTTGCAACCACCCCTTCCTCTACCTCAAGTGAGACTTCATCTACTTCGCACGTGTTGCTGAAAGGGCTAGTAGTTAGTGCTTTGTTGGTGCGCTCTTGAGTGTTGAACCCTGGGTCTACCCCTGTTCCAACACATATAGCCAATTTATTGAATATGGGGAGGCCTTAGAGTCCCTTCGACAATGTGGACTAAAAACGTTCTTTGAAATGAGAAATATGTGAGCTAAGTAAATGATGTTGCAAATGCTTATTAACTACTCAAAATAGGATACAAACACCTTTATGATCGATGGTCAATCTCTAAAAATAGTGTTTGAGGATATATATTTTATCATAGGACTCTTGTAACAAGGTGATATTGAAAACCTCCATACACGTGGAGGTGGTGGCATGAATATTGAGGAATACATTTCCCTATATTGCACCCAAGGGATATAGTGGGTTGGGATTCAAGTCCCAATCTAAAATATAAAAATATCGAGCCTGAAAATCATCCTTCTAACCATCACAAGGATTATCCAATACACAATAATTCACCAATATTTGAGACCACATATGTTATATGAAGTACACTTTCTGGAACCTACCATATATGATTGGATATACACACTATTGCAGTGCACAAAACCATAACTTATTGAGTGCAAGCAAGGGAAAAAAAATAATTTTTTTCATGGAAGTTTACTTTGCACCTTATTCTTTGCGAAGGTGTGTGAAATCATCCTGAGAGGACGAATGGAACCCCATGTATTAGGACACCAAGCATGGCTAGGTGGAAAAAATTGATGTTATGACTGGTGGGTGAATGACTGTCCAACCCTTATGATGATGACATCTTCCACTGGTGGGAGAGACAAGTCATATCCATTTATGATTATTCCTACGAGGGCATAGATTTTAGTTGAGACCCATATATACCCATTCCCCCTTGCACACCTTTGGGAGAGATAGTTAATTTTCATTTTCATGGTTATTTATTTTTTAATCATTTTATTTATAAATTTGTCAAGAAGAAAACAAAATGAAAATATTTTTTGAGTGGATAACAAAGATAAAAGAAATACATGAATGTATAGATATGGTACTGAGGAGGCTTGAGGGATAATAACATATATCACACACCCACAATGAGGAATAAATAAATTTCTCTTTTTCTTAACTCTCTTTAGTTTCCCATTTCTTCTGTTGTAGGTTCTTCCAATCTGCAACTCTTTCCTAAGATTTGTTGGCTCTGAAGGACTTAATATTTTTTATCTCTTTATTTTGAATGTAACTCTTGGAAGCATTCTTCCGCGCACTCCTTACGTTCATTCCTCAACTCTAGGACTTAATATGGTCTCAGTCTCTACCCACCTTGCAGAGACTCGGTGCATACCTGCACCACCTCTCCTGATATTATTAGACTTCGTCCTCGCAGTGATTGCAGGGTTCAACCTCCACAATCAGGGAAGTACTCACGTGACTCTAGGACGGTGATGAAATTATCTGGGAAAGTGATTCCAAGGAATCCAACTAGAGCATAAGGAAATCAAGCAGATATGAAAGTTCTCAAGGAACAAACGCATACTTCTAACTTAATCATTCAATACAGAAACCATTATAGGCATATAAATACAAGTCATGCATTCATTATTTCCAATTCAAAGCACAAGGCATAATGTTTTTTATCAGAACCATAAGACGTGATGCGACTGTTGAAAGGGGTGCTCGTTTCCACCCAACCATAGGCGCAGTCACTCCTAATGTATTTATCACTGGCCACCCCCAAGCTTAGGCCATGATGCTTTGAGATTCAATTTCTCACTTCTAGCTCAACCAAAGTTAGGGATGAAGGTTACTCTCCTTCTCCCTAAATAGGAATAGATGAGGATGAAGGTTACTCTCCTTCTCCCTAAATAGGAATAGATGAGGACAAAGGTTACTCTCCTTCTCCTGACTCAGTCTCTATTCTCTATGATAAGAAATCACTTTCTCTTTCAATCCTTTCTCGAACCCATGAGTTTACGTTCTCGTCTCTGCATTATTCGCAGGTCCTCCCACTTCCCACACCACGCTTCCTTTCCTGCCTTCCTCAGTAAGATTGCGTGTGGCTTGAAATCCCAGTCTGTTGTCAGGTATGAAAGAATTATAGATGGGTGGTCTTCACCATCCAGTCATTAACTCTTGAGGAGGCCTTCCCACCTACCTGCATGACTATAATTCATTTTGGGTCAAATGGTTGTTCTAATCTTGAGCAATTAAAATGAGCATAGTATTGGTTCGGTGGAGGTTAACGCAACCATTATGGGTCCCCTCCACCATATTTTCATTAGAAATCATGGTATCTCTTAGCACATTCCCTTCTCATCATTCATGCAACATGTTTTCATTATCTATTAAAATAATAGGGTTTACATTCATCGACCTTCATACAAAGGCCCACCAAATCAAACATTCACATTTTAAGTTTTCCATAGTTCCTGGCCAATAAAGTTATATTTACAGACTGGGGGAAATAGGGTGTTACAATTCCCTCCCCCTTAAAGGAATCATCGTCCTCGATGTTCCATCTATCAACATGATAGTTATGTACAGAAGTAAACAAAATCAATTATGCATGTCTCATGGAATCTTCCATTTCCCATGTAGCCCCATTTGGGCCAAAGTATTTCCATTGCACCTTGACCTGTGTAATGATTTGGTTCTTGAGTGATGTTTCCTTCTTGTCTAGTATGCATTGGGGTTCTGGCAGGAATTATACCTCAGGTTCCACCTGGATCACAGACCAGTCAATTATATGATTAACATCATGTACATATTTCTTCAATAATGAAACATGGAAAACATTATGTGCCTTTACTATGGGAGGAAGTGTTATTCTATAGACTACATGTCCCACTCTATCTAAGACTTTAAAGGGTCCACAATACTGAGGTGCCAACTTGGCACAGGCTCCGATTCTCAGAGAACTCTTCCGGGGTCTAACTCTGAGATAGACATGGTCTCCGACTTTGAGCTCTCGAGGAGTTATCTTTCTATCGACATAAATTTTTTGTCGATCCTGAGAAATTTTAAGATTTTTCCTTATTTGCACCACTTGTTGTTCCATTTTTTTAGCATGTTGGGTCTAATTGTAATTTTGTCCACTGGATTACTCCAGTTGATTGGAATCTTGAATTGTCTACCATAGAGGACTTCAAAAGGTCTCTTCTTCAAGGATCCCTGATAACCGTTGTTGTAGGAAACATCTACCAATGGTAGGTATTCTTCCCACTTCTTAGGCTGATGCATTACATGCATCCTTAACATGTACGCTACTATTTGGTTCACTCTTTCTGTCTATCCATTGGTTTGAGGGTGATAAGTTGTTTTGAATAGTAATTTTGTCTCCAGACTGACCATTAGGGATTTCCAAATGTTTGAAGTGAACTTGGTATCTCAGTCAGATACAATTTCCTTGGGCATGCCATGCAGTCTAAATATCATCTTCATGAAGATGTTGGCAATATCTATGGCCTTGCAAGTTGATTTGACAGGAATGAAATGAGAAGACTTACTCAGTTTGTCCACCACGACCAAGATGACATCATTTTTCTTGGTCAACTTTGGTAATCCTGTGATGAAATCCATGGAGATGGTTTCCCATTTCCATTCTAGGATCGGTAGGGGCTGTAAAATTCTTATTGGATGTCGGTGCTCTACCTTAAATTACTGGCATTTTAGGCACATAGTTAGATAGTTATCTATGTCCTTCTTTAACCCAGGCCAATAGAATTGTTTCTTAGTGGTCGTGATCATCTTGTGATATCTTGGGTGACTAGTATATGGTCTCTTATGCAGTTCATCCATTATGAAACTTTTCAAGTCATCACAGCTTAGAATATACAATCTGTTTATGTAAGTCAATAGCCCTTTCTCAAGCATTTGGTATCCTTTGTACTTTATTCCTGCAGGATATTTTCTTAGGTATGAGGTCACGCTCTTGAAGAATGCATATGTCTTTTGTACATTTCTTATTCTTTTCCTGACATCCATTTCATAGGTGATTACTGCTTATAGATGAATCATTTTTATACTTCTTCTAAGGGCATCAACCAGCCTATTTTCCTTTCCTTTGATGTGTTCAATTTTGAAATCAAACTCACTAAGAAGATCCATCCACCTGGCTTGCCTGGCATTGAGCTTTGGTTGATTAAACAGGTGCCCTAACCCACACTGGTCTATCAAAAGCACAAATCTCCTTTCCAGGAGGTAGTCCCTCCACATTTTTAAAGCATGTACTATGGAAACTAACTCTAGGTCATGGATCACATAATTTATCTCATGCTCATTTAATTTTTGGGACACGTAGCAATTTACACGTCCCTCTTGCATAAGGACTCCTCTGAGTCCTTCCTTGTAGGAATATGCACACATGAGGAAATCATTATCCGGGTCTGCAATCTTCAGCATGAGTGCATGGGTTAGGAGGTATATCAGTTCCTGAAATATTTCTTCACATTTTGATGTCCAACTGAATTTGATCCCCTTTTTCTGAAGGGCAGTGATTGGACAACCACTCTTGGAAAATCCTTTTATGAACCTTCTATAGTATCTTGATAAGACCATGAAGGATCTGATGTCTGATACATCCATTGGGGTAGGACATTCCATAATAGATATGATCTTATCAGGGTCCACTGCCACCCCTTCCTTAGAAATGACATGGCCTAAATAATGGACTTTCTTATGAAAGAATTCACACTTGCTAAACTTAGCGTAGAGTTGATTCTCTCTTAGTACTTGTAGTACGAGTCTAAGATGTTATTCATGCTCCTCCATGTTCTTGGAGTATATTAGGATATCATCAATGAAAACCAATACAAATTTGTCCAAAAATTTGTTGAGTACATTATTCATCAAGAACATAAAAGTGGCGGGGGCATTGGTTAACCCATATGGCATCACCACGAATTCATATTGACCATACCTCATTTTGAAGGTTGTTTTGTGGATGTCTTCATCCTTAATCCAGACTTGGTGGTATCCAGTCCTTAATTCAATATTTAATAAGATGGAAGAACCTCCCAATTGGTCGAACAAGTCATCGATTCTTGGTAAGGGGTACTTTTCCTTTATGGTTGTCTTATTGAGTTATCTGTAATCTATGCACAATCAGAGTGTGCCATCTTTATTTTTCACAAAAAAAATAGGAGCTCCCCATGGAGATACACTGGGTTGGATGTAGCCTTTTTCCATCATCTCCTTTAGTTGTATCTTGAGCTCAACCAGATCTCATGTGCTCATCCTATATGGAATTCTATATGCTGGTACCACTCCTGGTGTAATCTCTATTGAGAAATAAATATCCCTTCTCGGAGGTAGACCTAGTACTTCTTCAGGGAACACATCCTTGTATTATCTTAATATGGGGTGGTCCTCTAGGTTTTGTTTGTCTTCCTCAACAGATTCCAACACCTATATTGCATATAAGGAACACCCTTTTTTGTAATACTTCTTCATTTGAAGGGTCGATATTTGTCTCACTAAGACAGGCTTATGAATCCCTTGGAGGGTCATCGTTCTCCCTTCTTTGTTTACACATTCTAAATTTTTATGATAACAATCCACTGTATTTTTATAATCATCCAACCAATCCATACCAATCAGCAAGTCATATGAACCCAGGGGAAGTACATTAAGGGTCGCTCAGGTGGGAAATCCACCCATGATGAATTAATAGGCTAGTATGGCCTCTGCCCCATTTCTTTTGGTCCTAGTGGATAATTGCACCAACCACAGTTTAGCATGTCTAATTGGTTGAATTTTACACTTATCAACAGCCTGAGGGGCCACATAAATCAAATTAGAACCTGGATCAATTAAAATAGAAACTACATGGTTGGCGATCATACCTTCCAGTTCCACTACTGAATCTTGGTGGTTGACTTAATTGTTGTCCAAGGATGCATAGATTCATGGAATTCTCCTAGCCACATCATTGACAATGGTATCTTCTTGGATATTGCAGACTCTCTTACTATTCTATTGTCTGTGTGGGAAATCCATCAATTTACGATCTTCTCCACAACCACGCCATTTTAATGGTTCCTTATTGAGGTTATTGGTCTTTGTTGGGATTGTCTTAAAAGGTTTATTTCCACTTTGAGAGGGGAAATTTTTCTGATATACACTTCTAGAAGGAAGGATCCCTCTAGAATCTTTTCCACATTTCTTAAATATTGAGGATTTAAACCCTTTCTTCTAGAATTCCGAACTATTCTTCTGCTTCTAGTCCTTGTGAGGTCTTGTATTACTCCTGTTATATCCCTATAATTTATGGGATCAACTGGTGATTGAAATGCTATCACTTTAGAGTTTTGTTTGTCAAATGATTTTCCATTCTGCAAATAATTTGAGAAAAGAAAAGAAAAAGAAAAAGAAAATAAAAGAAATAGAAAAAGAAAGAAAGAAAAAGAAAAGAAAAGAAACAGAGAAAGAAAGAAAGAAAAAAAAAAGAATAAAAGAGGGAATAAAAGAAATTCAATAGAGCCTCATGAAATAACAATGATTTGGTCCATACAGTTCAAGCATGGCCAAGTCCTTTTAAATTGATGTTTATAGGAGTAGTGAATAAGCTTGGATAAATTGTTTAATCTTAGCCAGGTGATTTAGGTTAGCTAGTGAATAAATTTGACCAAACTACCTAATCTTGGTCAAATAACCCCAGGATAGAGTAATGTCTTAGTCCAACAGTTTAATCTGGGCTAAATGTCATAGGTGATTAGGTTAGAGCATAGGGTAGTTTGCTTTATCTTAATAAAACAAGCATGATGATCGATGTTGAACCATATCTTTGAGGTTTAAAGGTTTAAATGTCTAACCCCCATGGTGATAAAAATAGGGAAAGCATGGGAAAACCCACATAATACAATTATCCTAAGTTTTTGGAATAGATATGATTTTGCGCTCACAGATTAAAAATAACTCACAGATGAATGGATGAGAGTTTGGCACTTAGATATACGATTGACAAGCTTTTTTGGACCCCCCCAACCGTTCTACCTTTAACAAGGGGGGTCTGGAATCGGAGAAAACAAAGGCACACATTTGAACGATTGATACACCAATGCTTTCATCAATAGCTAATATTGAATTCCAGACCCCCCCCCCCCCCG
>ML778073.1:880907-918161 GCA_009831015.1 Picea engelmannii | reverse complement strand
GTTGAGGGCCTCAAAGAGCCTTCCATTGGAGAGGGAAGGGACCCAAGTCCTCTTTCTCCGTTGTGTATCTTTGGATTTCATCTATCAGACCAGCTAATACATTGGTGATATTGGTCCATTGTTATTTGTTTTTATTTTTATTTAGTTTTTGTTTAATTCTTGTTAGTAGCTTAGTTGTTTTCTTTCTAACCTTTTACATTACAGCTGTCATGACTAGCAGAGCCCAACTAGGCATGTAAGCACTCACTTTTTTCTCACACATCGACGAAAAGAGTGCAAACAATGATCAAATTGAAGATTTTCTACAATGTAAAAATGATTTCGAGTGTACAGACATAGACTTAGAAAATGATGATGATGGATAAATCCAATTTTGGAAATGACAGTGTAAATAAAGTAGATTCAGAAGAGTTAGGTGAAGATGAGATAGAGTCTGATGTTTTTCATTTAAAGACTAATGTTTTTCCTAGGGGTTTAGTTCCGTTAGAAGACTTATTCAATTTTAGTGATGTAGCTAAAAAACCTAAAATTGAAGCTAATGGGAAAGAGGTTGAAGACGTTAACATAGGGACAGAAGAGAAACCTGGGATAGTAAAACTTTCCAAATCCTTACCTCCTGAGAAGAAACTCAAATACATTGAACTTTTTAAGGAATATGCTGACATTTTTGCTTGGCGTTATTAAGATTTGAAATCTTATGACACAAGAATCATTCAACATAGGATCCCGATAAAAGAAGATCAAAAAAATTTCAGATAGAAACTTAGGAGGATCAATCCCAAGTTACTTCCCCTAATAGAAAAAGAAATCAAAAAGATGTATGATGTTAAAATCATAGTCCCTCTACGATTTTCCAAATGGGTTTCAAATCTTGTCCCAACCCGAAAGAAAACTGGGGAAATCAGGCTTTGCATTGATTTTCGAAACTTGAACAAAGTCTCCCTAATAGACAACTACCCATTGCCAAAAATGGATCACATATTACAAAAGGCAATGGGATCCAGCCAGATCTCCTTACTAGATGGTTTCTTAGGCTATAACCAGGTTCTCGTTCACCCAGATGACCAAGAGAAAATAGCCTTCACAACACCTTGGGGTACCTTCATGTATGTGAAAATGCCTTTCAGGTTGATGAATGTTGGGGCCACATTCCAAAGAGCAGTGGACATCGCTTTTGTGGAAGAACTTGGAAAATTTATTGTCATTTATCTAGACAATGTAACTGTTTATTCCCAATTTGATGATGAGCACTTAAGGCATCTCAGACGAGTGTTTGAGAAATGCTGGAAATTTGGGATTTCTCTGAATCCTAAGAAAATCCTTTTCAGGTTAGAGGAAGGTAAACTATTGGGGCACATAATATCTAAGGATAGAATTAAGATAGACCCCAACAGAATAGATGCCATCCAGAAACTGGAACACCCAAGACATATTAAAGAGATAGCTGAGATAGAAGGGGGAAAATATGAGATGCTCAAGCTGATCATAGAGCAAAATGCACAGTTGAAGGAGATGGAAGCAGAATTTGAAAAACTATTGAAAGAAAAGGAACAATCAAAGACTATGGAAGTCATTCCATTAAGTGTAATTCCACTCATAGGAGTAAGCATAGCATTTGTAGAAAAAATTCCCTTAGCAACTCCACTAACAGCTCTGGAGAAGACAGTAGAACTGGAAAAATTCATGGAGGAGATGAATTTGTAGTAAACAAAGATTAGCAAACTTAAAAAGGAGGTTGCGAACCTCCAGGAACTCAAGTCTTCTTACCAATCGAGCTACTCTAAAGAGAAACAAACATCAGACAAGCTAAGACAAGAATTACAACATCTTCAAAAGCAGACAATGGTAGGAAAAACACTTGCTGAGGTCAAGGAACATGTCTGGATGGATATCACCCAATCCATAAATGAAATATGGCCCATGGTGAAAATCATGTTCGAGCAAAATGAAATAGTGCAAAGAAGCAAGTAGGCGATTGAAAAGATAAGAGGAGAATTGGGAGAAATGCCCACAGAAGCCACAAAGATTATTAAATTCTTGAATTCAAAAACCAGAGAAGAGTTAGAGGAGTTGAAAATTGAAGATAGGACAAAAACCATCCTTGAGGTCAAGAGGGTCCTGAACAAAAGAGGACTGGAAGAAAAATTCTAGGTTATCGACATAGGAGTACAAATATTTTTTAGTAAAATTGAAGCTCGGCAGAAGAAAGGCCTCCTTGGCTTAATGGTCATAAATGACAAGTTAATGACACTTTCTGATTATAAAAAGAAACTAGCAACTGTGGCTAAAGATAGTTCTAAATTCTTGGGAATACAAGGCAGTATCACAAGCAGAGCATTCTTAGAGGCTTTCCAGTCAGAGATCAGTATACAACATGAGATCCCATACATTTTCATCATCAAACCAACTTTTTCCAAGTATAGGGAGATGAATAAAGTATACTGAAGATTTCTCAAAGTGAGTGTTCCTAGTAACCTTTGGTGGGAAGAGTTATGCAATCTGATCGAGTAGGAGCTGAGGTGTGCAAGCCTAGTCAGCTATCTAGTCAGATGAAGTCCTGCAGAGGACTCACCAATGGTTCACCCCAGAAATCAGCATGAAGTTTCAACACATCCTCAAACAGTTCTTGAATTTTTGTATCTTGTTGAGTTAGTTAGCTAAATTTAGATTTCCACGTCCTGATCTTTAATGACAGGATCATCTGTAATTTTTATTATAAATACTTCAAACTTTGAAGTATTGAGGGTTGATCTTTACACCCTGTAAGCTAGAAAGACTGTAACTTTTGTCAAAGATATCTTCCAGTAATACAAACAAACATTTCACAGGATTCTCACGTGTTGTTCATTGGTGATGTTATTCTTTTCTATGTTAAATGCTTTTCTCTCTCAGATTTCATATTGTTTTCTAATCTAATCTTTTAAAGTAGCACATGTTGCAAGATTTATCTTTGTATACCATGTTTCTGGCTTTGACAGATCTTAATTTTTATCTTTATGATATTACAGTGAAGAAATTCTTAAATGCTTCTTTGCTTTAATTGATAATTCTCATCTTTTATGCTATTCATCATTTTACTACTAAACAATCCAATGAATGCATTATCTTTCCCTGTGAAATTAATCTTTTTATTTTTGTTTAGATTTCCATATTTATAATAAAGACCCCATAGCCCAATGGAAGCGTAAATTATTTTCATCCAACTTAACAAAAACAACAACAAACCTTTTCAATCTTATTTTATTTAACTAGCCTAATATCTCAAAGTTAAAACATAGCTAAATCATACAGAGAGATCCCTCTCTGAAGCTAGTAGGTATAGATTCCAGTTTCCAAGTGGTTGGATAAAGTTACCTCTATTAAATTTCTTCTTCTCTGAAAACCTATGGGAATTCACAGAGCGTTAACAACTCCCAAAATGTTCATAACAATACCTTTCCTTCTGGATAGCTTCTTCTAAGGTCTGGTTCGTTGAACTCAATCCTATCTTGATAGGTCTGAGGTAACCCACTAATGAAACACTGCATTTTTTCTTTTTCGTCTTTTATGTAGGGTACATACCTCAGTAGTTCATCTATTGACAAATTCATCTATGGTGAGCTGCCCCAGCCGGAGCTCATAGATTTCCTTAGTTTTCCCATCCATGTATTTTTCTGACAGATATTGCTTCCTAAAGTATTTCTCAAACTGTTTCCATGACAATTCTTTCTCATGGACTCCTTTCACATTTCTAAGGTCTTCCCACCATATGGAAGCCTTTCCATTCAAGTTGAAGATGGATATTCATGCCTTCACATTTTCAGAGTTGTTATGGACTCTGAAATACTTCTTTAAACCAAGAAGCCTAGCTTCCACCTCTTCTCCCTTCTTAATCTCTCCATAGAAAGAGGGTGGTTTGGATTTCTTGAACTCTTCAGGACTACGTTGGAACACTTAAGTTTCTTTCCTTTCTTGTGACGATGTGAGCCAGCCTTACTACTAGAAGAACCTTTGGAATTTTCAGCTTCCTTTCCAGAGGACTCTCTCGATGAGTGTCCCCTACCTCTAGGGTGGAACTTCTTCCTGGTACTTCATCTAGTGGGGTCACTTAGGAAGTCATGTTTTCGGATCTCAGGTGGACTTTGACTTCTCTTCTTTTGTCATCAGTCCACATGATTAGTTGCGGGTTCTAGCTGCAGTTTCTTCCATATGTCGGATAAGATCTGTAGCAATACTACATTAATTTCTATTTGTTTCTCTTGATCCTTTATCAACCTCTCATTGTCCAACTTGAAACTATCTAACTCGGCCCTGAGGCTCCTTACAGTTTCATCCATATCTGGAGGGGTTTCCACCGCCCTCCTTTGGTTAGGTTCTTCGTCTGTATTGTGGGAGCTATCCCCCACTTCATGAAACATTACCATCCTTTAGTATTGGAGTTTTCCCATGATTCATTAACTTCTCGAGTGTTGACAAAAACACTTATTGTTAGCTAATAGTATATCAATTTATGAACAATACATGGTTCAATTTCTTAAATGCATACACACAGTAGAAAGTTTCACTCTTTTCTTTAATAACATTTTTAACTAGATTTTTAAGAAAGAGGCAAGGTAGGGTGTTAGTCCTTTAAAAGTACTCCAAATATCATTTTTAAGTGACTCTTCTGTAAGCCCAAGGAGGCCAAGTGTTGTAACCATTCTCTGATACCATTTTGTCACACACCCACAATTGGGAATAAAAAAATTTCACTTTTTTCTTAACTCTCTTTAGTTTCCCTTCTTTTGTTGCAGGTTATTCCAATCCACGACTCTTTCCTGAGCTCTATTGGATCTGAAGGACTTAAGAGTTTTGCACTCTTTCTTTTGAACGTAACGCTTGGAAGCGTTGTTCCGTTCACTCCTTACATTCATTACGCAACTCTAGGACTTAATAATGTATCGGTCTCTGCCCACCTTGCAGAGACTCGGTGCATACCTGCACTACCTCTCCTAAGCTTATTAGACTTTGTCCTCATAGGGATTGTGGGGTTCAACCTCCGCATTCAGGGAAGTACTCACGTGACTCTAGGACAGTGATGAAATTATATGGGAAAGTGCTTATGAGGAATTAAACTAGAGTATAAGGAAATCAAGCAGATATAAAATTTCTAGGGGAGAAAACACATACTTCTAACTTAATCATTCAATATAGAAACCATTATAGGCATATAAATACAAGTCATGCATTCATTATTTCCAATTCAAAGAAAAAGGCATAAAAACACTTATCAGAACCATAAAGCGTGATGTGAATGTTGAGAGGGGTGCTCGTTTCCACCCAACCATAGGCTCATTCAATCCCAATGGATTTATCACTGGCCATCCCCAAGCTTAGGCCACAATTCTTTGAGATTCAATATCTTACTTCCAACTCAATGAATGTTAGGGACGAATTTTACTCTCCTTCTCCCTATATAGGAATAGATGAGGATGAAGGTTAATATCCTTCTCCTAACTCAGTCTCTATTCTCTGTAATTAGAACTCACTTTTATTTTCAATCCTTCCTCAGACCTGAGAGTTTTCTCTATCATCTGTACATTTTTCGCTGGTCCTCCCCCTTCCTAGACCACGCTTCCTTTCTTGCCTTCCTTAGAAAGATTGTGTGTGGATCAAAATCCCAGTCTATGGTCAGGCTCAGAAGCCTTACAGATGGATGGTATACCCCATCCCCTCATTAACTCTTGAGGAGGCCTTCCCACCTACCAGCCTGATTGTAATTCATTTCGGGTCAGAGGGTTGTTCTGATCTTGAGCAATTAAAACCAACATAGTACTAGTTTGGTGGAGGTTAACGCAACCATTCCAGGTCCCCTCCAACATATTTGCATTAGCAATCAAGGTCTCTCTTATCACATCCCCTTCTCAACATTCATGCAACATGTTTCCATTATCTATTAAAATAATAGGGTTTACATTCATCGACCTTCATACAAAGGTCCACCAAATCAAACATTCACACTTTAAGTTTTCCATAGTTCCTGGCCAATAAAGTTATATTTACATATTGGGTGAAACAAGGTGTTACAACATCACTGTTGAATGGGGCATGGTATATAGAATCCTGACGAGGACACCAAAAGCATTGAGAGGAATCTCTAGAACATCTAGGGAAATTTGGATCATCTGACACAATGGATACCCATGGTTTAGATAGAGGATCTGTCGAAGCACATGCAACAACAATTTGTAGGAGTACCATGGGATTGGGTGCGGATCTTCCAATATTTATCCAATACCATAGTCTATTACAGATACCCTCATGCAGGGATGGGGCCCTCAACATAGATTTTATATTGTATCATTATATTGATATATATATACACATTCAAAGATAGGAGCTTGATTTTGTAACTTACAGCCCACATTTTTGTACTTAATTAACATTTAAGTNTGTGTGTGTGTGTGTGTGTGTGTGTGTGTGTGTGTGTGTGTGTGTGTGGATAGATATGAATATTTTTTTCCTTGGTATACATATGTGCAAATGTAAAAATATTTTATGTCCATTTGTGTGTGTGTGATTCTAATTTTTAATTGTGAGACATATGCCAATATAAAACGTAGATATCATAAGCATCAGATACTGTATTTTCATTCCTAGAAACATGAACATACGTAATGTATCTTAAATAATATTATGGAAGAAGTACTTGAGGGAATTTTCAAAGAAGTGTATGATTTAACACAAAGTGTTCACCATTTAGTTGTGATACCACCAAATGGGAATCTAGTCGAACTTCCAAAGATAGGATGCCATGTGAAATAACACCCCTTAGAAGCTCAATCATGATGTTATAATTGGACACATTATTGGTTGTTGGCCTTGAAAAAATTCCTCCATATTTGGCCCTTGGTTATGGAAGCAAGCGAAGAACAAGGAAAAAAAGGAAGAATGTGAACTTCATGGAAGACACATTAACTGTTAATGGGTCGAATTGAGAAAAAGAGGAGAAAAGATGAAGCGAAGTTTGAGAAAGAAATTTGTTGGATGAGAATATCGAGGATGACAGATCAACAAAGAAGGAAAACTCAAAAAGAGGAAAAATTCACCCTTGGATGCTTTGGAGAACTGCGCAAGAAGGAAGGAAAGATAGGCTGGAGAATCCCTAAAAATGTGGGTCAAGTTGACCTAGGGTTTTAGACACCTAGGGTTTTGGTATCTAGGGTTTTGACAACTATGTTTCGGCCTAAGGATGTCGGTGAGTGATTGTAATGTATAAATAAGAACCTATATGAGGGAAGAGGGTTGGTTCGAGTTCATTGGATCTAGTTGTATTTTTTTGACATGAGTGATTATTGTTGTGAGAGAGAGAAGAGTTGAGTACAATATCCTTTTAGTATTGTAAGATCTTCAGCTGGGTGTGAAGATCAACCCTGCAACTAGGTGTGCAGGGAGGGAAGATATAGAGAGAAGAAGAGAGAAGATATGTTGGCTAAGAGTGCAGATCATGACTGTATACTTTCATATTAATATATCATAATGCACAGTTCTATGGACATATCCCTAGAGAGAGGGTGAACCATGTATATATGTATTGTGTGTGTGATTGATGTTGTGTTATTTTTCCTTGATATATTGTTATTGCATTGTTGTGGTAGATCTGATAGATGTGGAGAATATATCTAAACTGATAAGTGATATATACATGTTGTATTGTTCTAGTGTTAGATCCACTTGATATTTCCCTTGGTTGTAGACATCTCTGTCCTGCAACCCCCCCATAGCTGCTTTGGGTGAGACTGCATCTTCTTCGCGAGTGTAGCCAAAAGGGCCATAAGTTAGGGCTTGTTGGTGTGCTCTTGGAGTTGAACCTTGGGTCTGCCCCTGTGCAAACAAATGGTTCCATTTCCAGGACAAGAATCTTCTTGAGGGAATGTTAAGGTGGTATCTATCAAATACAGAGATTCATAAGTGGATAGAGGATCAAGAGAAGGACTTCACTGAATCCCATAACAAGAACCCTAATCTTAGTATAGAGGATTGGTTGGAGAGATATATATTTACTGATAAACACAAAATTTTCTTTGGAGGAATCCATCAGGAGCTATATGAGTGGTTAGCTAGGTTAGAAGATACCCAGTTTGAGATCAGATCTAGACCTCTTGTAGTTTTGACATTGACGTTGATCAAGAAGGTCAAGAGAGATGATAATGTCATGTCACGAGTAGTAGATCATTGGTTTGATAACACCATTGGAGGGTACATCATTGAGTTTTATGTTGACAGAGTAGAGTCATATAGCCAAGCCGAGAGATATTTATTCAAGGGACCCAGAGGAAAATTGTTACATTTTCTGAAGCTGAAAATCAAGATGCTATTGCATGAGAAGAACATCTTGAATATACAGTAGATTGGTCGGATTTGAAAAATCTAATGCTCAAGAATTTGGACAACGACAATGACACAGAGGTTGGACATATGCACAATGGAAGAGCATTTAGAGAAGTTCATCTTGCAAACCTATTTATGCAGAACTACAAGGATGAGGGTTTCTATAGTGGGGAAGAGGCAGATCTGACGGATGAAGAGAATTCAGAACCTGCTAGGGAAGAGGAAAGAAAAGCTGAAGAACCTTGTTGGGATGAGACATATCCTTCAGGAGCTGCACAAACCATTGAAGTAAGTACTATTATCCCTCCTGTTGATTCAGCAGCACTAAGCAATCAGAATAGTCAGAGTCACCAGAGTCCTTAGAGTACTATTACTAGCAGTTCAACATATACTTAGACAGGAAACCTAGGAAACCTAGGAAGACCTATGGAAGATGAGATGAGACTCCCTATCTTTAGGGGAGATGGTTCTAAGGAACCTGGTCAACACTAGTTCATATGTGAATTCATATGGAATATTAAAAATGTCACCGATGAAGCTATAAAAAAAACCCAGTTTATTACTACCCTAAGAGACCGTGCACTGAGTTGGTACATGAAGCTTGTCCAAGGACTTGCATAGCCTAAGCCACTAAATGCTATCAAGAATTCATTAAATGCAGAGTTAAAGAAACCCAATTCAGAGTCACAATGTATTACAGAGATGAAAGAGATCAATCAGAAGGTAGTCGAACCTGTTTGGGAATTCGTTCAAAGATTCAAGACCTTAATAGGTTGACTGAATTTTCAGATCCCAGATGAGGAGAACAAAGAGTGGTTCATTACTGCCCTCTTACCACACATCATAGTTCCTATGATGCAACAAAATATTTCTTTGCAGGGTGAGGCACTAGATATCGCCATGAAGTTAGAATCATCCCCTATGGGAGAATCTAGCTCAGGTATGAGTCAAATCTTGAGTCAACTAACTAGTTTGTCTCTGCAGGTCGAAGATATGAAGAAAGAAAAGGGAAAATATAAAAGAGAAGACATTTGGTTTTTCATATGCAAATTGGAAGGCCATGACAAGAAACACTATCCCTTATTCCATGAATACTTGGCCTCTAGAGCTCTGAGCCCTTTGAAGCAAGTCACCTTACCTTGGTGCGAGGTATGCCGAAAGAGATATTGCACTGGTGAGTGCTATTACATGCAAAAGTACGTTCAGACTCCAAAGTTGTATTGGATGTTCTTTAAGTTTGTGGGACATGATGATAGAGATTGTAGGGCTTACGATCTCATGCATGAAAGGTCAAGATACATATACAATATTCAAGGTGAAGTATAATAAGAAGGAAACACTACACAATATAACTCCCCTAAGAGAGGAAAATTCAATCCTCATGGTGGATTCAAAGGAAAAGGATGAGGAAGATTTATGGGTTGAGGATGAGGGCAGATCATCTGTTATAACTATGCATAGCTAGGACACCTCGCAAGGGACTGTCAAAACCCTTGCACTACTTGCAGCTATTGTAACTCTTTCAAACACATTATCGAGGAATGTCCAACATTGTTGACCAAGCTTCAAGAAAGACGAGGACCTTAATAGAACCCACAAGCGCAACTGATATAGGTTGAACCTCACAACGTAGACACCAGATTCACTATTATCACTAGAGGAGGCATTGCTACAAGAGAAGAGAGACTGGCCTAAGGAAGGATTATAGAAGATTCAGGAATCAGGAAAGCTGCAGAGAACACCAAAACTTTTGATGCAAAGAAAGAAAGACATATATTTGAGGAGGCAAGAAAAGAGTTCAAAGTAGAACAAGGATCTTCATCAAAGACACAACCAAAAGTAAGGGAATATGGAATGCCTCAGGCCTTTGATTAGTCTGCTTTACCAAGATAAGTAAAATAGGTAAGCAAGCTCATGGAATTTTTATATACTTGCATTAAGTTGATTCAGGATGAGAACATTGTACAAGAACTACAAAATTTAATCAGACAGTATGAGCTAGAAAATATAGACCCCCTACTAAATAGAGAAGTACACCAAATTTCTAAGAAGAGGAGGACAAATAAGGAATTACACTTGAATGCTCAAATAGGTGAATATGATATAGACTATGTTGTCCTCGACTTAGGGTCGGAGGTCAATGTCATGACGAAGAAAACTTGGACACTGATGGAAAAAATGAGGTTGATATACTCCCCTATCAGGCTCAGGATGGCTAATAAACAAGCTATCATCCCCTTTGGATGATTGGAACATGTCCCTGTGGAAATCGATGGAGTAAGAGCATTTTCAGATTTTGAGGTAATTTAGATAGTTGATGATAGTTGTCCTTACCTGACGCTGTTAGGAATTGATTGGGCTTTCAATAATTACACTGTGGTTTATTTAAATAAAATAAGTATGACGTTTGAAAGAGATGACCTTAGGTTCATTTCACCCTTAGATCTAGATGAAGGTCAAAAATAAACATAACCCATCAGAGAAGAAGACTGCACATATGAACTAGAAAACATATACAAATTTACATCCAGAAAACATGATTACATTAATCCTATGACCGATGGAAACCTAATCTGGAGAAGTAACAACAAATGTTCATCGGACTCTGAAGAAGCACTGGAAAACTGGTAGAATAAAACATATGATGTATCTACAAGAGTATGTGCTAGATTAACCAGAGAATTTTGTTGGATCGACACAATAGTAAGTAACTTACCCACCTTTGATGGTATAAATCCTTTAGAAACCTTCTTGTAAGACTTTGAAGAAAGTGTACCAATGCAACAAATATTTTTGGAGATGGATGAGGCCCTAAAAGAAACCCCAACAAGATGGTGGGGGACACACAAAAACAACATTAAAGAATGGGTATAATGTCGTACCTTGATGACAACGTGGTTCTCAGCACAAGTAGAAGGCTGTGAAGTTCGATACACATGTCATGTTGGAGAATAAACCTAAATTACATTAGTTTATACCTATCTTAGAATCCTAGATCTTGGTTAATACATTCATTTACACTTTATTTCACCTAATTTGGCCACATAGAGAAGAAGGGCACCTCATCCCTAGATTTTAGGAAAAACTGTTATTTTTAGATCAAGACTCAACTCTCGGTTCTTGATTTTCTTGATTTATTCTTGATTTTCTTGATGTATTCATGATTTATTCCAAATCCCCCATGAAAAAACTCATATATTATTGGGTAATGTGAACCTCCTCTTTGAGTGAGAGATTTATTCCTTAATTAATGATTTTTGTTGTTACTATTATTAGTAACTACTATTTCAGGTCAGTTAAGTGAGTTGGAACTGCTTCTCTTGTTAGTTAAGTGAGCTTAAGTGAGATAATGTGAATCAATTGACTCTTGGACATTAATGAGTGTGTGACATGTATCTTTAGTGGTCTAGGTCGAACTATGTGATCTCCCTTAGCTTATGACACCTATTTTAGCTATTTCTAGCTTTTTTTGACTAGAATTTCTATGTTGGAAATTCTATATATTCACCTCCTCTCTTATTTTGGAGGATGGTTTCTCATGTATATTCATTTTTTATTAATATAATTCTCTTATTTATGAGAAAAAACTTTCTCTCATCTCTTGAATATCAGCAAATTGCATGTATTCAATTTAACTAGAATTCTAGATCTATCGGGGTTTCTGCAGGAATTCTACATGGTATCAAAGCTAGACTGAATCTAGTGGATTGTAGACTATTTTATTTGCAGGTATAGATCATCAGGAGGTGCATAAATCAGTAATGGATCATCTCTCTCATCCCACAAAACTCATTCTAAATCCTTTCAATTACTTCGAATGGAAGACAAAGATCTCTCTCCTCCTCCGAAGCAAAGGGCATTACAGGGTAACAATGGGAACGAAGAAAGAACCGATTGCTGCAGCGGTGAAGAAAAAGTATTTCAATAAATTAGATGAATCAATTGGGATGATATGCCTATCAATTTCTAGAGATATCCACTTTCATGTCAGTAGAGCCACTACTCCAGATGTGGTCTGGACCACATTGGAAGGACTATTCGGCAAGCAGGATGCAATGAGAGTGCATCAACTAGAGAATGAACTCATATCCATAAGTCCAATTCATTTCAAAAAAATGAAATAATTATTCACCAAGTTCAAATCCCTCCTCATTGAACTTAATGCATGTGGATTCACAAAAGAGGAAGAACAACTCATCCTTTCAATTCTCTCGAAATTAGGCCCTGAATATTCTGTATTTGTGTCGTCTTTTCAAGCATCTAAATCGACTCAGGAAAAATGGAAAATGCCTCCATTGAATGATTTCATTGCATAATTGACTCAAGAGAAAGATAATTTATTCTAAATGGCTTCCATCAATCATTCCAAGAACCAAGCACTTGTGTCTACTAATTCTCCAAAGAGCAGTGGAAAAGACAAGAAAAAAGGAACGGGTAAATTTTTTGAATTGAAGAAGGAGAGATCCACACAATCTTCAGATAAATATTATGAGCCTAAGGGTAAGAAGAAGAAGGAAATAAAACTTTTCAGCTACTTTTCCAAAGTTTTTCATCCCGAATAAAATTGCACGAGGAAGACTATCGATGAGATGGATAAGCAATTGCAGCAACACAATCTCACGATGCCCGAAAATGTAAAGAAGAAATATGATAACAGAACGGGAGGGAGATCACGAGATGGTCATGATTTAATGGCTGTCACATCCACTCCATCATATTGGATTCTTGATTTAGGTGCATCGAACCATATGGCTGCATCAAAAGATGAATTTTCCTCCATCGAAGAAAGCACTAGATCCCCAATTTACTTGGGAGATGCCACACCCGCAATGGTGTGCGGAGAAGGAATTGTTGATATTGAAGGGGGTTGCTTCACAAATGTGATTCATGTTCCCTCGCTTTCCAAAAATCTTCTCTTGATATATCATATCACTCATTCTGGCTCTGGAAGGAAAGTGGAGTTCACTCTGGACTCCAAAGTGATTACCGACATTTCCACAGGCTCACAGCTTGCACATGGAATTGCAGATCACGGTTCTCGTTTGTATTTCTTCTCCCACTTTGTTCCTAAATCTATTAGCAATGTATTTCTGTCAAAATATAATGATATCAATAGGTTATGGCATAAAATATTTGGCCATCTAAAATATAAGTACTTGCATCAACTCAACAAGGAAAACATGTTTAAAGGATTGCCAGCTATTAAATTCACAAGCGGTGTATGTCAAGGATGCATTCTTGGCAAGCATCTAGAGAAAATGTTTGACAAAGGGAAGGCACAGATAATTTCTTCACCTCTTGGGCTGATTCAAAGTGACATCATGGGCCCATTACCATAGCCTTCAATCTATAAGTATCGATATGTACTCACCTTCATAGATGATTTCTCTCGCTTTAGTTGGGTATTTTTTTTTTAATTAAAATCAGAAGTATTTGAATGCCTTGTAGAATTTAAAGAACTTGTTGAGAATGACTCTGGGTGTAAGATTAAGATACTATGTACTAATAATGGGGGGGATTATTTCAACAAATATGTGCATCAACTTTTTATTGATGTAGGTATACAACTACAATACACAATGCCATATACACCACAACAGAACGGTGTTGCAGAGAGGAAAAATCGATCCTTAAAAGAGATGGCCAATTGTATTCTACAGTTGAAATGATTATCTCCCAAGATATGGGATGAAGCTATTAATTGTGAAAGATACATTCAGAACTGATTTCCTCACAAATCAATCAAAGGCACCACTCCTTTTGAATGTTGGACCGGTAAAAAACTAAAAGTGTCGCACTTTCGTATTTTTGGTTCACGAGCATGGGCTCACATTCCGACAAATAAGAGGAAGGATTTGGAGCCTCAAAGTGTTGAATGCATATTTGCTGGATATCCTAAAGGTGTCAAAGGATATATATTACTGGACTCTCACACTGAAAAGTTCATTCTAGCTCAAAGTGTGAAGTTTGAAGAAGAATCACTGCATGATTTTTCAGAAGACCCTACCGAGGAACTACTTGTTGTCACTGATGAGGAATCAGAAACTTCTTCGATCACTTCAGAGAAGCCATCAAAGAAGCATTTTGGGTCTGATATAGAGGATGATGAGAAGGTCATGGCTTCTCCAACTCAGTTTCCAACTTGGGCAGAGAAAACCCTGGAAGATGCAGGTGAACTAGTCGGTGATCTTGCAGATACAAGAAGAACTAGATCACAGTTTTTTTGGGCTCTTCAAGCCCTGGCTTCCACAAAACATTTTCTTCCCATACATTGATATATGTCACTTTGTTCAGATCCAAAGTCACACTCTGAGGCTACTGGAAACCCACTCTGGGAAGCTTCCATGGATGAAGAGTACTCTTCTCTTATGGACAACAACACATGGGACTTGGTTCCACTTCCGAAAGGAAGAAAGATTGTTCGATGCTGATGGATATATCAAACAAAGATTGCTGCATATGGTGAAATCAGAAAGTACAAATATCTACTTGTCGCAAAAGGATACTCACAGGTACATGGCATAGACTACACAGAGACATTTGCACCTGTTGCAAAAATTGACTCCATTCGATTAGTTTTGGCCATTGACACTTCTCGCAGATGGGAAGTTCATCACATGCATTAAATACACGATATGATCTTTGACAGAGTCATTTCACTGCAATACTTCCCCACAGAGCAGCAGGTTGCAAACGTCTTCACCAAGTCCTTCACTGAAAACAAATTTTTAGAACTCAGAGCTATGCTTGGAGTGGTGGAGACAACTGAGTAGGTCACTTTTGGCCACTCAACATTTTTTTTCCTCTTTTGTTTTTTTTGGGGGGGGGTTCCCACAAGGTTTTCCCTCTTTCTTCTTTTCATGAGGAGTTCTTTTATGTAATGAGTACCTAAAATGGCCAAGTTGTTGGGACTCAATTTTTTTTGTCATTACAGTTAGGCTTAAGGGGGGGTGTTGGAGAATAATCTTAACTTACATTAGTTTATACCTAGCTTAGATCCCTAGATCTTGGTTAATACATTCATTTACACTTTATTTCACCTAATTTGGCCACATAGAGAAGAAGGGCGTCTCATCCCTAGATTTTAGGGAAAACTGTTATAAAGGCTCAACTCTCGGTTCTTGATTTTCCTGATTTATTCATGATTTATTCCAACTCCCCCATGAAAAAACTCATATATTATTGGGGAATGTGCACCTCCTCTTTGAGTGAGATATTTTTTCCTTAATTAATGATTTTTGTCGTTACTATTATTAGTAACTACTATTTCGGGTCAGTTAAGTGAGTTGGAACTACTTCTCTTGTTAGTTAAGTGAGATTAAGTGAGATAATGTGCATCACTTGACTCTTGTGGACATTAATGAGTGTGTGACATGTATCTTTAGTGGTCTAGGTCGAACTATGTGGTCTCCCTTAGCTTATGACACCTATTTTAGCTATTTCTAGCTTTTTTTTACTATAATTTCTATGTTGGAAATTCTATATATTCACCTCCTCTCTTCTTTTTGAGGATGGTTTCTCATGTATATTGATTTTTGATTAATATAATTCTCTTATTTATGGAGAAAAAACTTTCTCTCATCTCTTGAATATCATAAAATTGCATGTGTTCAATTTAACTAGAATTCTAGATCTATCGGGGTTTTTGCAGGAATTCTACATGTCGAAGTTGTCCAAAGGACCATGTGCGAAGTTTCAAAGTAGCCTGGAGAAACATTCCTCAAGAGAAGTGGGTGCATAAATTAATTAACACACTGAACATGAAACCTATCAACTGGTATCTTCAAGCAGAGTTTCACCTCATCACTACAGATTGGGAAGGTATGACTCAAAATTTTGTAACCACCTTCTTATTTGAAATTTAATATCCTTCAGTAGATCAAGCATTGTAGATTGTAAGACATAAAGAATTTGAGGAGGAATCTAACCTCCCTTTGGAGAAAGAAGAGGATGAATGGATTGCACCTCTCCAAAAACTGCAAGGCTGTTACAACATCAATGCTGATGACGACGATGATCCAATAAAGGTGAACATTGCAAAAAATGAAAGACAAAGAGATGTGGAAGGACCAAGAGTTGATTTACCATTCATTGGACAACCAATAAATATTATGAAAGTCAAATTGGAATAGAGCAGACACCAAAGCTAGAAAATGTTGGAGATTATTGGGATGTTTCCACTATTGACAAGATTACAAAATTACTGCATGAATATCATGACTTGTTTCCAACCAAGTTCAGTGATATGAAGGGAATTAAAGGTCCTATGGGAGAGATGAGGATCCCTTTGAAACTAGATGCAAGACCAGTCAAACAGAGACCCTACATGTTTATTCCCAAATATAAGGAGAAAGTGATAATTGAGCTCGATAGAATGTTGGATGTAGGGATTATAGAACCCGTGGAAGAGTGAGAGTGGATTATCCCTATGGTGGTACAAGATAAGAAGACATGAGAGAGTAGGATTTATGTATATCTCATAAATTTGAATGATGTTTGTTTGCATCACCCCTTCACTACACCATTCACTGATGAAGTGTTAGATAATGTGGGATGACAAGAAGTATATTCTTTTACAGATAGATTTTCAGGATATTATTAGATCTGGATTGCTAAGGAAAATCACCATAAGACCACATTTGCAATAGAATGGGGGTCCTATCAGTATACAGTGATGCCATTTGGATTGAAGAATGCCCCAACCATCTTTTCCAGGGTGGTGGTTGAAGCATTCAAGGAGTTTTTGCATAAATTTCTAGAAGCATACTTTGATGATTGGATTGTTTTTATTTTATTGAAAAATCATATTGAATGTCTGATCAGAATCTGGACCATGGGTCAAAATTTAGCCCAAAAATCAAAGTGTTCAGAATTGCTTCAAAATGAACAGGACCATATTCCTCATCGTAACAAACCCAACGCACTTTGAATGGGGTCAAATGAACATCAGATGAGTGATATATCACATTCTGTTCGATTTTCCAAACAGGCAAAAAATTTGTTAACTGTACAATCCGTATAGTCCATACAGGTGATGACATGGCAGATGATGATTGGAAATGATAACATGGCATGACCATACTCTAATGTGGTAGGTACTGAGTTGGTACAGTTGGAATGAAATGTGGTCAAATCATCTATTGACACATAGCACATGGTTGGTAAACGGGGTGGTGCCATGTGGCCCAGCCATGGGCTGCCACATTGCACCGTGTTAAAGGTTGAATGTTTAAAATTTTTATGGAGTCCGTGGGGATCAAACCACAGACCTCCCACACAATTTCAAAGCTTTGGAAAATTCCAAACAACCAACGTGCCACATAATAGTTCTTAACATAGTTGTGTGTTAATATTTATTTAAATGCACGTTTGGTAAGGTTTGGCACGGGGGTTCAGGCTGGGGCTTAGCCCAACCCCCGGTTATATGCTTGTTCCATACAAACCTATCCCATGGAGAATGCGCATAGGATTCAGCATTTTTTTCAAATGGTTCTATCCCTTTTCCCCTCCACTTGTCAAGCCCACAAGCAATCATGCAAACAGTGTCTATTTTAGCGCTAGGACGTGGCCACATGCCCCCCCCATGCACCCAACACCTCCGTGGTTTGGGAGCTAGGTTCCCTAACCATTCTAAAATTTTGTGTGATTTATGGGAATGGCATGTGTGCTAGGTTTAGGCATGGGAAACAACTAGAACATATGTTACTCACACAGGAGGTGTGAATTGGTGAACGAGAGACAACAATCTTGAAGGAGGAAAATGGCAGGAGGCCTAACTTCTTCAGTTTTTGGCCAAATGAGGTGCTGAAAAATCCCAACTAGGGATTTCTCGATGTTCTGAATCCATTGGAATAGTTTTCAAATCCATTTGGAGACTTATTTTGCATGTTTTGATACCTTTAAGCTTCAGGAGCTCTAGGGCGCTTAGGGCCACCACTGAAGGAGGTCATGCTCAGATGAGCCCAAGTCTATTTTTTGTGACTGAATAGTCATTTTTGACTAATTATTATGCGCTGAACACATTGGGATAGGTTTTAGATCCATTTGAGGACTTTTAAAGGTGTTTTTTCCACAAGGAAGCTCAAGGCCACTAGTAAAAGAGGCATGCACGAATGAGCCATGGTCCGTTTTCAGAGATCCAATAGTCATTTTAGGGGTTTTTATGTATTCTGAACCCAATGGTATATTCAATATATCCATTGGAGTTTCATAGCATATTGTAAAAGAATATTTGACAAACTAATCCCAAAGAGCCTAGTCCATTGATGGAGGCTCAAGGAGATGTAGCCCAGTTGGGGGTGAACTCCTTTATCATCTTGTCTTTGTTGTGAGTTTTGTTGGTTTATTTGTTGCAAGTTATATTTTTTGTGTATTTATTTAAACCACATATTAAACCTTAAAAAGACCTCACACATAAACATTTAAAAGAAGCATAAACTTGACACATAATTTCTCTTGCACAACTATGACATTGAGCAAGGTCCTGAAGTTTATTTTAATGGAGTAGAGCGTGCTTGCACAGCATAACAAGTCAGCCCCCTATTTTCAGATCAGGTGGTATCAGGGCATAGTTTTTCTTATGTGATTTCCATTGATAGCTAGAGATTTAGTTGTTGGTATTATTGTGCAAGTTTTGTGTTGATGTTTGATATCTTGCAAGGATGGAGGAAGCTTCAAACATTGATAGTTCTCATACATCTTCATTATCCAATTTCTTTGACAAAGAGATGCTGAAGGAGTTTCTAACCATGAGAGATGTGGTGCAAGAGATGTGGGAAGATAGAAAGGAGAGCATTTTACTTCAAGAGTAGTTGATGGCCATGAAGGAGGAGAAGCACCAGCTTCTTGAAAAGTTGCATGAGATGGAGACTCAACTCCATGAGGCAAAGGAAACCCTTACCAAGTACATGCATGAACATGAGGTATGTAATGCTAGTTTTTCTTCAAATTCCTCTCAAGATGAATGCTTTGGTGTTTTTGAAAATCACACTACAGGAATACGGTCCAAGTTATTGTTAAAAATGGGCTATGAAGGTAGAGGGTTAGACAAGCATGCACAAGGAATTATTTATCCTATTATTGTTGAGGAGAGGCCCACGTATAAGGGTCTTGGATATGAACAAAAAGATGGAGCATATTCCAAAGTTGAGGAGACAAGGGAAACAATTCCAAGAACAAATTTTGTTGCAAGCTCAATCCCTCAAGCATGAAAAGTTTGTGTTCAATATGAATGCAAATGTATGAAACAAGAGAGTTGTGACAACCATGAGGACAAGAACATTTTTGTTGGTATTTAAAGGAGATTTGGTAACTCTTCAAATTCACCTTCTCAAGAAGGCGATAAAGGTGAATGTTCAAGAACTTTTGTTGCAATTTCAATCCCTCAAGCATGCAAAGTATAAGTTCAAGATGAATGCAAATGTGTGAAACAAAAGAGTTGTGACAACCATGAGGACAAGAACACTGTTGTTGGTCTTCAAAAGAGAGCTAGTAACTCTTCAAATTCACCTCCTAAAGAAGATGATAAAGGTGAATGTTCAAGGTATATTTCTGCCTATCATTCAGTTGCTTTTGATTATGTTAAGAATGGTAAATTTTCATGTAAAAATGGAAGAAAAATCCCATGTACATATTGTGGTTTAGATAACCATCATGTTTCAAGATGTTGGAAAAGATTGACCACATTCAAGAAACTTCCCAAGCAAAGGCAACTTGAAAAGAAGATGCAAAAGATTTTCACTCACTGCCAGAAGAGGGGTCATCTCATTGACCAATGTTGGACATTGCATCCAACCACCCATTTATAGCACAAGAAGCAGATGGATAAATAGACTGGCAAGAATGGAAGAGGAGATTCCATCATCGATGTGAGTCAATATGATTCACAAGAAGACGATTTTTAGCAGAATAAGTCACCATTGAATTGGCTTGGTAATAAATGGTTAGATTTCTTGCACAAGTAAGGCTTGCATTTTTCTATTGTAGATGCACTTTTCAGCCTTATGTATGCATTTATGTTGAAAGTTTGATAAGTTGTAGAATTTTATCATAACTTGTATGATGCAAGTTTGCATGTGAATGTGATTCTTTTGAAGGCATTCTTGTTGTTGCACAACTTCGCCAGGAGGATGTAAAAGATGGGTATGATGCTCACTTGTTGCAGCCATATAGCTTTTCATTGCAGCTCTTATGTACCCACATGTTTTTGGGTTTAAGTACTTATGTTTGTACTTGAAGGAGAGTTGAAGAACTATGCACATGCATGTGATTTTGTATGTGTGTAAAAATTGAACTTTGTGATAGTTTCATTGAGTGACTCATGATTGTGACATGGTTGTGTATCATGAATGTCAACTTGTCATTTTGGGAATGTTGATATGTTTCAAATGGGTCTCGACTTGTGTCAATGTTGTCTTGACAACTATTTTGTGTCGATCATCTTTTTCGACTTATGTTTAGTCGATGGTGTTTGTCGGCTTGTAAGTCAATATTGAGTACACCAAGATGCAGGAAAATGCCATGTGCTTTGATGAAGTACAAGATGTGACCATTTGCTTGAAGATAAAAAAAAAAACTTTGTTGGCATCATTTTCAGTCTTGTATAAAGTTTGTTTTCAAGATTGATGGTTTTGTTGGTTTGTGACAAGATGTCGCAAGAAAATTTTGTAGCCATTGTAGAGCAGATTGTGTTGATGCCAAAGAATTCACAAGAGGGACTTGATTCTCAGTATGAATATTTTTAGTCTTCCAAGAACAAAGAGAACAATGGGTCAGCAACAGCCAGAGGACAGTGGTTGAGGGACATAGCTAGTTGCAGTGCAAGGCATGTCAAGGTATCCAGGTGATTGTCAAAAAGACTTTTCATGATAATCAATTGATAGAAATTGGAAGCAAAAGAGTATTGAAGCTCTGGCAGATAATCATCATCTTTTGTGGGTCCAAAATCCTTTTAGTGGGAAGGCATGATTAGAATCTGGACCACGGGTCAAAATTTAGCCCAAAAATCAAAGTGTTCGGAATTGCTTCAAAATGAATAGGAGCGTAGGCCTCATCGTCACAAACCCAATGCACTTTGAATGGGGTCAAAAAGACATCGGATGAGTGATATACCGCATTCTGTTCAATTTTCCAAACAGGCAAAAATTTTGTTGATTGTACAATCCGTATAGTCCATACAAGTGATGACCTGGAAGATGCTAATTGGAAATGATGATGTGGCATGACCATACACTGATGTGGCAGGTACTAATTTGGTACAGTTGGCATGACACGTGGTCGAATCATCTATTGATATGTGGCACATGGTTGGCAAACAGGGTGGTGTCACGTGGCCCAGACATGGGCTGCCACGTGGCACCGTGTTAAAGGTTGAGTGTTTAAAATTTTTATGGAGTCCATGGGGATCGAACCCCAAACCTCCCACACAAGTTCAAAGCTTTGGAAAAGTTCAAACAACCAACATGCCACATAATAGTTCTTAACATAGTTGTGTGTTAATATTGATTTAAATGCGCATTTGGTAAGGTTTTGCATGGGGGTTCGGGCTGGGGCTTAGCCCCAACCCCCGGTTATGTGCTTGTTCCATACGACCCTATCCCACGGAGAATGCGCATGGGATTCAACATGTTTTTGAAATGGTTATATCCCTTTGGCCTGGAACTTGTCAAGACCACAAGAAATCTTGCAAACGGTGCCTATTTTAACGTTGGGACGTGGCCACATGCCCCCCCCCATGCACCCAACACCTTCGTGGTTTGGGGGCTAGTTTCCCTAAACATTCAACATTTTTTTGTGATTTATGGGAACAACATGTGTGTTGTGTTTAAGCACAGGAAATGCCCAGAAGCCAAGTTACTCACACAAGAGGTGAAAATTGGCGAACCAGAGACAACAAGCTTGAAGGAGGAAAATCGCAAGAGGCCTAAATTCTTCAGGTTTTGGCCAAATGAGGTGCCAAAAAAGCCCAGCTAGGGATTTTTGGATTTTTTGAATCCATTGGCATAGTTTTCAAAGCCATTTAGAGACTTCTTTTGCAGTTTTTTCTACCTTGAATTTTCAGGAGCTCTAGGGAGCTTAGGGCCACCATTGAAGGAGGTCATGTGCGGATGAGCCCAAGTCTATTTTATGTGACTGAATAGTCATTTTTTACTAATTTCTATGCTCTAAACACATAGGGATAGGTTTCAGATCCATTTGAGGACTTTTACAGGTGTTTTTTCCACAAGGAAGCTCAGGGAAGCTCAAGGTCACCAGTAGAAGAGGTCATGCCCAGATGAGCCATGGTCTGTTTTCAGAGATCCAATAGTCATTTTTGGGGTTTTTGTGTATTTTGAACCCAATGGTACAATCAGTAAATCCATTGGAGTTGAGAAACAGATTGTAAAAGAATCTTTGACAAACTAATCCCAAAGAGCCTAGTCCATTAATGGAGGCTCAAGTAGATGTAGCCCAGTTGGGGGTGAAATCCTTATCTTCTTGTCTTTGTTGTGAGTTTTGATGGTTTATTTGTTGCAAGTTATGTTTGTTGTGTATTTATTTAAACCGAATATTTAACCTTAAAAAGACCTCACACATTTAAAAGAAGCATAAACTTGACACATAATTTCTCTTGCACGACTATGACATTGAGCAAGGTCCTGAAGTATATTTTAATGGAGTAGAGGGTGCTTTCATAGCATAACAAGTCACCCCCCTATTTTCAGATCAGGTGGTATCAGAGCATATTTTTTCTTATGTGATTTCCATTGATAGCTAGAGATTTAGCTGTTGGTATTATTGTGCAATTTTTGTGTTGAAGTTTGATATCTTGCAAGGATGGAGGAAGATTCAAACATTGATAGTTCTCATACATTTTCATTATCCAATTTCTTTGACAAAGAGATGTTGAAGGAGTTTCTAACCATGAGAGATGTGGTGCAAGAGATGTGGGAAGATAGAAAGTAGAACATTGTCCTTCAAGAGTAGTTGATGGCAATGAAGGAGGAGAAGCACCAACTTCTTGAAAAGTTGCATGAGACAGAGACTCAAATCCATGAGGCAAAGGAAACCCTTACCAAGTACATGCATGATCATGAGGCATGTAATGCTAGTTTTTCTTCAAATTCCTCTCAAGATGAATGCTTTGGTGTTTTTGAAAATCAAACTAGAGGAATAGGGTCCAAGTTATTGTTAAAAATGGGCTATGAAGGTAGAGGATTAGGCAAGCAGGCACAAGGCATTATTGAACCTATTATTGTTGAGGAGAGGCCCACGTATAGGGGCCTTGGATATGAACAAAAAGATGGAGCATATTCCAAAGTTGAGGAGACAAGGGAAACAATTCCAAGAACAAATTTTGTTGCAAGTTCAATCCCTCATGCATGAAAAGTTTGTGTTCAATATGAATGAAAATGTATGAAATAAGAGAGTTGTGATAGCCATGAGGACAAGAATAGTTTTGTTGGTATTCAAAGGAGATTTGGTAACTCTTAAAGTTCACCTCCTCAAGAAGGTGATAAAGGTGAATGTTCAACAACTTTTGTTGCAAGTTCAATCCCTCAAGCATGCAAAGTATGTGTTCAAGATGAATGCAAATGTGTGAAACAAAAGAGTTGTGACAACCATGAGGACAAGAACTCTGTTGTTGGTCTTCAAAAGAGATCTAGTAACTCTTCAAATTCACCTCCTCAAGAAGGCGATAAAGGTGAATGTTCAAGGTATATTTATTCCTATCATTCAGTTACTTTTGATTATGTTAAGCATGGTAAATTTTCATGTAAAAATGGAAGAAAAAGTCCATGTACATATTGTGGTTTAGATAACCATCATGTTTCAAGATGTTGGAAAATATTGACTACATTAAGGAAACTTCCCAAGCAAAGGCAAATTGAAAAGAAGATGGAAAAGATTTGCACTCACTGCCAGAAGAGGGGTCATCTCATTGACCAATGGTGGACATTGCATCCAACCACCCATTCACAGCACAAGAAGCAAATGGATAAAGAGAGTGGAAAGAATGGAAGAGGAGATTCCATCATCGATGTGAGTCAATATGATTCACAAGAAGACGATTTTCAACAGAATAAGTCACCATTGAATTGGCTTGGTAATAAATGGTTAGATTTCTTGTGCAAGTAAGGCTTGCATTTTTCTGTTGTAGATGCACTTTTCAGCCTTATGTATGCATAGATGGATAAAGAGACTGGCAATAATGGAAGAGGAGATTCCATTATTGATGTGAGTCAATATGATTCACAAGAAGACTATTTTCAATAGAATAAGTCACCATTGAATTGGATTGGTAAGAAATGGTTAGATTTCTTGCGCAAGTAAGGCTTGCATTTTTCTGTTGTAGATGCACTTTTCAGCCTTATGTATGCATTTCTGTTGAAAGTTTGACAAGTTGTAGCAATTTATCATAACTTGTATGATGCAAGTTTTCATGTGAATGTGATTCTTTTGAAGGCATTCTTGTTGTTTCACAACTTCTCCAGGAGGATGTAAAAGATGGGTATGATGCTCACTTGTTGCAACCATATAGCTTTTCATTGCAGCTCTTATGTACCCACATGTTTTTGGGTTTATGTACTTATGTTTGTACTTGAAGGAGAGTTGAAGAGCTATGGACACGCATGTGATTTTGTATGTGTGTAAACAGTGAGCTTTGTGATAATTTCATTGAGTGACTCATGATTGTGTATCATGAATGTTGACTTGTCATTTTGTAAATGTTGATATGTTTCAAATGGGTCTCGACTTGTGTCGATGTTGTCTTGATGACTATGTTGTGTCGATCATGTTTTTTGACTTATGTTTAGTCGATGGTGTTTGTCGGCTTGTAAGTCGATATTGAGTACACCAAGATGCAGGAAAATGCCATGTGCTTTGATGAAGTACAAGATGTGACCGTTTTCTTGAAGAGAAAAAAAAAAATTGTTGCCATCATTTTCAGTCTTGTATAAAGTTTGTTTTCAAGATTGATGGTTTTGTTGGTTTGTGACAAGATGTCACAGGAAAATTTTGCAGCCATTGTAGAGAAGATTGTGTTGACACCAAAGAATTCACAAGAGGGACTTGATTCTCTGTAGGAAGCTTGTTAGTCTTCCAAGAACAAAGAAAGCAGTGGGTCAGCAGTAGTCAGAGGACAGTGGTTGAGGGACATAGCCAATTGCAGTGCAAGGCATGTCAGGGTATCCAGGTGATTGTCAAAAAGAATTTTCAAGTATAATCAGTTGATAGAACTTGGAAGTAGAAGAGTATTGAATCTATGGAAGATAATCATCAACTTTTGTGGGTCCAAAATCCTTTCAATGGGAAGGCGTGATCAGAATCTGGACCAAGGGTGAAAATTTAGCCCAAAAATCAAAGTGTTCGGAATTGCTTCAAAATGAACAGGAGAATAGGCCTCATCTTCATGAACCCAATGCACTTTGAATGCGGTCAAATGAACATCAGATGAGTGATATATTGCATTCTATTCGATTTTCCAAACATGCAAAAAATTTGTTGACCGTACAATTCGTACAGTCCATACAAGTGATGACCTGGCAGATCCTGATTGGACATGATGATGTGGCATGACCATATGTTGATGTGGTAGGTACTGAGTTGGTACAGTTGGCATGAAACGTGGTTGAATCATCTATCGACATGTGGCACATGGTTGGAAAATGGGGTGGTGCTACGTGGCCCAAGCATGGGCTACCATGTGGCACCGTGTTAAAGGTTGCATGTTTAAATTTTTTATGGAGTCCATGGGGATTGAACCCCAGAACTCCCACACAAGTTCAAAGCTTTAGCAATGTCCGAACAACCAACACACCACATAATAGTTCTTAACATATTTGTGTGTTAATATTTATTTAAATGCACATTTGGTAAGTTTTGGCATGGGGGTTTGGGCTGGGGCTTAGCCCCAACCCCCAGTTATATACTTGTTCCATACGGCCCTATCCCACAAAGAATTTGCATGGGATTCAACACATTTTTCAAAAATTTCTATCCCTTTGGCTGGCCACTTGTCAATCCCACAAGCAATCTTGCAAACGGTGCCTATTTTAGCACTGGGACGTGGCCACATGGCCCCCCCATGCGCCCAACACCTCCGTGGTTTGGGGGCTAGTTTCCCTAACCATTCTACAATTTTGCATGATTTATGGGAATGGTGTGTGTGTTGGGTTTAGGCATGGGAAACACCCAGAATCCAGGTTACTCACATAGGAGGTGCGAATTGGTGAACCGGAGACAACAAGCTTGAAGGAGGAAAATGGCAGGAGGCCTAACTTCTTTCGTTTTGGGCCAAATGAGGTGCCGAAAAAGCCCAGATAGGGGTTTTTGGATGTTCTTAATCCATTGACACAGTTTTCAAAGCCATTTGGAGACTTCTTTTGTAGTTTTTACTACCTTGAATTTTCAGGAGCTCTAGGGAGCTTAGGGCCACCATTGAAGGAGTTCATGCTCAGATGAGCCCAAGTCTATTTTTTGTGACTGAATAGTCATTTTTGACTAATTTCTATGATCTGAACACATTGGGATAGGTTTCAGATCCATTTGAGGACTTTTATAGGTGTTTTTTCCACAAGGAATCTCAGGGAAGCTTAAGGCCACCAGTAGAAGAGGTCATGCCCAGATCAGCCATGGTCCATTTTCAGAGATCCAATAGTCATTTTGGGGGTTTCTATGTATTTTGAACCCAATGGTACAATCAGTAAATCCATTGGATTTGAGAAAAATATTGTAAAAGAATATTTGACAAACTAATCCCAGAGATCCTATTCCATTGATGGAGGCTCAAGTAGATGTATCCTAGTTGGGGGTGAACTCCTTTATCATATTTTCTTTGTTGTGAGTTTTGATGATTTATTTGCTGCAAGTTATGTTTGTTTTTTATTTATTTAAACCACATATTTAACCTTAAAAACACCTCACACATAAACATTTAAAAGAAGCATAAACTCGACACATAATTTCTCTTGCACAACTATGACATTGAGTAAGGTCTTGAAGTTTATTTTAATGGAGTAGAGGGTGCTTTCATAGCATAACAAGTCATCCCCCTATTTTCAGATCAATGTCTAAGGCTAATGTTGGAAAAATGCAGGCAGTGTCAAATTACCTTGAATCTGAAGAAATGAATCTTCTTATCACCATTTGGAGTGTTGTTAGGTCATATTGTATGCAAGCAGGGATTGTTGATCGATCCATCTAAAATTGCCATTATAGTTGATCTACCCCCTCCTACTTTAGTCAAACAACTGCACACTGCGCTGGGACATATTGGATACTATAGGAAGTTTATTAAAGGATATGGCCAGATTACAACACCCATGGAGAAGATTTTGAAGAAATACTATCAATTTAGTTGGACAAAAGAGTGCCAACAAAGATTCGACACACAGAAACAAAAAATGGTTATTGCGCATATTCTGGTCTTCCCAGATTAGAGCAAGGAGTTTCATGTGCATGTCGATGCATATTTTATTTCTATAGGAGTAGTGTTAGCACAACCTAGGGAAGGAGATATTGACCATCTGTTAGCCTTTTCCAACAGGAAGCTATCAACTGCTGAGATCAATTACACCACTACTGAGGGAAAGGGGTTAGACATGGTGTATGTGCTACAAAAATTTCACCACTACTTGTTGGGAGGACACATTAAAATGTTTACTGATCACCCTGCGCTAAAATACCTAGTCAACAAGCCAATGTTGGGGGGGAGAATGTGCATATGGCTTATTCTATTTCAAGAATATGAATTTGAGATCATAGTTAAGACAAGAAGAATGAACAAAGTTCCTGACCACTTGTTGAGCTTGGAACATGGAGAAGAGCCCACTAGTTTGGAGGATACACTGTCAGATGCACAGTTGTTGGACATTAGAAAGATTGTTGATCACTTCACATAAATAGTCCATTTCTTGTCAACAAGAAGGGCACATAGTGAGTATACAATTCCCTAGAAGAAACAACTAGTAGTGCACGTTGCACACTTTTCACTTATAGCTGGGCAACTATACAAAATGGGACCTGATGAGATACTAAGAAGGTGTGTTATGTTGGAGTTACTTCACACACACCTAGCATTTATATTTTCACCATAGTGATGTTCACGGGGGGTGTTGGAGTTACTTCACAAACACCTAGGATTTATTTTTCCTAAGGTTATTCCTTTTTTATTAGTCATAATTAGTCATTATCCAATCTCTTATATTTTAGGGGAGAATATTCCACTTGGAGAATATTCTCTTTCAATTGACACTTCAGTTTGACTAGTTGAGTTGAGTTTAGATGTTGCATTGGTTTTGTCACCATGCAACATTGGACTCATCACCAACTCACTACTATTTTTTCAGTCAGATAACTGAAGACTAGTTAACTCAGCTAGGTGGCAGTTCACTCCCGTAACTGCCTGAGAGACTAGACTAGGTGGAAATTTACTCTTGTAACTACTGGTGCGTGTCCAGATCAATCTAGACCACCACTATGTCTCATTAGTTACTCATGTGTCCTATATCCATTGTAAATTATTCACTCTTTGAGTGTGGAATACGGTTAATGAGAATTCTTCCATTCTTTCTATCTTTCTTCTTCTTTCTCAATTTCTCTCTGCAAATGTGTGTAGTAGATTATAGCTAGATCTATTATGTGCAAGTTCAACACATTTACATGGTATCATAGCCGATGGGATGCTAAGAAAAAGCTACACCAAATCATTTTTTGCAGGTACAAAAGATTGAAGACAACAAAATATGGATTATTCGCCAGAAATACTTCTCACGCCTCATAACTATTTGGAATGGAAGCCAAAGATTCTACTTCTTTTCATAAGTAGAGGCTTATAACAAATAACCATGGAAATGGAAGTAGAGTTTGATTCTGTTGATGAGAAAATTGGCTTTCTCAATAGACAATATATGGCCATAGGAAGTATCAACATGTTTGTTTCCCCCAAACTTTTCCATCAAGTATATAAAGAATCACAAGGATTAAATCCAAATGAATGATGGACCAGATTGGAGGCTATATTTGGGAATAAATAATATTTTGAAGATTTCATGCAGGAGGTCGAACAGATAGAGCCAAAAGAGAAGTCATCAGAAGATCAAGCCTCTTATTATGAAGAGTCTTCTACAAATGTTTTTGTAGAAATTAGTATTCTAATAATTGAAAATGATGTCTACTCCATTTTAGATTTATTTTTTGAAATTCATATGGAATATATATGGCATGCATCTCAGGAGTCACAGACAGACACTTTTGCATGCACCATGCATGCATGTAAGGAGACAAAAAGAGAGTCATGCACATCAGATGCCATTCTAATATTTTATGAGAACAATTTGCATAAACAAATTGGATATTTGAATTCCTCTTGGCAAAATATCCAATTTAAAAAAAAATTGTCTGAAATGGAGTCCGGAAACTGAAGTTATGATCGTTTCAAAATCAACAAAATTTCAGCATTTTTCTGGAAACAGCCGTACTTGTACGGTTTTAAAAATTTCATCCAAAAATTATTTGGATATTTTTCATTACAAGAAGATAAAGTGGACATGTGTGGGCATCTTAATGGTGCATATACTTCATCATATTTGTGCAGACATCTACATCTTCAATAAAATCTTCAACGAGCACAAACTTGCACAGTTGCGAGGTCTTCTTGGAGTGAAGGATAGGGTTGCTTAGAAACTATTTTTGTTCCTTCTCATTTTTTATTTTATGCATTGTAAGTTGACGGGGGTTTTTTGTTCCCATGAGATTTTCCCTCTTTCCTCGTTTAGTTCAGTGTATATTTTGTATTTGGGTACCTAACATGGCCTTGTAGTCGGGACCCATTCCTTATTTTCACCATAGTTATGTTCAGGGGGGGTGTTGGAGTTACTTCACACACACCTAGGATTTATTTTTCCTAAGGTTATTCCTTGTTTATTAGTCATAATTAGTCATTATCCAATCTCCTATATTTTAGGGGAGAATATTCTCTTTTAGTTGACACTTCAGTTTGACTAGTTGAGTTGAGTTTAGATGTTGCATTGGTTTTGTCACCATGCAACATTGGGCTCATCACCAACTCACTACTCTTTGTTCAATCAGTTAACTGAAGACTAGTTGACTAGTTAACTCAACTAGGTGGCAGTTCACTCCTGTAACTGCCTGAGAGACTAGACTAGGTGGCAGTTTACTCTTGTAACTGCTGGTGTGTGTCCAGATCAATCTAGACCACCACTATGGCTCATTAGTTACTCATGTATCCTATATCTATTGTAAATTATTCACTCTTTGAGTGTGGAATACAGTTAATGAGAATTCTTCCATTCTTGCTATCTTGCTTCTTCTTTCTCAATTTCTCTCTGCAAATGTGTGTAGTATTTTCTAGCTAGATCTATTCTATGTAGGTTCAACACATTTACATGTTATGGAAGCAGAGCGAACATTGATCCTCGTAGAAGCTCATGAAGGCATACCAGGAGGACATTATGCAGGGAAAGAAACTATGTAGAAGGTTATGAGAGCTGGCCTTTGGTGGCATACCTTACACAGAGATGCTAAAGACTATTATAGAGTCTACGATGTATGCCAAAGAGTTGGGAAACCATCCATAAGAGATGAAATTCCACTAGCACCACAATTGACCCTACAAGCATTTGAGAAATGGTCCATTGAATTTGTAGGACCTATGAACCCACCAGGAAAGCGCACAGGAGAAAGATACATAATTATAGAAATAGAGTACTTGACCAGATGGGCCGAAGAAAGACAAGTCAAGGACTGTAGTGAAAATACAGTTGCACGCTTCATATTTGATGAAATTATAACCAGTTTTGGATGCCCAAAGATCCTTATGAGTGATCAAGGGACACATTTAATAAATAAAACAATTGAAGCCTTGACTAAGGAATTTACAGTCCACCATCAGAAGAGAATGCCTTACCATCCACAAGAAAATGGGATAGTAGAAGAATTTAGTAAGATCTTGGAGACAATGCTAACAAAAATTTGCAGTGTGAACAGGGATGACTAGGATTTAAAAGTACCAGCAGTACTGTGGGCCTATAGAACCAATTACAAGAAGCTAACAATGTAGACCCCTTTTAAGTTAGTATATGGCCTTGAAATTGTTGTGCCAATGGAATAATTGGTACCAAGCCTACGAATTGTTGCCTTTACAGAAATGGATGACATTGGCACTGTTCAAGAGAGGCTTGCACAGTTGGTCGAATTGGAGGAAGACAAAATTGTTGTAGGCTTTCATTAGTAGGTACAAAAGGAAAGAGAAAAGGCCTATCATGACAGACACATCAAGAATAAGGCATTCAAACAAGGTGATCTAGTACTGGTATATGATAGTAAGTTCATAAATCATCCTGGGAAGTTCCGAACCCATTGGATCAGGCCATATGAGATCACCTATGTTACAGAAGGAGGAGTTGCGCGGTTGAATATTTTGAAGGGAGAATGGAAGGAATGATTACTAAATGGGAGCCAGTTGAAGTTGTACTATGACAACCAGTTTCCTCGCATCTCTAAGTAAAAGCATAAGGAAAAGGGTCTAGGTACCAGGTGCAATTGAAATTGGGTACCAGAAATAGAAAAGAAAGTTTGCAAAGGGAAAGAGAGAAGGCATAGAGCAGAAAGAAAAGGCTACACTGCGTAGTCTGAAGTCAAAGTAAAATAAAAAGATCAGATCTGAAGTGCCTCTAGATGAGTCATAGGTGAGTGTTGGGGGCCTGTTGGCCCTTGGTTATGGAAGAAAGCAAAGAACAAGGAAGAAAAGGCAGAATGTGAACTTCACGGAAGACACAGTGACTATTAATGGGTTGAGGTGAGCAAAAGATCAGAAAAGATGAAGCGAAGTCCAAGAAATAAAGTTGTTGGATGAGGAGATCGAGGATGACATATCGACAAGGAAGAAAGATCATGGACAAATCAGCAAGAGGAAAAAGCCACCATTGGATGCTTTGGAGCACCACATGAGAAGGAAAGACAGGCTGGCGAAGCCCTAAAAATGTGGGTCAAGTTGACCTAGGGTTTTAGACACCTAGGGTTTTGTTATCTAGGGTTTTGACACCTACATTTCTTCCTAAGGATTTCGGTGATTGATTGTAATGTATAAATAAGAACATATATGAGGGAAGAAGGTTGGTTCGAGTTCATTGGATCTAGTTGTATTGTTTTGACATGAGTGATTATTGTTGTGAGAGAGAGAAGAGTTGAGTATGAGAGCCTTCTAGTATTGTAAGATCTTTATATGGGTGTGATGATCAACCCCGCAGCTGGGTGCACAAGGAGGGAAGATATAGAGAGAAGAAGAGAGAAGATTTGTTGGCTAAGAGCATAGATCAGAACTATATTCTTTCATATTAATATATCATAAAGAACAATTATGTGGATGTATCCCTAGAGAGAGGGTGAACCATGTATATCAATCTTGTGTGTGTGATTTATGTTGTGTTATTTTTCCTTGATATATTGTTATTGCATTGTTTTGTTAGATCTGATAGATGCATGGAACAGATCTAAACTGATAACTGATATATGCATGTTGCATTGTTCTAGTGTTAGATCCACTTGATATTTCCCTTGTTTTTAGACATCTCTATCCTACAACCCCCCCATAGATTCTTTGGGTGAGATTGCATCTGCTTCGCAGGTGTAGCTGAAAGGTCCAGTAGTTAGGGGTTGTTGGTGCGCTCTTGGAGCTAAACCCTAGGTATGCCCCTGTGCCAAAAGATACACTTGTCTCAAAGGTGAGTAAATTACCCACATGACATAAACAAGGTTCTGAGTGTGATGAATGATGCCATCCATGAACCCAATGAAGAACGAAGACTACAATGGAATCTGCCAATTATGTAGAAGAGCAATAGGAAAATTGAAACAAAAAGAAAAAAAAACTAAACAAGGTCCTAAATAATACCAATGTACAATAATTATAAAGGAAAATTCCTAAGTATTGACACTCACATGTAGTACCTCTTGAGATAGATCTCATTTATGGGCTCTGGCAACACATTTCCTTCATAATTGGATAATTCATATGATCCTTTTTGAAGGGCACGCCTCGTGATGTAAGGACAATGCCACATCAAGTTAAACTTTCCTTCCCCCAAGGTATCCTTGTCTTTATCAAAAACCAAAAGTAGGTCACCCTCGAAAAAAATTCCTTGGGTAGACAGATTTATCATATTTACAGTTGAAATTATTTTTGTGCATCTCATTTGTGGTGTAAACATCATGAAACTTCTCATTAATATGTTCTAGATGAACGAGACATTATTCTAACTCAAAGAAGGAATTTTGAATTCAATCAACATGTCTGCTTCCAATCCATGAATGATTCTAAAACATGAGAAGCCTTTGGAAGTCTTAATTGAGGTTTGGTAGGCCCATAATTCCAGATAAAGCATCAGATTCCAATTTTAATTACTCACGTTGATAGTTCGTTGAAGTATGTTCTTAAGATACTTATTAGCGATGTCTACTTGACCATTCACATGGGAATAATAGGGAGATGAATGCTCCTACTTAAAATCCAATTTGGATGTTAATTCTGTCATCATTTGATTCTGAAAGTGATTGTCATGGTTAGTAAAAATATCTCTCGGAACAACAAACATGTCTATGATCTGATTGAATACAAATAATGTTGCAGTTTCATCGTCGTTCACAAACATAGGCATGTCATCCACCCATTTCATAAGGTAGTCGTTGACCACAATTATATAGTAATTCTCCCTAGCCAAAGGTGGGTGGTATGTCGTGAAATGAATTCCCCACTTCATGAAGGGACCAACGGTGATGATAGGAAATAATGGAGTAGGATGTGCATGCATCATTTGAGAAAATATCTGACAAGGATGACACCTTTTAATCACCTCAACACAATATTTAAAGATCATCGACGAAAAGTACCTCTTGCATAAGATTTTTTGGGTTATTACCAATCCAGATAGATAACCACCAAATTATCCACTATGGAAATAATTAAGCATAGCCTCTTCTTCTTCATGATTTAAAAGTTGAAGAAGAATTGAATCAACTCCATGAAAATACAAAGTATCTCTAATGATGAGGTAGTTCTTTGCTTGATGTTGAATCCAACATGGATAATCTCATGAATTTTGTGAAGAAAATTTTAGGGTCTGGAGATATACAAGGATATTCCCATACCAATGATCACTAGAAGTGATAAGGAAAAGATGCTCATTTGAAAATGATTCCATAATAATGATTTCTTCATCCTCCTAAGGAATCTCTCTCATAAGTTTGACAAAGACCAAATATTTCTTGGACCTGGCAGACACGAAGTCCAAGTCAAACTCCTATAATATGACAATCCATTTTTAATATTTTCCCCCAATCATACACTGTGTAGGGACGTATTTAAATGGATTAATGTCGGCTATTAAAATATTATTACATAACAAAATATATTTTTTAAGTCTCTAGACAATGTGAATATCATCCAAAGCCAGTTTCTCGACATGCGAATAATTCAATTCAGGGCCCATCAACTCAAACCTAAGGTAATAAATGACATGATTTTGACGGTTATCATCTTCTTGAACTAACACCATGTTGACATTGATTCCCTGATGCGATGTACAATAACAAATCTTTTCTATATTCCAGAGGAATCAACAAAAGGGAAGAAACAAGTGCATTCTTGAGCGCATCAAAAGATTATTGTGCAAACTTGTTCCAATTGAAAGGGACTTATTTTTTCAACAAGTGCATAAATATCTTGGTGATGTTAGCATAATTAGCTATAAAGTGTCCAAGGAAATTGAATTTTCCTTGAAGACTCTAAAGTTGACAAATATTACACAAGGGAGGCAACTGAACTATTGCCTCAACCTTCAATGGATCAATCATGATCCCCTTGTTGGAAACAATGAATCCCAATAGACACCCCGAAACAACACAAAAGATTCACTTGTTTGGATTTAACATAATGTAATCATACCAACATCTTTTGAAAGTAAGTCAAACATGAGATGGATGGTCTAATCTCTTGTGAAAGTGAGCAGTGATATCATCCACACATGCCTCAACGATATTCTTTAAATCATGAAACGTGAACGACATGGCTCCCTATAATGTATCCCCAATATTTGTAAGGCCAAAAGACATTGTCTTATATGAACGAGTCCCCCAAGAACATACCAACATGGTTTTATGTTGATCCTTGGGATGAATCTGAATTTGATTGTAACCAAAAAATCCATCCATAAAGGAAAATATTTCTCTTCTCGCAAACTCATCTACAATGTGATTGATAAATGTTGGGGAATAGGGTGGAACATGGCATGAAACAGAAAGGACAATACTTTATATAATCAAAGACGGTTTTTTTTTTTTAAGACAAATGTGGTGTCTAAAGACACCATTATAGCACTTAAGAAAATTTCACTGTGATCATAACATAACAATGCATATTGGACCTTGATATCTCCATATGATATCACTTCTATCACTTGATCAACATGATGATAAAGACCCAAGGGGTCTTCTATTTATAGCCTTAATATCTAACAGACTTCCAAAAAATTGAGAAGATCTTTTCCACATTTCACCACTAGTTGTTAGATTTGACTCCTCCAAATCCCAACTATCGAGTAAGAACGACAAGTATACTCAACCCGAATGTCCATGAATCCAAATTGTAGTTGATTATAGGGCTAGTCAATCCACCGCTCGACTATCATCAACTAATGGTCATTTTTTTGAACAACAGGAATGTTGAATACTCAACTAACTAATGTTGGTTGAATCCCTCTTTTACTTCTTGGGATGAGCCAGGTTTAGTTCTCAACAGGTTTCAAAAAAAACCCTCTAAAACTATCGACCCTCCTGGTAAACTATAAGGAAATGCTACACGTAGAGTGCACAATGCAGTCTCACCCGTGATAGCTTTATGGGTGACTGCAATGCTCAAGTGTTTTCAATATAGGAATGAGTGGGGATCTGTGGGGTGGTTCTTCCTTCTTCATCCATTAAACTTGTTCTTGATTAAATTATTTCTAAGATTCATTTGTCTTTTATCCTTATGCATGCATGCTAATACATATAGTTATTCATTCATTCACAAACTAAACATTAACAGTGCTGGATCATGTTGTCATTGATGCCAATGGTTTGATTGATTGATTTCATTGATTGATGTCAAGTGATTTATTGATGTCAAAGGATTTATTAATCAATGATTGATGTAATATAATATGTATTTTCCTTAATGAAAATGCATAGATGAATATGGATCAATGAGTTGTCATTGATATGATGAAGATGGATCAATGAGTTGTCATTGATACATGATGAAGATGGATCAATGTGGTTTCATTTGTATATGATGCATTGTTGGAAAAATGTATAGATGAATCATTATTGTCTTATCATGATTGATAAGGTGCACAAATGGATGAACTCCAAAGTGGTCCCCTTATGGTGAAAGTCCTCATGGGAAGACGCTTTGTGGATTAAGTTATCCTAGAAGAATGGTTGGAGGACCCTTGGTCTCATCATTTTCTTATCATGATTGATAACATGCACAAACATATGAACTCCAAAGTGGTCCCCTTATGGTGAAATCCCTCACGGGAATATTCTTTACGGATTGAGTTATCCTAGAAGAATGGTTGGAAGACCCATGCTTGTATGTGTAATAATGAGATGAAGATAAGGGAAATTGTTGGTGAAACTATCCTATATGGATAGTGATTTCCATGCCATTTCTGGTGGTATGTGGAATGTCACATAACTCCTCATTGTTTGAGAGTTATGGCCTTATGAAGATGAAGGACCCCCACATGAAGGATTGAAGCCCCCAAGGTCAAAGAAGTCAAAGTGACCTAAAAGAAGAAATCATTATTTAAATGATAAAGTAAAGTGACAAAGTCAAGGTGGATTATTTAAATAATAAAGAGA
>ML778073.1:865277-880857 GCA_009831015.1 Picea engelmannii | reverse complement strand
GAAGTGACAAAATCAATAAATGATAAAGTAAGGTGACAAAATCAAGAAGGAATATTTAAATGATAAAGTATTGGAGAACTTTCTATTTATGGAAAGTGGTTAACCCTAAAATAAGGAAAATAGGTTAAGTGACCTAGAAATGGATTAAGTGACCCAAAAATGGGTTAAGTGACCTAGATGATGACAGTATAAATAAGATAGCAATGGTCTCTTGTAGACCATCCTTTTTGTGGATCAATGGAGAGCTTCTTGTGAGAATATATTTTGGAGTATTGATGGAGAGATTCTTGTGAAAGATTCTTGAGAATTTTTGGTGTGGAACACTTGAGAATATTGAATATCTATAGGTGAATGAGGTAACCAAGGATATATAAGCTGAATTTCAGAAGGAAGGTGAAGAAAAGAGGGCCGGAATTGAAGGGAGGATAAATTCTTTTGATGATGCTTTCTAAGGTATGTTATTTATAGGTAATCTCACTATTTTCACTATAATTTTTTTTATATAATTATTCAGACTGTAAAATTTCTATTCCATTGAGAAAACCTACCCAAGTATCTGTGGTAAAAAAATCATTTTGTTGTTCGTTGTATTGTGGGAGCTACACTCCGTGGAAAATAGGGTTTGTGGCTAGTCCTGAAACTAGTCAAAAATAGGTGTTTCAGGTAAAAACGTCATAACTTCTTCATAACAGATCCAAATTCAGTGAGACCAAAAGTGTTGGTTAGGTTAAATGATATAATATTATTTGTAACATTTTCAAATCAATTCAATGAATATTTTGTGTGGGGAACGCTCTACAAGGTCACTCTCTAGAATAAGACAAAATTCAGCAAGGTATGCCATTTTTTCTATAACTCCTTTTCCGAGAGGTTCCAAGTAGTGAAACTTGGAGGAATTGCATAAAACAAAATGAATAAAAATTTTCATCAGTTTCAAATATTTATTCATTACAGGTACAAAGTTATGATTATTTCAATTTGGGGTTGTTGACTAATCCAAAACTAGTCATGGTTGAGACAAGCAGTTGATGAGTTGGCACATACATGAGGTGTATAGTTGATGATGTTGGTACATATTGATGAGTCATTTTTTATGAGTATTTGACACATGATTGGTATATAATTGGTACATTGTTGGATGCACTTGTTTATGGTACATGCTGATTATAGGTTGTTTGGCACAGGTTGGTGCATGGTTGATGCACTTGTTATGTTGATAAATTGATATCTGTTGAGGATTGTTGCCTCATCTCAGTTCGTGATAAGAATGTAAGTTTATTCTTGAATATAGAGATGGTGCTCTTGTAGAGTTGTACTCTATTCATTTTTTTCTGAAAAACCCCCAGATTGAAGCCCATAATAAAAAGAAAAATTGTACATACATCTTGTGTTCTTTGTGTTCTTTGTGTTCCTTGTGAAGATAATTTGTTGATGATATGTTGTTTATATGTATTCACATCTAAATAATTATAAATGAGAAAATGTTGAATGTTAACTAAGGAGTTTTTGTGTAAGAGGGAAGTTTTGGGAAAAATATCCCCACACTCATTCACCCACCCCTCTAAGTGTGGTAGGTGTGTCCAAAAATTGGTATCAGAGAGGGCCTTCACTACAAGCCTTAAAAAGCTTGAAGGATATCCATAGACACACAAATGGATGACGAAATACCAATCCTTGATGAGGAAAACTATTCTACTTGGAGAATAGAGATGAGAGTTTATTTGAAGACAATGGGAGCAACTATTTGGAAGGCAACCATTGGTGGATCAGTTCCGTTGAAGAACAAGTCAAAGTTTGCAACTCAAAGGGAAGTAAAGAAGAATGATGCATTAGCTCTCAAGACCATTCTTAGTGGACTTTCAAGCCCTATCAAAGAGAGAATGGGACAATGCACTTCCACCAAGGATCTATGGCTAAAGCTAGAGGAGACATATCAAAAAAAAAGAAAAAAGATGTTGAAGACCACTACGTCAAGATTATCAAAGGTAAATAATCTCTAACTCTTGATTGAATATGTGATTATTTTAAAGGAAAAGAATCATGTGATGATGTTGGCAAGAGAAAATATATTTCAGATACTTCAAATGAAGGTAAAGAATCTCCAAAGACTCTTGATTGCATTGATTCAAAATGTGATAATGTTGAATTTTTCTCAAGTGAAGAAGATGATATAGAAACAGTTTGTGTAAAGTTTGATGATAGTTATCCCATGGAAAGAATAGAATAAAAACTATTAGAACTTCAAAAGGAAATTGAAGAGGGTTTATATAGATATAGAAGTGATCATTTTTATACACACTATAATTATTTTTCGGATAACACTAAAAAGTTTCTTAGGAGGAGTCAAAGGTACATCTTGATGTTAAAGGAAATGCTCAAAGAGAGTAATAAAACTCAACTAGAAGAAAAAGAAGAATAAATCACAAGACTAAATAATGAAAAAGAAAATGTGAAGGTAGATGATGAGATTAGAAAAAGTTTTGAAAATATTGTCCATCTCAAGACCCAAATTAAAGAAGCCAAAAGAATAGAGGAACTATTGAAGAATCAAATAAATGAAAAGGAAGAGTCATGTTGTAAGCTATAAGTTGAAATTGTTTACCTTAGAATGAAGGTAGAAAATTCAAACAAATTCTTGAATATCTCACTAATATTGGATGAGATCTTAGAAAGTCAAAGATCACCATATGATAAATCAGGTCTTAGATACAAAGGAGAAGATACACATGTTGAAGCAAGCACCTCAAAGAAGCATGAGGTAAATCCATCAAATAAGGAAGACAATGTTGCAAAGAAACCATCTACACAAAGCAAAGAAAATTTCAAAAGAACAAAGTAAGGAAGACATCAAGAAGCTATTCTTGGGACACCAAAGCAAAGGTATGAAATTATTTTTCATGGGCATTGTTATTCATGTAATGGATATGGTCACAAAGATTTTGAATGTAGATCTTATGAAATGAGATATAATGAAAGATTTTATAACACCATGAGGTGTTGGAGATGTGATCAAGTAGGACACATTGTTGTTCACTGTAACACTATGAGATGCTACAACTGTAGTGGATTTGGCCACAAATCCCATGAGTTTTGGAACACAAGAAGAAATTCCATGATGAGAACTTCAAATAGCATGGCTAGAAGAAGGAATGAAGTAAGGAAGGGAGAAATATTTGAAAATATGGATGCTCGGAGCTCAAGTTTTGAGGAGAAGGGACATCTACAAAAGTGGGTGAAGAAGACAAAGCAGCTAGAACAAAATGAAAGACTGAAGGGAAGCTCAAGTAAGTCATCTACTGAAGCATACACGGGTGAAAGTGGTATCAGTCATGTACATACACAGGATGACCTTGTATAGGTCACATACATATGTGATTTGTTGTGAAGTAGACCGCGTATATGTGGTAAAGCCTTGAGAAAAAGGCTATGCAGATGGATTGCAACTTGATGTGATGGTATAAAACTTTGTTGTAGGGTCTGAAATTGCTTGTTGTAGGTTCTAACACTATTTGCTGCAGGTTTAAGTGTTCATCTATTGGATTATGAAAAATAAAATCTCAAGTGCATGAAGCTAACCCATGATTATGGATTGATGTTGATTTGTTGGTGTACATGGTTGGTACATATTTGAGTTTCATTGATATCTCTTATGATGTATTATTGGAAGCATATGTTGATATCATGGTGCATGCATTTTTCATGTGGATTGGGCTACATATTGGTACATATGGCTGGTGAGTTGATGAGGTGATCATGTTGTATATCATTGTTGATCTATAGTTGATGCATGATTGGTACTTTTCTAGAACATTGGCAGAGACACCTACTAGCAGTTTGATTGGCACATGTTTTATGGAGGATTTAGCATACATATACGGGATTCATTATTTTGTGGTATTGGTGCATGGTAATGTACATGTTTGGTACGCTCATAGATGGCATATGCTTGATGATACTACACCATTGGTACTACTTGATTAGCACAACAATTGACATTTGTTTGAGATACATGATTGTGGCACTTGGTTCATGATGGAGACATATCATGAGTGATATGATACATTGTTTGGCATGTTGGTAGATGCACATGGTTTGCATATTGGTAGATGCACATGTTGGCATGTTGATAAAGGCATATGATTGATACATTCCATGGATGATATATTTTGGCACATTGCATGATTTTGATGTACATGGTTGATGTACATGGTTGATGTTTGGCATGATGAGCACACATTTTGTACAGGATGTACTTGGTTGATATTTTGTTCATGATTCTTTATCTCATTGTTGAAATATCATTTGCTTCATGATGCTTGGTATGGCATGAGTTTTATGCATGAACAAGTCCAAGGATCATTATATGGTATCACAATGTTCATCCTGTAGAAAATATAGGGGAGACATACCCACAGGGGGACTCAATATTCTTCTCATGATTCTAGGAGGAGATATTTATCAGATGCAAATCTAGAAAATAGCCCTATACTTGAAGAAAGAGCACAAGAGAATAATTTCAAGGGGAGCAATGGTCATAGGGGGAGTATGTTCGATGTATCTTCAACATTACATTAGAGTGATATATCTTATTCAAAAGGGGAGATATTATTCAAAGGAAGATCAAAGGAATTCAGAGAGGGGAAGCAACCCCAAGGAGAGTTCAAGCAAGGGGAGAAACCCCAAGATGAGAATGGCCCTTTGCCATTGATGTCAAAGGGGGAAAGTTAATCACATTGATGTGATTGATCTTTATTGATGGGGAGATATAGTCACATTGAATATTGATGTAGAGCATGCCTTATCTACATGTTGACATAAATAATTGGTAATAGGTGTTGACATCAATGTTGGTATTTCCATCAATGCCAAAGGGGGATATTGTTGGATCATGTTTTCATTGATGACAATGGTTTGATTTATTGATGTCAAAGGATTGATTGATGGATGATTTATGTAATATAATAGGTAGTTTCCTTGATGAGAATGCATATATGAAGATGGATCAATGAGTTGTCATTGATACATGATGAAGATGGATCGATGTGGTTTCATTGGTATATGATGAATTGTTGGAAAAATGTATAGATGATTCATTATTGTCTTATCATGATTGATAAGGTGCACAAATGGATGAACTCCAAAGTGGTCCCCTTATGGTGAAATCCCTCACGGGAAGGCGCTTTGCAGATTGAGTTATCCTAGAAGAATTGTTGGAGGACCCTTGATCTCATAATTTTCTTATCATGATTGATAATGTGCACAAATTGATGAACTCCAAATTGGTCCCCTTATGGTGAAATACCTCACGGGAAGACTCTTTACAGATTGAGTTATCCTAGAAGAATGGTTGGAGGACCCATTCTTGTATGTGGAATAATGAGATGAAGATCAAGGAAATTGTTGGTGAAACTATCCTATATGGATAGTTCTTGTCATGCCATTTCCGGTGGTATGTGGAATGTCACATAACTCTTCATGGTTTGAGAGTTATGGCCTTACGAAGATGAAGGACCCCCACATGAAGGCTTGAAGCCCCCAAGGTCAAAGAAGTCAAAGTGACCTAAAAGAAGAAATCATTATTTAAATGATAAAGTAAAGTGACAAAGTCAAGGTGGATTAGTTAAATAATAAAGAGAAGTGACACAATCAAGAAATGATAAAGTAAGGTGACAAAAATCAAGAAGGAATATTTAAATGATAAAGTATTGGAGAACCTTCTATTTATGGAAAGTGGTTAACCCTAAAAATAAGCAAAATAGGTTAAGTGACCTAGAAATGGGTTAAGTGATCTAAAAGAGGAAATAATTATTTAAATGATAAAGTAAGGTGAAAAAGTCAAGGTGGATGATTTAAATAGTCAAGATAAGTGACAAAATCAAGAAATGATAAAGTAAGGTGACAAAATCAAGAAAGAATATTTAAATGATAAAGTATTGGAGAACTTTCTATTAATGGAAAGTGGTTAACCCTAAAATAAGGAAAATCGATTAAGTGACCTAGAAATGAGTTAAGTGACCTAAAATTGGGTTAAGTGACCTATATGATGAAAGTATAAATAATATAGCAATGGTCTCTTGTAGATCATCCTTTTTGTGGATGAATAGAGAGCTTCTTGTGAGAATATCTTTTGGAGTATTGATGGAGAGCTTCTTGTGAGAGATTCTTGAGAATTTTTGCTGTGGAAAACTTGAGCATATTGAATATATATAGGTGAAAGAGGTAACCAAGGATATATAAGCCGAATTTCATAAGGAAGGTGAAGAAAAGAGGGCTGGAATTGAAGGGAGGATAAATTCTTTTGATGATGTTTTCTAAGGTATGTTATTTACAGGTCATCTCACCATTTTCGCTATAACTTTTTTTCTACAATGATTCAGAGTGTGAAATTTCTATACCATTGATAAAACTTACCCAAGTATCTGTGGTAAAATATTCATCTTGTGGTTCATTGTATTTTGGGAGTTACAATCCGTGTAAAATAGTGTTTGTGGCTAGTCCTAAAACTAGTCAAAAACAGGTGTTTCGTGTAAAAACGTCATAACTTCTTCATAACAGATCCAAATTCTATGAGACCAAATGTGTTGGTTAGCGTACTATCGTTAGTTTGTTGTGTAATATTTTTATATCAATTCAATGAACATTTTGTGAGGGGCATGCTCTAAAAGGTCACTCTCTAGAATAAGCCAGAATTCAGCAAGGTATGCCATTTTTGCTATAAATCCTTTTCTGAGAGGTTCCAAGTAGTGAAACTTGGAGGAATTGCATAAAAAACACTAAGGAACATTTTGTATCAGTTTAATATCTTTATTCATTATAGGTAAAAATTTATGATTATTTCAAGTTGGGGTTGTTGACTAATCCAAAACTAGCCATGGTTGAGACAAGCAGTTGATGAGTTGACACATACATGAGTTGTATAGTTGATGATGTTGGTACATATTGATGAGTAATTGTTGATGATTATTTGACACATGATTGGTATATACTTGGTACATGGTTGTATGCACTTGTTTATGGTACAAGTTGATTACAGGTTGTTTGGCATAGGTTGGTGCATGGTTGATGCACTTGTTTATGTTGACAGATTCATATTTGTTGAGTGTTGTTGTCTCATATCCGTTGGTGATGAGAATGTAAGATGAGTATTTCATATAGAGTTGTTTCTCTTGCAGAGTTGTACTCTATTCAGTTGTTGCTAAAAAAACCCTGGATTGAAGTCCATAATAAAAAGAAAAATTGTACATACATCTTGTGTTCTTTGTGTTCCTTGTGGAGATGATTTGTTGATGATATGTTGCTGATATATGTTGCTGATATGTATTCAAATATAATGGATTATAAATGAAAACAATGAGTAATGAGCAAATGTTGAATGTTAACTAAGGAGTTTTTGTGTAAGAGGGAAGTTTTGGGAAAAAGATCCCCACACTCAGTCACCCCCTCCTCTAAGTGTGGTAGGTGTGTCCAACAAACAGAAGGAAAATCATTCAATAAACATCAGACAGAACATGATTTTTACTATGGTTCACCCCCTCCTAGGCGACATATACAAATATTTGTCTTCTCTGCTCTTATATTTAATCTTCTAGAAAATTTGGTGTTGTGTGCATTACATATTCAATCATACAATCATGATGAGTTTAAGGAACCTCTATGAGGTGGACTAGATCACAAGAGGCTACACATCATGTGACCTAACCCTCAAAATCCACTTTATTTCACTCTTCTAAATCCTTATTACAATTTCTAGTCTTATAAGGTCCAACTACTTCACCAACTTCTCTCACAACCTATCAACACCTTGACGTAGACCTCCAAAGTTCTTATTTATACTATTCTATAGGATTATATCAGTTACAATACTTAGCAAAATCCATAACCCTATTATGATTAAGATTTTCTGACTACATGCCACATTTCTTTTCCTCTTGCATGTTTCTTTTTCTTCCTTTTATGCATGCTTCTTTTCCTTTTTTTTTTGCATGCTTCTTTCTTGCCAGCTATTGTGTGTGCCCCAAAATTAGGTCTTTCCAAAAATAGATATTTTCTCCAAATGTAGGCCTGTGCCCAAAATATCCTTTCTTCTCAAAATAGTCATGCACCCAATAGGCCCCCAAAACTAACATGTGGCTTGTCCCAAGAAACTTAGGTGGTGCACTCTCCTTGTACTTCCATTTCCAAAATGTGAAAAATTTCTTCTAGTTCCTTTCCTTTTTCCCTCATCTGCACAACTTTTCATGTTTTCACCTCTACTGAATGCACTGTTATGTCCTCCTCCATTAATATTGTGCCCTCTATCTATTCCTGTGCCATAATTTTATTCTCCTCCAACTACACCATCATATGTGCTTCTTGTTCTTGGAGGGGTTCCAATTCATATTTTCTTTCTTGCTTCTTTGTTTGGGTTGTTTTCAACTATGTCTGCGTAGTCTTCATTTCTTGATTTCCCTTCAAGTGGTTCATGATGCTCATTTTTTTCTGTTGTTTATTTATCTCTTGTATTGCAGTGATGATTCTGTCCTCTTCTTGGTCCCACTATTGGAACTTTTCATCTTCTTCTAGGATAGTCCATATCTGTGTGGCTCTGCCGAAAAACTCTTCTACTTCCCTTTATTCTTTCTCCATCTCAGCTATCTGGAGTGAAGATTATTGTTATCTCTGTTCTCGGACCTTCGGAGGAGTTATAGGATTGATCCTTTATTTAATATCCTCAATCTCCTTCTTATATCTGTCAATTTTTTATGAGATCATGTTGATCTTCTCCTCTGCATTCCTCTCAAGTGCTTGCATGTTGTATGGGATGCAATCATAGACCATTGTTAATCCCTCTTCTAGTCTATATGTCAGTTCTTTCTCCTGCTCTTTCTCTGAAGTTAGTTAGTTTCATGTGATTTGTAGAATTTCAATGACGCCTCTACCCACCTCCAAGTTGGTTTCATCTATGTGGGCCCTAGATTGCACTTCTTGCATCACCCTTTTCTGGAGTCCGTACAATGCCTTGGTGGGTATTGTTTCCATGAAAACTTCAAATTTCTCCACGTTCCCCATACATTTATACACAACATCATGATCCATTTTGATCATTTTTCATGTGAATGTAAAGGTCTCCTTGCCTTGTACTACAATTTGTACTGTCTCCTCTCCTTCTTTCTACATAGGGGGTTGTTGTGTCTTTTCCTTTTGTTGCGTTGTGGCTTATGGTACTTCTTGGCTCCTTACTTGTTGTATATTTTCATGGACTTCGATGAGATTGGACATGATATATTCTTGTTTCACCTCTATAATGTGGAATATTTCTTCCCCCTTATCTTGGACCTTGTCAGTGAATAAATTTGCATCATCCTCTATCAGGGTGATGAATGGGTATTCTGTGACATACTTTCTTTTCTTGCATGCCTCTTTTTCCTACATTGGCTTCCTTATTTTCTGTGAGGGATACACACCACTTGTTGTACCCTAGACCCTCTCTTCTCCAGCATGTGAAGTATCCCCCTTTCCAGTACGTGGTTAGCTACCTGTCCTTGTTTTTTACCTCCTTGGTCATTTCGATATTGAGCTACTTCCGATTGGCTTATTTCATGTTGTATCCTTTCTAGTATTATCGGTTGGGTTGTTTGTTCTTGATGAGGAACTTGCTTCATTCGTTTCCTTATGCCTAGAGTATTACATTGTGACTAGACTTGTTGTTGTTTTTTATACTGGAAGCTTCCACTGTGCAGGCTAGTGTTTGACTATCCAGTCTACCTCTTCCTTGGTGATGCAATATTGCATTTCTCGCCACACATTATTTGGATCCCTTGCGGCCTAGATCCATATTTGGTGTCTGGATGCCTTGAACCTAGATATCCCTTATGTCTCTTGGAATACCTCCATAGGTATGCACCACACATTATTCGTGCGCTATTGTATCTCTTCCAACAACATTGAAAAAATTGTGTTGTTTTCTTGTTTCATTTTGTTGTCCTTGGCCTACTAGAGGGACTCATATCTGGTTGCATAAAATTTCCCTTTCCTATCTAGAAAAGATGAGAGCTTTGGATCCTGCCACCCTGCCAAATCTATAAGGATTATCAACCATGAGTAATGGAACTCAGTTCCATTGTCTTGTGCATCTCTACAATTTACCAAAAACTGGTTCAGCAGGTATGGTGCCCAACTGAAAATTACTCCTTTTGCACATTGTTTGGTCATTGCATTAATGCCTACTGACACTTATTCTTTCTATAATTTCCTCAATAGTTTTCAATCCATAAGATTGTTGGTGAAAATATTTGCATTATCATTGATATCCTTGAGTATAATTCCCCTATTACCATGACTGGTTCCAAACTATGATTTGACCATCTCTACTATTTCCTTCTCATGAACCTTGTTATCTGGGCATTCCTCTTGCTATGCGTCTAATGTCGTTAGTCCTATAATCTTGGAAATTAGTGACACATTTATTTTTACTGGCCTATTGTTGGCGCAGGCCAATTTTGGGGAAAATCAAGGAATTTTTTAAGGAATCGAAGAAGCATCGTAAAATAGAGGAGCACGCCAGAAATAGAGGAAAAGTAGTGCCATAAATAGAGGAAAAACACTGCCGAGAAAAGAAATTACAAAGTGGAAAACTATTGCGGAGAAGTTGGAAAGTGGAAAAGAACCAACTTGGAGCAACAGTTGGATCAAGGACCAACTGATATTAAGTCAAGAAGAAAGTAGAAAGACCTAATCCCCTTAGGGTTAGGGTTTTTATAAGGGCTTTGTCCCAATTTTTGTATAAGTATAATGTATTAGGACGATGAGATGTTGTTCCTTTTTTGTTAGTGAGTTAGCCATTTCAGACAGTATGATAGTAGAGCAGTGAGAATTTCTCATAGTTGTGAGATATATTTCGATTTGTGGAGATCGAATGTAATGGAAGAAGGATTATATAGTGTGCATCACTAGATTTTAGAAGAATATGGATAAAGATCGAACGTGACAAATATTTGTGGATGTATCCCTAGGGGGGGTAAACCATGGTATATCTATGTTTTGTGTGAATGTATGCAGTTTTTTTTATTGTATTTTATTTAGTAATTTTATGATGAACATGTTAAATGATAAATGAAATAACACTTCGCACTAGGAATAAACTAATGGAATCTGCAGAATATCTCTAAATAATTGAATGTTACGACTAGTGTTTAGATCATAATCTTGTGTTATAGTAGATAAATACTTGTCATTGAACACATGCGACTATAATGGTTCTTGAAGTCTGATTAGAATAGTTGTGAAAGTGGTATGGAATAATATCCAATGAGGGTTTGAGGGATAAAAATGAGTAGATACAATGCCTCTAAAAGAGAAACACATCCCATCCCAGGGTTGTATAAATATGAGTCCTATGGCCTCCTATAGAATTCATCTTGGGTGAGATTGTGTGGTGCACTTTGTGCATTGTGTTTCCTTCTGGTATCCAGAAGGTTTGATGGTTGAAGGGTTGTTGGTAATCATGTAGTTAGAACCTAGGCCATCCCATAAGTAAACCAACAATGGTTTCATTGTCGGTTGGAACTCAGAAGATTAGATAGGGAGGGATGTATCATGTATTATAGCGCGGGGGCTTAAGAAAGGGGATGTTTTTAGGTTGGAACCCCACAAAAGTAGAGATTGAAATATGATTGATAGTTCAAGAACTAGAGTTTTCTCATAAACATAATAGAATCTCTAGGTTTAATCCAAGACAGTATTTGGAAAGATATGTATTCAACGAAATACATGAGAGTTTCTTTAGTGAGTTTCCCATAGTATTGCAGGAGTCAATAACATGGTTGAAAGATACCCATATGAAAAAAAGAGCTATATCAGTGGAGTGGACTCAAGAAAGTATCGCGCGGTTGAAAAGGGTAAATAAAAAATTCATGCACGCAATAGATTTCTGGCTAGACAACATTGTAGTGGGGTATATCACTAAGTTATAAGTAGATACATCAAATTATTACATTGTATAAGAGAAGGAGTTTCTTAAGGGCCCAATGGTAAGGTACATCAGGTCGTTGTACACTTCGATCAAGAGATTATTGCATGATAAAGGGGTATTGACCATGGACTCGGAAAACTAAACTACCCTCTGTGCATGAGGGAGTTAGGGGAAACACTAAGGAAAGTCTGAGATGGAGGGATATATGGATAGAAAAGGGAGAAGCAAAGAGAAATATCCCATTATGATTGATCAAGAGGATATCCAGAAAATTATGTAGAAGGAAGGAACGACGCACAGTGGCAGACCCTACCAGTATAAGCTCAATAGGAAGAAAAGAGCAGTAGCTGAGAGGGAAGGCTTGGAGAGTGATGAGGAAGAGATATAGGATATTCATGCTATGGATTACATTGAAAAAATAATGTGTGCCACATATGAAAGAAATACTAGAGGAGTGAGATCTAATGAAGAAGAAGATACCCTTGTCCAGATATGAATCAATGTAGAACCTACAACTCCATGTGCAATTAACACATCAACAAAGAAAAATTTGTTTAGAGAACTAGTGACAGATGGTCAGAGGAAGATAGGATATAAAAATAGAAGTGAGGGTATAAGTGGAAGTACCAACATTAGTACATGTAGTGGTACAAGTGAAAGTACCAGTAGAAACACCAATGGGAGTTCAAGTATGAACAACAGTACATAGATAGTAGTACCATGCAGAGCAAGTACAACACATTCAACAATGGCAGGCATAGATCCAATGATAATACTACTAGATTTTAATGTGGATGGATCAGAAGATCCAAAGAAGCACCTATTCATGTGTGAGCGAATATGGGAAGAGAAAATAGTCACTGATGAGGAAGCAAAAGTAGCGCAGTTAGCAATAACATTAAAAAACCATGTGTTGGATTGGTATATGAGTCTAGCAATAAAAAATCCATAGGGTGCACCAAGAATGGTAACAAATATCAAGAAGGAATTTATCAATAAGTTTTAGAGGCCAAAATCAGAGGATCAGTTTATGAATGAGATGATTGAGGTTATACAAAAACCAAGAGAATCCATATGGGTCATCAATCAGAAGTTCAATACATTGAAAGGTAAACTGAAGTATCCCATTTCTAACATGAAACACAGACAATATTTTATAAAATCTCTATTAGCACACTTTAAATATCCACTGAGACATCATAAATTTCAAACCCAGGCATAGGCATTGCAAGAAGCGATGTAGTTATAGGAGAATTGGTATAGGCATGCAGATCCATCTATCGAGGAGATGAAAGAATATCTGAATAACTTGACAACTAAATTGAACCAGAACAAAATTAGGGAGAAAAGAGAAGCAATGTGGCATACCCTGTGCAGATTCGAGGGACATCACAAGATAGAGTGTCTGAGATTTGTGCAGTACCTAGGAGTAGGACTACCAAATCCATTTCTTATAGGAGGGCATTGGTGTGAAATATGCAAGATACATGGGAATGATCCTTATCACTTCCCTATGATGCAAAAGTATAACACATAATCAAAGAGTACTTTCTGTAATTCTTGTAAGTCAATAGGAAATGAAGAAAAAAATTGTACAACTATGGATTTAATGAAGGAAAGAACCCCAGATGCATACGAGATGCATGCTGAGTTGATGGTAGGATAGACTACGCCATAGTTTGGAAATGCGCAAAAATTTTAGGTAGTGCCACGGTTTCAACAACCCTCGCAATATAATCAGGCACCACAATATCATCAACAAAACATGGATCCACAGGGGAACAAAGGAGGATTCAAAGGTAGAGGAAGAGGAGGAATGGGCAGAGGAAGAGGGCCTATTATTTTCCACAATTTTCAACAGCAAGGACACTATGACAGATATTGTCCTTGTTGGATTACTTAGGGGGGGGTGAATCAGTAATAACGTAATTATAATCCTTTTTCTTCAAATGTTATATCAATGTAGAATTATTATCCAATAATGAGCAGTAATAAATAAACAATCACACACATGCACAATACACCAGTGTTTTACGTGGAAATCCAAATCAGGAGAAAACCACAGAATGCTTTTTCTTATATGTCTTGAAGAATTACATCCATTGGAAGCACCAACTTCCTTTGTTTTCTAGTTGCAACTAGAAGGAGGCTCCAACCTCCTAGTTTCTCAGGCTACAACCTGAGGGAAGCTCCAACTCCCCAAATCTCTAGCTACAACCAGAAGGAGGATACAACCCCCAATGTTCTCTGGCTACAACCACCTATCCTTTCTCCGTCCTGCCACCTTGAAGTAGAAGTAGAATGATGGAACCACTGTCACACTATCATTGTGAGATATACCACTATAAACCTGTACCAATAAATTTGAACCATGTATCAACCATACATCAACCTGTACCATAAACAAGTGCATCAACCATGCACCAACCTGTAATCAACTTGTACCATAAACAAGTGCATTAAACATGCACCAACCTGTAATCCACCTGTACCATAAAAAAGTGCATCCAACCATGTGCCAAGTATGTACCAATCATGTGTCAACTACTCATCAACTATGACTCATCAATGTGTACCAACATCATCAACTATACACCTCATGTATGTGTGCCAACTCATCAACTACTTGTCTCAACCATGTACTCAACATGTACCTCAACCAAAATATCTCATCAATTTCATCATCCAAATCTGATTTGTAGCTCTGTAATAGACCTGGTGTATATGATCACATTCCTGCAAACCTTCCTTAACTTTTAAAAACAAGAGACTAGCATTTTCATCACACTTTTCTTTAGTCTCACATGCCTAGTTTTGGATTAGTCAACAACCCTAACTTGAAGTAATCATAACTTTGAACGTGTAATGTATAAAGATATGAAACCGATACAAAATTTTCTTTAGTGTGTTTTATGCAATTCCTCCAAGTGGCACTACTTGGAACCTCTCATAAAAGGAGTTATAGCAAAAATGGCATACCTTGCTGAATTCTGGATTATTCTAGAGAGAGACCTTGTAGAGCGTTCCCCACACAATATGTTTGATGAAATGATCTGAAACTGTTACACAAAATACTAAAGACGGTACCCTAACCAACAAATTTGGTAGCACTGAATTTGGATCTGTTATGAATAAGTTATGACGATTTTACCCAAAACACCTGATTTTGATTAGTTTCAGGACTGGCCAAAAACCCTATTTTCCACAGAGTGTGAATCCAAAAATACAATGACCCACAATCTAAATTTGTAACCACATATACTTGGATATGTTTTCTCACGTGCATATAAATTTCAGGATTAGAATCATTATAGAAAAAAAAGTTATAGTGAAAATGGTGAGATGACCTGAAAATAACATACCTTAGAAAGCACCATCAAAATAATTTATCCTTCCTTGCATTTCGTCCTTCTTTTCTTCAATTTCCTCAGAATTTCGGCTTAGATATCAATTTTAAACCTCAAACACCTATAGATATTCAATATGATCAAGTATGATTCAAATGAGAGAGCCTTGCCTCTTATTTATACTCTCCAAGTAGCTTCCTTAAAAACATCTTCTAGGTCACTTGGCCCCACTTTCCTTATTTTAGGGTTGGGTCCACTTCTAATTTCTCCATTAAAATTATTA
>ML778073.1:832804-865227 GCA_009831015.1 Picea engelmannii | reverse complement strand
CCAACTTCTCATGGCCATAACTCTCTAACCGTGAGGAATTATGTGACATTCCACATACCACCGGAAATGACATGACAAGAACTATCCATCTAGGATATTTTCCCTATAAAATTCACTTTCCTTCATCTCATTATTCCACAATTAAGCATGGGTTCTCTTACTCCACAAAGCGTCTTCTCGTGAGGGCTTTTACCATAAGGGGACCACTTTGGAGTTCATCCATATTTACTTCTTATAAACCATGACAAAAAAATAATGAGTCATATTTACATCAAACACTATTGGGTCCATTACCCAAACCTTTGTTCTACAGGTCTTTCTTCAGGGGTTGACATCAATGACAACCAACCTTAATCAATAGTCCTCAACCAGGAGAAACATGTATGTACTGTCGCACAATAGATCATGTGACAGAAGAGTGCCCGAAGTTAATGACAAAGATGCAGGAGAAGAGGAATATAAACAACGAGAATGTTCATTAGATTGATGCATAAATAATGGATATTGGGAGGAACATCAATATAGTCACTAGAGGAGGAATGAATACAAGAGCAGATGTGTAGGATCAAAAGAAGGAATCTTAGTTCTGGATTCAGAAGAACACTTAGCCACAACAACAGTTTGATGCAAAGAAGGAGAAAGAAACTTTCAAGGAAGAAAAGAAGGAGTTTCTGAAGGAGAATGAAGCTTCCACATCAAATAATATGTAGAGGTATGATACTCCTATTTTTGATATGCCTCAGTCTTTGGATCATACTTACAAAGGAGAACAAATAGAGAAAATAAGTAACTTAAATAATTTCTTGGAATCTTGCTTTAGATTACTTAATGATAAGAATTCCATGGATTTGTTTAAAAATATGCTTGAGAAATATAGCATAGAATAAGGGATATGAGCATAACCAAATAAGATTAATTAGGTGCATAGAAAGAAAATAACTAGTAGAGAGCTCATATTGAATGCAAATATAAGAGACTTTAATATGGGAAATGCTATCCTAGACTTCGGATCAGATGTCAACATTTTTCCAAAGAAGACTTGGGAAGCAATGGGAGAAAATACACTAGGGTATTCAATATCCAGTTGAAGCTAGAAAACTATCAAAGAGTGATTTCCATAGGTAGATTGAAGAATACAATAGTGGATCTAGATGGTGTGTGCACCACAATGTTTTTTGAAGTAATGGATATGGTGGATGAGTCTATACCATTTCCAGCACTATTGGGAATTGATTGAGCCTTTGATAATCATGCCATAATTAATTTAAAGACTATAAAGATGATATTTGAAGATGGAAACTTTAGGGTAGTAGCACCTTTAGATCCTTCAGATTGTGAAAGATATGTAGAACTTGTACCTGACAGTGTTCTAGAGGATGATGTGAACCAGTTGTATAGGGCTACTGTGCGAGAAGAAGACTATGTGAATCCAACTGCAAATGGAGTACTCAGTTGGAGGAGTATCAATTTTGACATGTCAGAGTCAGATACTGGAGTAGAAAAATGACAACAATGATTGCAGGAAGTCTCTACTAGGAGGTGCGCCAGAGTTACATGCGCAGTAAGATGGGTTGAGACATAAGTAATATTGTTTCCCATATTTACTGAAGAGGACGATCTAAAAAACTTCCTGATGGAGTTTGAATAAGAGGTTTTTGATAGTCAGATATTATTAGTGTTGGATATAACATTGATGGATACACCTTCATGATGGTGGGGTGCACATAAGGAGGTAATTCAGGACTGGTATCAGTGTAAGAGACTAATGCGCATAATATTTGGTAGGAGTCAGTACGATAGACCCTTACAAAAGTATGATGGAAGAGGGAAACCAAGACATCATATAAATGATTGTGTCACTAACTAGATATTGGTACCACTAGGGGAATGGAAACATTACATTATTCATACATTAGAAGGAATACCAAGTAATTGGTACAAAGAGCAGGAACTACATAGAGAAACTATGAGTTGGGGCACAATGCAACATAACTTTATTAAGAATTTTTCTTTTGAAAGTGAGAATCCATGGGTGGATATAGCATTACAGAGGATCAAAAGCAATATATTTGAAGAGTATAGGATAGATACAGTGACAATAGACAGAGACTACAGAAAAGAAACACTTGAACAATTGGTTTACTATTATCAGGTCATAGAGGATGAAGAAGTAGAAGAAAACCCACGTGAAATATAGATATTAGAAGGGGAAGGAGAAAGAGGGTTGGAAGGACCCCAGTTAAAATCATAATAATTTACTGCACCAATGAATATTAAAAAGGTCAATATTGGGACCGAGGAGAAACCCAAGATATCCAACATTGGAGATTACTAGGACAGTGGGACAATGGAAAAGATAAATGAATTACTGCGTGAGTATAGTGATTTATTCCTAGCCACATTTTTAGAGATGAAAGGGGTAGTAGGAGAACTTGGAGAAATGAAGATACCCCTCGGACTAGATGTTTCGGTTAGTATTTCCCTTCTTGGTTTGTTTTCATTATTGACCCAGGGTTCATGTCATTCGAGGTTCCAGCAAAGCCTCTAAAACTATTGGCCCTCCTCGTAAACAAAAAGGAAACACAACACCTGGAAGGTACTACGCAGTATCACCCGGGATAACTTTAAATTGGTGGTTGTAAGACTTAGGTGTTTACAGCCTAGGAAAAAGTAGGGGATAGGGGTTTCTTAATTAAAGCCAGGTACCATGAGCTGTAAGGTAAACTACTTATCCCTTGAAGTCGCATACATATATTTCATAGTTTATTTCCAGCAGAGTATAACAGATTCATAACAATGTGCTAACTCATTCATCAATATTAACCATTAATTTCTAAAATAAAGAAGAGACATGCATACATTCAACATATTACATGAGTATTACCATGGTTCACCCCCTCCTGGGCTATGTCCATAAAGATTTGGCTCTTGTCTCTTTTATTATGGTAGTTATGTATTCTTGGCACCACGTGCTTACCTTTCTCCATAAAACTAGGTAAGATATATGTGAGGAAAACTAGATCGCACCAAGATCTACAACCTACGGTCTAATCCTCAGATCTACCTTCCCTTGTATCTTCTTTCCTCAACAACTTACAAAATCAGTTCATACAGCTAAAAACATTACATATCGCCTATGCTCCTGCGTGGTTATAATCTCCAAAACTTAACTCCAAAGCCTGATTCTCAACAACAACAATAATAACAACAACCATCCCTATATGATACTTTCGTATCTATATTTATACATTTCAGTCTCTTCACTGTTTTACAGAATATTACCAAAAATATAACCCTTCTTACGTTAGCTATTTCTCCCATGTGCATGTTGTTCTTCCTCCAGCTGTCACTTTCCTTTGTGCATTCTTTCTTGCATGTGTGCGTGATGTTCTTTTTCCAGTTGTTACTTCATTTTTCTGCACGCTTTCTTTCCCACAATCGTTCTTCTTTCCCCTTCGTCCTGGTGCCAACATTCCCCCAACACTGACATGTGACTCGTCTCGAGTCACCTAATTTCTCTGTGGTTCCTCGATCTTCTTGGTGATCGTTTAGAACTGTTCCTGCAACTCTGCTACTTTTGTCAGTGCCTAAATGGTTTTCTCCTTGATGGTGTTGACTTTATGAGCTTCCACTTCCTCGCTCATCAATCCTGTGCATTCTAGCTGAGTTTGTGTTGTCTATTTTCTAGTTTCTTCTTCCTACGCAAGTACTTCTTCTACTCGTTCCTGCAATGGTTCTATTTGATCCCGATGCTCCTATTTCTATGTTTGTGCAATGATAAGTTCTGCCTGTATCTTCTTCAACTCTTGCATTCCCTTGACCCATTCTAGAATTGGTATGGTCTTCTATCGCTTCTTGATTTCTTGGATCGTTGCATTGAACCTCTCCTCCTCCTTGTCCCAGTGTTGGACCTTTGGATCCTCTTCCATCCTTGTCCAAAGTTGTGCTACTTTATCCAACAAGTTGGATGTTGTGTTGAGATATTTTTCTAGCTCCTGTAGTTGCAATGTTGTTTCCTGCTTCCTTTTCTCCTTCACTATTTGTGGAGTTGTCGGTCTAATCTGTCTGTGGAGAGTCTTGAACTCCTTCTGATACTAATCAATTGACTGTGCAATATGGTCCATCTTTTCTGTGGTTGGGAGTTCATTTCCTTGTGCAGTAGTTGGAAGTTTCCTAAAAAATTCTTCCGCTCTACATTCTAGCTCATTTTTGCATTCTTTCTCCTCCTGATTTTCAGATTTGGCATATGCACAAATTGTTTCCAATGCTTCCTACTTCTTTCTTGCTTGTTGTATCTCAACTAAGTTTTTATGTGCTCACGATTACATATCATGGTTGACGCTAACCTATAGTTTGTATAATTCTCTTGATGGCATCCGTGTCAAGACCAATTAGATATGATCCAAATCCTTCAGTGGTGTCTGTCCCACAATATCATCCATTCGCAACATGCTAGGCTTTATGTAGACTGTGGAATGTGCGTGTGGCATCGGAAGAACTGGGTCGCGTTCTTCTACCTCCACCCTTTCTATGGTCTGTGTGGTTGATGGATCTATGCATCTACTGCTACTCATGATCTGGGCTTCCCTGAATTTCTTAAGGAGTTGTCCCATTTATGTCAGTTCCTTTTGCAATTTATCTCTGTGGTGCGTGGCATGATCAAAATCCTCTGCGAGGTAGTCTTGGACCATTCTAGAAATCATCTCTCCATCATCCTCCATGAATGTATAGTCTGGTGGTGGTCATTGTGCCTAAGTTTTCTTGCGTGCACCTTCTTCTGTACTATTGGTCTCTTAGTTCCCCTGGTTCCTATGTGATGGGGTTCGATGCGGTTTCATGTGCTTCCTCAAACCGTTTCTGTTGTCCATTGATCAATTGAGTGGTTTATGTCCTCCCCTTCTAGGTCCCTGGATGTTTTGAGCCATAGTCTACCTGAGTCGACTTGGTTTGGCCCATTCTTCATTTCTTGGGTACTGGGATTTGTGGAGGTTGTGTTTATGCCTATGGAGCCCCTCCTTCTACTGTTTGTCTTGGTAATTCTCTGGGTATGGTTGGAATCCTCCATTCATCAGGCCATTCGATGATGATCATGTCGATATCTCCCTCAGTGATGTAGTAGCACATGTGTAGCCACTATTTATCCGGGTCCTGCCTTGGTTGTATCCACATGGCTTGTTTCCTATCCTAGAAATTAGTGATGACCCCGTATCTTGCGACATCCTTTGGTGTTATTCTCCATGCTCGACTAATGGATTCCTGTATCTCCCATAGGTAAGATTCCAATATTATTCCATTCCCATTTTATGCTTGGCTAGTGGCATGGATATCAGGACACAATATCTTTCTCCTCCTAGATGTGGTGTGGTACAAAATACGACATGTTCTGGTTCTCACCATCCCATGAAAGCTATGAGAGTGATCATCCATGAGTAATGAAATTCTATACCTACGTCCTACACATCTTTGCAGTCTACTTGGAACAAGTTTGATAGGTATGGCACCCAACTCATGGAGTTTCCTTTTGTGCATTGAGCTGGAACAACAATGACTCATGCCGGTACTTCATCTTCGCGGAATTTTCTTAACAGTTTGCAGGCTAAGATTTTTTCACCCAATTGTGTCGCGACATTGTTGATCCATTTAATTATAATGCCTCTTGTTCCCCTTTCAGTGCCATATTTATTCTTCATATCTTCCACTAATTCTTTTTCCTTGGACTTATCGTCCAAAATCAGTGCGAGATCCATACCCCAGGTGGGTAGGTCTGTTATCTGCACGATAAGTCCACTAGTTATGGGGATGGGTTTGTCTAGCCATACATCCCCTCCATGTGTAACTACTAACAATTTCTTGACACATGGTGATGCATACTGGCCTCTACTAAAGTGTGGTATCTTTAGCAATTCTAGAATTCCTGTTCTGTCCAATCCAGTTGCCCATTGGTGTGGTTGAGTGATGGTTTCTCCGAGTTGGTTCACGACTATTTTTTGCATAAAGACCTATGGTGCAAGCTATGGATATTTGGTTTAATCTACTACATCATGGTCAGAATACTTGATCTTCTCAACGTGACCCAATAGTTGCGGGTCCACCTGTACTCCCTTTGGTATGCGAGGTAGCACAATCTATGCAGCCAGTTTCATTCGAGGTGAGATGTGTTGGTTGGCTTGAAGTTTCAACAATTCCTAGTTGTTCCTCTGTCATCCACTCTGGCCACGCCCAGGTAGTTTCAGTGGTCTCCTCAGCTGGGTGACCTAAGCTAGGTTCTTGTGTCTCGTCTGGTTTCTCCTCTGTTCCCAGATGTTGTGTCATTTCATTCACTTCCACAGTTGCTTCAGTATGTTTTAGTGGTATTCCTGGTGGGTTTCTTCTTCCTTGATCTAAGGCTCGTGCATCACTTCCGGTGTATCCTATTCAATGGAATATGTTTGTGGTTGCGGAATATCCTCTATTATTGGTATGGACTCTACTGGGATTGTCTTTGGTGACGAGAGTTCGCTAATATCGACGATATCTGGTGACTACTGCTCATTTTCTTCCAATGGTCCTCATGACCTAGTCTAAACCTTGGTTGATCTGGCTATCTAGCCTGGTTCTGCGAGCTTCGGTGGTTCCATAATGGTTTTTGTCAAACATTTTCTAAGTTCGAATGGCTTCAGTGAGCTCTGAGGTTTCACTCTATTCATTCTAGATGTTGTTTCTCTTTTTCTGTTCTCCTTTCACAAATAGACTAAATGCTTTTGTGCTTGTGTGTTGTATGGGATCATCATGAAGCTTGTCGAGGAAGTTTCCTCCATCACGTGATTAATGAATGATAATTGTGGGTTCAATGCATCCACGATGGTTTCATACTTTCCATTATCCCTACTCTGCCATTTCTAGTTGGCACATTTAATGTGACATCCCATCCGTCCTTGCCTTGCTTTAACTCTACCTCATGTTGTCCTGTCAGCCTGATTTTTATGACTTTAATTGTCCCAATTGTTTCCTTTATCAATATGGTTGTTACCGTTTCCCTTGTTGGCTTCATGTTTCGTATGCGTCTTGTCCCTCATGCTATGCACTTTTTTTTTTTATTGTGCGGCGGGTGGTCAACTGTTCTTGTACAACTTCAGCCAGTTCCCATTGATCATTCCTATGAGGTCTGCACCTGCTATATCTATTAACTATACATCTCCTCCATCCATGACAAATTTTACCTCGTATGGTCCTAGCCAATGCATTCTCATATTTCCTGAGTGCTGCAACGATTTACTATCGTAGAGCAATACTAGATCTCCTTCCTTGAATGTCTTCCTCTTGATGTGGCGATCATGCCAAGCTTTGTCTCTTGATTTCCGTACTTGTTGGTGGAATCCTGCCAAGATTTGGTCTTCCTCCATCGACAGTAACTGATTCAGTCTTTCTTGTACTGTGCTTCGTTCTGTCATGTGTGTGATAGCTTCTACATGTAGACTGGGTATTAAAAATTCTAATGGCACTACTGCTTCTTGATCATAGACTAGTTTGAATGGTGTGTGGCCTAACAACTTTTTGCATGTGGTTCTATATGCTCATAACAATGCTGGTACCTTGAGGTCCCAATCATCCCTATTGATGTTACATATCTTTGTCAAGGAGTTCTCTAGAATTTTGTTGAAGGCTTCTACCATGCCATTTTCCTGTGGATGATACGGTGTTATTTTTTGGTGATGAACTTCAAAATTTTCAAGCATCGCTTGGATGGTGTTGTTTATGAAGTGCATTCCTTTTTTCACTCATCAAAATACTTGGGCACCCAAATCTAGTAATTACCTGTTCAGATAGAAAGTGTACAGTTGTCTCTTCGCTGCAATCTTTTATTGGTGCGGATTTCTCCCATCTTGTTAGGTATTCCATCGCGGTGATAATATATCTCGCCCCTGTTATTTTGGCTGGTGGGTTAATGGGTCCCACAAAGTCTATCACCCATTTTTCAAATACCTGAAGTGTCACTTGCGGTTGTAGTGGCATCTCGTCCCTTTTGTTGGGTTTGCCTACCCTTTGACAGGCATCACATTGCTGATATTACTCTTTCGCGTCTCTGTGGATCGTTGGCCACCATAATACTACACATAGTACCTTATGTGCAGTAGCTTTTCCTGCATAATTCCCTCCTTCTATTCCTTTGTGGGCTTCTGCTAAAATTCTTGGTCATTCGTGGTCTAGTACGTATCTTCGTAAGATTTTATCTATACCCAACTTGTATAGATGTCCTGCGATCAATTGATAGTCGGCTGCACAGACTACTAGGTTCTTCTTTTGTGCAGTGGTATATTCTTGCAGTGCAGTACCTGTGATCAAGTATTGGATGATCTCTGCAAAGTAATCATCAACAATCTGTACCGAGAATAGATGTGTATCTAGAAAGTTGTCTTCTAAATTCGTTGGTTCCTCTCCATTTGTGACCCTTTATAGGTGGTCAGGTCCTGCATTCAGGTTTCCTGATTTAACTATTGCCTCAAAGTCAAATTCTTGAAATAACAATAACCATCGATAGATTCTCCCCCCCAACACTGGCTTGTTGACTAGGTATTTCAAGGCTCAGTGATCTATAAACATATTAAAGTGTTTTCCCAATAGGTAATGTTTGTATTTATGTAGTGCATAAACCATAGTTAGGCCTTCTCTTTTTGTAGTGTTATAATTATGTTCTGAGTCTGATAATTTTCTTCTTGCGAACGCTATCGGGTGATCCAAGTCTCCTTCTCGTAGTTGCGCTAAGATAGCTCCAAGTGTTATCGCTGATGCATCTACATGTACATGGAATGTCTTCTCCCAATCTAGAAATACCAATATTGGTGTGGTGACCATATTTTCCTTCAGGGTATACAAACCGTGTTGGCACTCGTCATTCCATTGATACTTTGTATCCTTCCTTAACAGTTTTTCCATTGGAATTGTAATCTACATGTAGCCTTTGATGAATTTCCTGTAATATCTCGTATGTCCTAGCATTGCTCTTAGTTGGTGGACTATTTTTGGTGTTGGTAGGTTAAAAATGACTGTGATTTTGGCTGGATCCACTAGCAAACCTTGTTTTCATACTATTTGTTCCAATAGTATCCAAAATGGTGTTTCAAATATGCATTTCTTGATATTCAGTGATATCTAGCATTGTCTGTATCGTTCTAACATCAGTCGTAAAAATTCCACATGTTTTTTTAGTAAGATATACACTCTCCAATCATCCAGGTATACTTTGAGGAATTGATGGATGAATTCCTTAAATGTTTTGATGACCACTCTAGAAAATATCGCAGGTGCATTCTTCACTCCGAACGACATGATTGTATACCGATAAGATCCCCATTTTGTCGCGAATGTGGTATTGTGTATATCCTCTTGTGCTATCTTAATATGATGATATCTTGATAATTCATCAGTGAATGAGTAGGTTTCATGGCCTCCTACGTTCTAGAGTACTTCGTCCGTGAATGGTGTGGGGAATGGATCATGTAGGCATGCATCATTCAACTTCCTCAAGTCGACGCATATCATGATCCATCTTCCCTATTACTTGTCCTGTACTACCATCGAGCTTATCCATTATGATTCTTCGACTGGTTCGATGATGTCAGCCTCAAGAATCTTGTCGATCACATCTTTAAATTTCTGTTTATATATGGGGTTCAATATATATGGACGTTTTTTAATGGGTCTCACATCAGGTCTAAGTGGTATCTTCATTTCTCCTGCTATGCCTTTCATATATGTAAATGTTGTGGAAAAAAGGTCATTGTATTCACGCAACAATTCTGTGATGCTTTCTAGTGTTTGTTTGTCCCAGTAATCTCCAATGATGACCATTTTGGGCTACTCATTGGTCCCTATGTTAACCTTCTTTATATTGATTGGCACATCGATGACCTCTGACTCTAAGAGTGGTCCTTCCACATCTCTCTCACCTTCGACTTATTTGATCTAAATATCGCACAGATCATCTTCATATAGGGATTCCTCCTATACATGGTATCATGACAGTAGATCCTTGACTGTCTACTTATTCCCCTATTGTACCTCTTTGATAGCTTCTACTTCCTGTTCTTCAATGAATATGACGTTTCTGATCTGTTTTAGGTATGTGTCTATGTTGGAGTTCTCATGCTCGAATGAGAAAGTGACCGTAAAGTTTTGTTGGAGTGTCGCCCATGTCTTGGTACCTTTATGCATTTCCTAGTCCGTATACCAATTCGTTGGTATGCCCTCTAAAGTATGAATGAAGTGGTGAGACCATTCCTCCGGTGGCGTCATTTTCCACAACGTTTTACACACCTCCAAGTGTTCTTCCAGTGTGCCTAGTCTGTCATATTTCTATTGTTTGTTACATGTTTGTTCTGTGCCGAAACTTATGAGTAGTAATCACTTACATTGGTACCAATTTGTGATACTCTCTTTATGTGCACCCCACCATATTGCGGGTGTAGCCTTTAGTGCTAAATCCAGTGTTGGCAATATCTTTTTTTCTAATACTTCATCTCCATATTTTGTCAAGAAAGTTTCCAAATCATTTAGCCCATGAAAACAGGGTGGTTCTCTGATTTGTGTGCCAATCCACCTTATTGGACAGTCTATTCTGAAACACCTTCTCGTGGATACTTCGTGTAGTCTTTGCTGCCAGTTTTCTAACCCAGTGTCTGAGTCTGTTGTACATGAAGTAATGCTCCACCAACTGAGTACCCCATCTGCAGTTGGGTTTATATAGTCTTCCTCGCGCGTAGTTGTTCTGTACAACTGGTCGATCTCTTCTAAATCTAGAAAAGTGGGTTCTACGAACCTCTCTCGTTTTGATGGGTCGAGTGGGGCTATGACCCTATAGTCCCCCAACTCAAATGTCATTTTTCTGTTTTTTAAGTTAATTATGATCAGGTTGTCGAACGCCCAATCCAGACCAAGTAGCGTTGGGTAAGGTGTTGTGCCATCTACTATTTCGATGACTTTAAAGTCTTCCTTAGTGCGCACACCATCCAGATATATCGTCACTCCTTTCAGATTACCTATCGGTAGGACTCTATGTTGATTTGTTGGCCTTAATTCAACAGTTGAGTATCCCAATGTAGGTTCTCCCATGCATTTCCATGTAGATTTTGGTAGTACATTCACTTCGGATCCTAGATCTAGTATAACATATCCCATATTGAAATCCCCAATGTTAGCATTTAATATAAATTCCCTACTTGTTATTCTTCTTGTATGTAGGTGGTTGGCAGTTTTCAATTCTGGATTCTATTTCATCTCGCTGCTACATTTTTCTAGGATGTTTTGCAATATTTTGACAGATGAAGGATCACTTAACATTTTGATGCATGATTGCAAAAATTATTTGATAGTACTTACTTATTCCTTGGGTTGTATTTTGTTGGTATGGTCCAGTGATGGCGACATTTCATATTTTGAAGCTTCCTTTCTCTGTTGTGCATTCAATGCAATGTTCTCCTTCTGGAATTCTTGTTGGGATTCTGTAAAGAACTCCTTCTCCTTATGCACATTGAACTACTTCTTGGGGTCAATTTTCTTATTTACCCATTGGTTCTATGCTGGTTCCTATCGAACTGCATCATTTCCTATTTTCATTCCTCTTCGAGTGACTATGTTGATGTTCCGTCCGTCATCCCTTGCTTCGGATGAAATCCACTGAACATTCTGGTTATTTTAATTCCTTTTTTCCTGGATCTTTACAAGTAATGTCAAGCATTCCTCCATATCATGGTCTGATGCACAACAATACATACAAGTCGCTAGTGGCAGTGGACACTCCCATGTGTAATTTCCTGGTTGCTGACAATTGTGACATGTAACAGATCCTCTATCGCGTCCGAAACTTCCTCTGGCTCATCTTGCTCCTCTATATCCTGCACGATATCCTTGTGGTGCATTATATTGTGGTGCCTGATTATACTGCGTAGTATTATACTGAGGTTGTGTTGGGTTGTACTACGGTTGCGTGTTATTGTACGGTTGCGGCGTAGTATTATACTGTTGCTATGCAATGTTGTATGGGGATGGGGATTGAGTGAAATGTGTTGTTTCTTTCCCAGTCATCATTTTTTCTTGTACCCTGTATGCGTTTGATGTTCTTTCCCACATCAGATCCATAGTTTTGCAATATTTTTTTCCATGGCCGACTGACTTGCAAAAGGTGCAATATGAGTTCTTTGGAACTCTTTGGTATTTCTACATCATCGTGCAGTGGTAATGGTCGTGACCCAGTTTCTTTCATATTTCGCACCACAATCCTCCCTATGGTAGTGGGTTTGGCATCCCCGTCTCCATATATTTAGTGAATGTTGGGCATTCATTCTTGTGGTGTCCTTCCATCCTGTAGGTAGTGCACCAAATGACTTCTCATTTGTCCTTTTTCTTATTCTGGTTCAACTAAAATGTTAAATTTTTCAGATCCTCTTTCAGTTCTTCGATAGTAGGGTATGTCTGTCGGTATTGATTCTCTTCCAATTGCAAGTCTTCCTGCAGAGCCTCTACCTGCATCTGAAACATATATTTTCATAATGGATATTTTAAGTGTGGGAGTAATGAGTTGACAAACAGGTGTCGTTGTTGCATATTGGTCATAAGGTATTTTATCTTTCCAGTTAATCGCTTGAATATTTGATCAATCTCCCATACCGATTCTCCTAGTTTCTATCTTATTTAAATCATCTCATTCTTGCATTGATCCTCTGAGCTCAGATTATGGAACTCATTTATCAATAGTTTCTTAATTTCATCCAATGTCCTTGTCATTCCGAGAACATTGTTTGTGTCTAGACTCATGTACCAGTCTAGTGCTTGGTCTCTTAGCGTGATTGCTAGCTACATGAGTTTGGTGTCTTGATCAGTGATATGCTTTTCTTCCTAGATCTTTACACAAATGAACAGATTCTTCTTAGGGTCTTTTGCTACTTCTCCTAGAAACTCTGGTAATCTGATAGTAGGATCGTGTCTTGCCATTCCAAATACTGAGCTACTCCCTCCTGCGCACGGTGTAGATACTTGACTAAGGTTGCCTAAAATGGATCCTCAAGTTGTTGCTCCTTGTGTAGATGTACTTCCTGCTGTTGGAATTCCTCCAAACTTTGGTTGTCTAAACGGTGGTGTTCTCTTTGGTGTATTGGTCACACATAGGTTTATGGGTTCCACACTGACATTAATATGAAAGGGATGGCTACCTTCTCCTCTTGTTCTTGGGCCTCTTGTTTTCCTCTCATACATGGTGCTCAGGATTTCCTCAATCTGCTCCATAGCTTGGAGATCCTCTACCTCTTCCACATCGCTTTCCAAGCCCTCCCTCTTGGATATGACTCTCTTCTTGGTATTCACCTTATATTGGTAGGGTTCTCCACTACACGGCGTTCCTGATGATGCCAAGATCCACTTAAGCTGATCATCATCCATCAATATCGGGTCTAAGGGTTCCTCCTCCTTCTTCTCTTTATCCCGCCCTCCTTCCATTCCTTCTCTCTCTGTTAGTGCTTCCCACATTCCCCCATGCACGTAGGGAAGTCTAGCTATCTGATTCCATTGTCATTACACCTTTGTTATATAGAAATATCTTGATATAAGTATACAATTATTGAATGTAACTTCCTTTGGGTCCTCGTAGGAACTCTTGATCGGCTGCGCTGTATGACTTTGTTGTGTCTACCACAAATTTTGTGATAAATCCTACCACAATAATGTCAAGCCAAAAGTCGACTGGATGGGTGAATTTGTTGTTCACCTTCTGCAGCTATTGGAAATGTACTGGAGTCCAATTTAGCTACTGAATCCAGTTCGTCACATGGTTATCCTTTAAACTTAAGATCCATTCCTATATTAGATGTAGAAAATCACAGAAAAATACTTTGTGTAAATCCGTAAATACGTATTTATCCAGGTATTTACGCGGTGTGATCCTGGGGTTTCTATTTTCTTTATGTGCAAACTCTATCTGTTTAGTTCTCAACTAACCCTTAATTTATTCTCTTGTGGGGTTCCAAGGTCTCAACATTCCCTTCTAACGGCTCATTGCTCTTCTATTCCACTCCTTCATTTCTTATTCATTTTGTCTCATCTACTTAGTCCTCTCTTGTTCCTCTTAACACAGCAACAAACCCATTTGTTGGTTACTATTTCCCTTTTTAGGTTGTCTGGGTGATTGACCTAGGGTTCATGTCATTCAGGGTTCCAAAAAAGCCTCAAAAACTATCATCCCTCCTAGTAAACCAGAAGGAAACAAAACACCCGGAAGGTACTGTGTAGTCTCACCCGAGATAGCTTTAAATGGGTGACTGTAAGACTCAGATTTTTACAGCCTGGGACAGAGTAGGGGATAAGGGTTTATTGATTAAATCCAGGTACATTGAGATGTAAGGTAAACTACTTATCCATTGAAGTCGCATACGTATATTTCATAGTTTAATTCCAGTAGAGTATAAACAGATTCATAACAATGTGCTAACTCATTCATCAAGATTAACCAATAATTGCTGAAAGAAATAAGAGACATGCATACATTCAACATATTACACGAGTATTACTGTGGTTCACCCCCTCCTCGGCTACGTCCACAAATATTTTTCTCTTGCCTCTTTTATTATAGTAGTTTTGTATTCCTGGTGCCAGGCACATACAATTCTCCACAAAACTGGGTAAGATCTATGTGAGGCGAACTAGATTGCACCAGGATCTACAGCCTACGGCCTAATCCTCAGATATACCTTCCCTCATATCTTATTTTCTCAACAGCTTACAAAATCGATTCATGCAGCTAAAAACATTACATATCACCTATGCTCTTGCGTGGTTACTGTCTCCAAAACTTAACTCCAAATCGTAACCCTCAACAACAACAATAATAAAAACAACCATCCCTATATGATACTTTCATGTATATATTTATACATTTAGGGCTCTTCAGCCTTTTAAAAAATATTACCAAAACCCTAACCCTTCTTACGTTATGTCTTTCTCCCATTTGCATGTTTTTCTTCCTCCAGCTCTCGCTTTCCTTTGTGCACGCTTTCTTGCATGCGCGCGTGTTGTTCTTTTGCCAGTTGTTTCTTCAGTTTTCTGCACTCTTTCTTTCCCATGATAATTTTTATTTCCCCTTCGTCCTGGTGCCAACAAGATGCAAGGTCATTTATATAGAGACCATACATATTAAACCCCATCTATAAGAAAAATGTTAAGGCATAAATTGACAGAATTCTAGAATCATGAATCATAGAACCTCTGGAAGAATCAGAGTGGATCACTCCAATGGTGGTCCAGGAAAAGAAGACTAGAGGGATTAGGATATGTGTGGATATGAGGAAATTAAATGATGCATGCCTGCATGATCCTTTTTCTACTCTATTTATAGATGAGGTTTTAGAGAATGTGGGAGGACATGAAATGTACTCCTTCACAAATGGATTTTCGGGTTACCATCAGATCAGAATTTCTTCAAAGGAAAGGTACAAAAGTACATTTTCAACAGAGTGGGGGTCATATTGGTACACAATAATTCCATTTGGTTTAAATAATTCACCAACAATATTTTCCATAGCAGTAGTATCCGCATTCAAGGATTTTATACATGAATTTTTAGAAGTTTATCTGGATGATTGGACAATATTCATTTTATTGAAGGACCATGTATAAATTCCAAGGTTAATGTTAGAGAGATGTAGGAAATGTCATATTTACTTGAAAATTAATAAATGTATATTCAGTACACCATTTGGACACATTGTATGCAAACAGGGCTTGATAGTAGACCCTGCAAAGATTGTTGTTATTGTCAATTTAACACCACCAACGTCAATGCGCCAGTTGAGAGAAACATTGGGCCACACAAGGTACTACATAAAATTAATAAATGGATATGAAAATATTACTATGACCATGGAGAACTTACTAAACAAAGACATCAGGTTTCAATGGAATGATGAATTCCAAGAGAGCTTGGACATACTGAAAGATAAATGGTGACAACACCAATTTTGAGCTTTCCATATTGGACAAAAGGATTTCATGTGCATGTGGACACTTCATCCATTGCACTTGGAGAAGTATTAGCACAACCAGGTGAAGGAGACATTGATCACAAAATAAATTTTTCTAGTATGAATTTATATAAGTCTTTGAAGAACTATAATACTATGGAAAGGGAAGGTATGGATATGGTATATTTCTTATAGAAGTTCAGATATTATTTATTGGGTCAACATTTTAAGATGCTTACAGCCAGTCCACATTGAAGTACCTAGTTAAAAATCCAGTGTTGAGAGGGAGGATCAGTAGATGGTTTTTATTGCTTCAGGAATATGATTTTGAAATCATAGTAAAACCAGGGAAGATGAATTCAGGACCAGATCATCTATCAAGAATTACTAATGGAGAGGAGCCAAAGAACTTGGAGAAGAATTTTCCTGATGCTGACTTATTTTGTATTCAGATTGTTGATGATTATTTTGCTGGCATTTTTGGATTCTTGAGCACAGGAATGGTTCCTAAGGAGTTTACTGGCATGCAAAAAAAAACAGTTGGTAGTGCACGATGTAGAATATTAGTTGATTGCAGGGGATTTATACAAGTTAGGTGCAGATGGAATTATAAGAAGATGTGTGATGGAGCATGAGCGCTCCATGGTGCTAGCAGAATCACATGAAGGGATAGATGGAGGACACTATGAAGGAAATCCTACAACACACAAGGTGGTGCATGTAGGATTATGGTGGCCTACAGTACATAAGGGCGCAAAGGAATATTATCAAACCTGTGATGTTTGTCAGAGGGTGGGAAAACCATCTAGAAGGGATGAAATTCCACTTATGTCCCAAGTTAATTTACAATTGTTTGATAAATGGGATGTGGATTTCATTGGACCCATTAACCCACCAACAAGGAGATCAAGATATAGATACATCATCACTACGACAAAATAATTAACCATATGGGAAGAAGCAACCCCAGTGAAGGACTGTAGTGCAAAAAATGCAACACGGTTTCTCTTTGAGAATGTGGTGACCAGATTTGGATGTTCTAGAATTTTGTTAAGTGATCAGGGAACCTAGTTTATTAACAGTACAATTAGAGATATGATAGAATAATTCGAGATATATCATCAGAAGAGCGCACCATACCATCCCCAAGGAAATGGTACATTAGAAACTCTTAACAAGATTCTATATAATGCACTGATAAAGAATTGCAATGTGAATAGGGATGATTGGGATTTGAAGGTATAAAAAATACTATGGGCTTACATGACTACATGAAAGAATCTTACAGGATAGACACCATTCAGACTGGTGTATGGGCAGAAAGAAATGGTTCCATTGGATTATTTAGTACCTAGTATGTTTTTTGCAACAATCACCAACATGACAAAAGAAGTTGATGCATAGGAAAGATTGGATCAATTGATGGAGCTAGAAGAAGACAAAATTTTATCAGGTTTCCACCAAGAAGTGCAGAAAGCAAAGGACAAATCTTGGAATTATAGCACATAAATAAGAAAATATTTAAGGAAGGAGATCTAGTTCTCCTCTATGACAACAAGTATTTACAACACCCTCAGAAGTTCAATATGCATTGGTTAGGGCCTTATCAGGTGGATTCCATTAAAAATGGAGGTGTTGTACAATTGAAATATCTTCCAAGGAAGAATCTTAGAGGACTGGTGAATGGAAGTCGACTAAAACTATATCAAGGTAGTCGACCTAACAACCTAAGGTAAAAATAGAGAGAGAAGGTATGATTGTACATAGTATATATAATGGATGTTAGAAGAAAAAGACAAAAACCCATAAAAAGAAGAAATATAACAAAAAGACAAAAAGATTGAATAATATTATAGGGTTTTTGATGTAATATATTTGTTAGCATTAATAGTATGTCGTACAAAAACTAGTGTTGAAGACACTACGCACTAGAAAATAGTTGACAGACACAAAAAGTCGAGTGCGCAGGAAAAAGTGAAAAAGTGACAATTGTCAATGCGAAATAAGTGTTAGTACACAGTCCCGATATAAAGTTGAAAAAAGGGGGAAAATGTGGTCATTTGTGTTTTTCCTCTAAGGAGAAGAACAAAGAGCGAAGCTTAAGCACAAAAGAGTGAGAATTCATGATAGAAAGTGGAGAATTATAACTCAACATTTTTAATCTTAACAATATGTCACCACCACGCATTGGATTTCCCAGAAGGGTCGGGAGAAACACGAGAAGTAGTTCTTTGGTGACACAAACATGGACACAAGACATGCCCACAATCATGTATGTGGATGATATCCATATGCCAGAATATGAGCCACACACCACACAAGTTGAGGAGGAATGACACATATCATAAGAGATTGAGCAGCATGAGGAGGAAGCGGAGAGGATAGAATCTAATGCATCCAGGGGAAAAGGACCACAAAAAGGAGAACATGCCATGGATTTAGCACAATAGAGCCTAGATCCAAAAGAAGAGCATGAAACAGAGCACCGGGGCATACCATAGGTCGGCATGTCATCTTCGCAAAGGAAGAAGAAGGTGCAATATGAGAGCAATGTGCAAGGAATATCGTACACACATGAGGAATTGGAAATAGTAATGCCAAAAATTCTAGAGAGAGTAAAGAAAGACTATGAAATGATAGGAGGAGTAGACACCGTGAAATACTTCGATCATGATGTGCCTGAGACAATCATATTTCCAGATTTGGCGCAACATAACTATATGGAGAGTGGAGGAGAGGGACAATTAAGCACACCACTGTTGGAGCTAGTGTAGTGGATCCTAGGGCTATACAATACAAGGATTATGAATTTGTTGGATATGCTACACTTTTCTCACAGTAAACACATCAATGGATGTGTGAAGAAACTCCTAGAAAGGGTGCATGGAGGAATTTTGTGGATGGTAGGCCATTGCCTATCAATGTGGAATTGATCGCAAAAATCACTAGGATACCCGTGGATGGGGAGAAGCGAGAGAATTAATTAGAGGATTAAACCAAAGAAAAATCCATCTTCGATGAAATCAAGGAAAAGTATGGCATAGAGAGAAAAAATAGGGGAATTAGGACCAGTGACATAAATGATCCTGCAACGATAGTTTCTACAAGACTAGTAGGGTGCAAGTTAATGTGCAAGTATAGAAAAGAGGAAGTACTAGCAGGAGTGGTAGCAACTGCAGTGCAACACACGAAGGGAGATCGATGAGTTGGGACCCTTACCTACTTAATTCTTTCTTGGAGGATTGCAAGGACACACAATATTGGGGTTTTGAGTTCCACTACTCATGGCTACTCATCCTATTTTCACTTGTAAAATGGAAAGAACCAATTTACAACATGTTCCTATAGAGAATAGGAAAGTGTGGCGCAACCCACTACATGTCTCTTATAAGAACATCAGACTGAAAGGAAAAGAAAATAAACGATGATGTATTCACTCTATACTTGTTGAATATTCATAACTAGTTAGCTGACACATGGAGGATTTCCCCAGAGACTTTCTAGGAGTTTGGAAAGATAGAAAATTTTCAAGCATCGCACCATAGAATGCGGGTATAGGTGAAGAGGGACCCATCCAAGGTGTGGCTACAACTGAGTTACTACTTGACATTGGACGACATATAGATGGAGGTCCAGGAGTGGCCCTAGGAATGGAAAGTGCCCATAATCCCAAGGACATTTCTAGGAGGAAAAACTCAGATGCAATACAAAAAAATCCATGCGTAGTAGACAGGAAGAAATGGCGCTAGTAAGAAGAAGTAGATGACACAAGGTCTAGTGGGGGGAAGCATCCCCATAAAAAATAAAAGGAAGACACAAAATAAATCACAATGTGGTTTTACACGGGATCCACCATGCACAGAGAAGGCACCAAAAGGAACAATAGAACATGTGCACACATAAGAAGTACAAACATAGACACAATAAATACCCATGGAGGAAGAAATTAGGAAGGAGACATGCATGTATACACATATTCCAGAGGCATTTGAGCCAACATATTCTCAAAAGAAGAGAACATGGGAGAAAGCAAGTTTTTCCAGGAAGAAAGTGAAGGCCCACAAAACACCAGTGCACACATCATTGACAGCAGATGATGTGGAACTAATAGCCACAACAGTCGAAGATCAACTGTCATAGGTGTGGGAGAATACAGAGAACAATAGGGCTTTGATTCTGGAGGAAATATAGGAAGTAAAATTGCATTAGAGAAGTTGAGGATAAGGGCAGAGCAGTCATCAAAAGAAAAACCAACAAAAACAAAGGAAGGAGTGCATGTTGGATAAACAATGCAAATTACAGTGCAGAGGAGCACCAATTTTATCATAACCCCTGGGATGTTGTTCATCGATGAGGAGGAAACATAGAGGCCCTTAAAGGAAATTGATACATTGGACCTCAAATTTCCCAACATCCCGACGAAGGCACTCTATAAATTACAAATATGTGTCACGTAGGAAATTCATTTCAGAGCAAGGTCTGATGTGACGAATCTACATATAGTGAAGGAGAAAAATACCACACTGAAGGAAGCAGTTAGCCAAGAAGGGTAGGAAAATAATACAATACAATAAAAAGTAGAGGATATGGAAAAGTACATAGGCACATTATTTTGAAGCATCCTAGACAACGCAGACTCAGAGGGAGTATCTACTGAAGAAAATATGAGAAAACTAGCGCAGGACTTGGAGTAGTATAAGGACCAGATAAAGGATTTGGAGGAGCATGAAGTACCCACTACTCCTCCAGAACTTAGAGAACAATGATAGAAATATGAAACAACATCTGTAGAAAGCATAGCACAGGAGATACAAAGAATAATAGAGTTTTTGGAGAAGAGTACCCAACTATGGAAACATCTCTTAGAAGATGGGAGCTTGCAAGACCTGCAAGGAAGGGAAGATAAAATGCATGCAATAATGGAAGATATAAAACATCGATAGAAGACAATGTCACTACCTGAGAAAATCAAGACTACGGAAAAAATGAATATCCTACAAGCAGAGGAGAAAGCAGTGTAGGCAAATAAAATTGCAAGATAGGCTGAGTTGGAGCCCCTGTAGGAAAAGGCAGAGAATTTTGTCATGGAGATTGACGCAGTGAAACTGCACATAGAACAAATAGGCTTGGAGGGGGAAGAAATATTGAGACCTCCAGTCACCTCGCAGATGGTGGAAGCCATGACAGAGAAGAGAAAACAAGCTAAGGGTTAATGTGAACATATAGCAGAGATGTATGAATCACTGACACATGCAGTAACATATGCAGGAGTCCATGAGTGACTCGGCACGAGTCACAATGTCAGTGTTGGGGGCATGTTGGCATAGGCCAATTTTGGGGAAAATCAAGGAAGTTTTGAAGGAATCAAAGTAGCATCGTAAAATAGGGGAGCATTATGGAAATTGAGGAAAAGAAACACCAAAAACAGAGGAAAAACAGTGTTGAGAGAAGAAGTTACAAAGTGGAAAAATTGTTGTGGATCAATTGGAAAGTGGACAAGCGCCAACTTGGAGAAATTGTTGGATCGAGGACCAACCAATATTAAGTCAAGAATAAAGTAGAAAAACCTAATACACTTATGGTTAGGGTTTTTTTAAGGTATTTTTCCCAAATTTTGTATAAGTAGAATGTATTAGGACAATGAGATGTTGTTCCTTTTTTCTTATTGAGTTATCCATTTCAGATAGTCTGATAGTAGAGTGGTGAGAATTTCTCAGATTTTTGAGAGTTATTTCGGTCTATGGAGATTGAATGTAATGGAGGAAGGATTGTACAGTGGATAGCACTATCTTTTGCAAGAATATGGATAAATAACCAACATGACAAGTCTTTATGGATGTAGCCCCAGGGGGGATGAACCACGTTATATATGTGTTTTGTGTGATTGTATGAAATTTTTTTATTGTATTTTCTTTAGTAATTTTATGATGAACATGTTAAATGATAAAGGAAATAACATTGCACACTAAGAATAAACTAATGGAATCTGCAAAATAGCTCTAAATAAATGAATGTTACAACTAGTGTTTAGATCATAATCTTGTGTTACAGTAGATAAATATGTTTCATTGAACACATGCAACTATAATGGTTAATGAGTTCTGATTAGAATAGTGGTGAAAATGGTTTGGAATAATATCTAATGAGGGTTTGAGGGATAACAACAAGTATATCCAATTCCTCTGAGAGAGAAACACATCCCATCCTAGGGTTGCAAACATCTAAGTCCTACGACCACCCATATAAGCTATCTTAGGTGAGAATTTTTAGTGCACTCTTTTCACTATGTTACCTTCTGGTATCCATAAGGGCTGATGGTCGAAGGGTTATTGGTAATCCTCTAGTTATAACCTGGGTCATCCCATAAGTAAACCAACACCTATCCATCCACAAGATACCTCCATCTACGCGTGTGACTAATTGTTTGACGTAGAGATAGGCATTCTTACCGCACTTGAAATGTAGTAAACCTAACATGGTCATAAAGTCAAAGTTATAAAACCTCATTATCCATTGCGTGAGCTCCATTATGGGTTTACCTAGGTGTCCAATTTCCCATGTGTTTATTAAATAAGTCTCCTCAGCCAAATCTAGTAATTTGTCTGCATCGTGCACATCATGGTTTGCGTACCTAAGTTTTGGTACCTTTCCCAGCATATCATCTATAGTGACCACTACATATGGGAGATACGAGAGTGTGATATCCATGGCATCATGTGCCTTTCATTTCTGTCCCACAATAGATAGGCATGCCTCTGTTGTGTCTACATCCTCCTCCCTCTTAGAATCTGGCTTGTCGGTGATATCCTCGATTAACACTTCCTCTCCTTCATGGTTCTGTCACGGTCCTGTTGTTTCATTTGGATTCATAGGCATCTTGGGGTTAGGGTTCGAAATATCATCTCGGGCCCCATAACTCTTCCCTATTTCTCCTTGTTGTGCAATTGATGTTTCCTCTTCAACCCATGTTGGGATGATCGATTATGTATCCAACGTGGTGACATATTATAGCTTGACCACGTTTTAGGGATGGATAATATAGAGCTTTGGTCTATCGATTGGCCGATTGTTTCCATATGTAGGTCAACCTCCCGATCGACTAAATCTAGGAGAAGTGTTATGAATCATCAAATGTTGATGTTCCAACACCCCCACATAAGCACACACAATTGGAGATTTAGGAGGTGAAATTACATCATCATGAAACCCCCCATAATTGTAGCTTATTGAAGCCCAAGCATCGTATGGAGATTTATAAATATATTTTCAACTAAAATTTTGGTGAATATATCAACAAATTGATCATCTGTTCTACAATATTCAAGAGAGATAATGTTCTCATGAACCAAATATCTCAAATAGTTAGCATGGAGCTCAACATGCTTCATATTAATGTGAGAAATAGGATTGTCAATAAATTGTATGGTACTTTGATTATGATAGTAGATTGTAGTCAAGGCCTAAAGATGAATTGCAAGCTATCCCAAATGTTGGCATATCCAAACTTCTTTAGTACCTTCTTGAATGACACCACGATATTTTTCTTCCATAGGTGAAAAAGAGACTACCTTTTTTTATTTGCATGACCATACACATAGAAAAAAGTGGACTTTCGATTATCAGTGTCGCCAACCCAGTCAGAGTCGATGAATCTGACCAACGAATCTGGACTTCAACAATATTTGATACCAAAATGAGTGGTGACTTTGAGATAGAGGAAAATTCATTTGAATTCTTTCCAATTGATTTCTTTAGGGTCCTACATAAATAGAGAAACCACACTAACAACAAATAAAAATTCAGGACAACTATGAGTAAGATAAATAAGATCGTCGACTAATTGTCAATAAAGTGTAGCATCAACTGCAAGTGTCTGAAAATTTTTGATAAGATTCACTCCATATTGAAATCAACCATATTAAAATATTTCAACAAATCCATCACATATTTATACTGAGAATTGAAAAATCCATCACATAGTTGTAATAATTGAAGACCCAAAAAATAATGTAGATTTCCAAGATTTGTCATGTCAAAGGAGTCAGCAAATTGTTTATTCCATCTAAGGATGATACCATGATTATTTCTAGTAATGAGTAGGTCATCTATATATACAAAAACAATTAAAGTATCTCCATTAGTATGGAGTACGTAACAATTTTGATTAGATTCACAACATTTGAAACTAAGTCGAAGAAAGAAACGATTGATATAAACATACCAAGATCGGCGAGCCTACTTAAAACCATAAATTGACTACTTGATTCGACAAACCAAGTTAGACTCTATCACAAAACTAGGTGACTATTGCATGAAAATTTCTTTAGGTAGGTCTCCATGAAGAAATGTTCTCTTCACATCCATATGATCGATTTTCCATCCAAAACGAGAAGCGAGGGAAAACATTAGTCGAATAGAGTTCATCTTTGCAACAGGGGAAAAGGTCTCATTGTAGTTGATACCTTATTTTTCAAAAACTACATTCATAATCATACATGCTTTATGTCTCTCAACAAAACCTTCAGAGGTGAATTTCCTCTTATAGAACCATCGATGATTTACTATGTTTTTTCCTTTTGGTCAAGGAACCAAGTCCCAAGTGTCATTCTTCGACAAAAAATAAATTTATGTTTGCATGGCCCATTCACATTCAAGTCATCCTTGACAATATGAGAAATAAAAAAGGTTAGAAGTTTTGAGTACATGAATCATCAAGAAAACAATGGCATGTTTGTTTTGACTTTCAGTTTGTCATCTAGAGGAAATATCACTGACATTAGCTCCAACAACTTCAGTTGTCTTGGAAGCCCATCTAGGAAGACAATAAATAGGTGAAATAATTTTCATTGCAGAAGGTCGATCAGAAGTAAGAGAATCTTCAGTCGACAGACTAGCTGAAATAGAGGATGATGGACTAGTCATCAATGTTGAGGTTGATGGTCAAGTTGAAACAGAGAGAAAGTTAGACTATCCAATTGAAGGAATGAAATATGGAACATGAGAAGTAGTGTAGCCCATCATTCTTCAGAGTATCCCATCATGATGCAATAATGACTCTTTGTATCCAAATTATTTTTGCAATGATTGGAAATATGATCCCAAGAAACACATCCAAACACATGGAGGTGGAAAAAAATGCTTCTTTCAACAGCATTATTATACTAAATTCATGGAAGGAACAATTCAAGTAGAGATGTGATTGAGCATATAGTTTTCACAATACACTGCTTCATCCTAGAAGTGTGAATTCATATCTTCATTCCATAAAATACATCTTCCCATTTTGATTAACATTTGATTCTTTCATTCTGATGAGGTGTGTGAGGAATTGACCACTGCCAGTTAACACCAGATCAAACCAGGTATTCTTAAAAAGGTCAATTTACATACTCACCACCATTATGTGATCTCGGGAATTTGATGGGTTGACCACATTTATTTCTAGCAAAGGTTCAAAACTCCTCGAACGTTTCATAGACAAGGTTCTTGTTCCTTAGAAAATAGGCCCATGTAAAATGAGGGAAATAATCAATATAGGTAAATTATACCTTTCACCTACCAATGAAAGTATATTGATGCAACATACATCACTTTGAAACAACTATAGTAGGTTCTATGCTCACCATGTTTTTCCAGAGTCGAAAGGTGCTAGATGTTGCTTCCCAAGCACACAACCTTTACAGACTCCTTCAAGGAGAAACACTTTAGGTAGACCAAAAACCATGTTCTGAGTTTCCATCAACTAAAGACCTAAAAAATTTAAGTGTTTGAGTTGTTCATGAAAATTTCAACTTCTCTCATCAGTGTGAGAAACAAGTTCAGTCAGTTTAGTGTCATGTCAAGTCGTGTCACATAATTTATAAAAACTATCTGTCAGTTCGAGAAGCCCACTAGAGAAAATAAACTTTCCTTTATTCAAATCACGAACATAGAACCGACCTATCTAAAATTCCACAATATTATAATTATTTTTTAACTAAGCAACATAAAATATATTGGCTCTGAGGTTTGGCACATCCTAGACATTGACAATTTTCCCATGTCGACAAGTAACATCACCCTGACAAACAACATGCAGAGAAAAATCATCAACAACATAGATTTTCCTCTCCTTAGATTCATCCAACCATGTGAATTTGGAGGCATCTTTGGACATGTGATGAGTGAACCTAGAGTTGACTACCCATTTAATTTTCATAGAATGAGACAACAAGGATTACAAATTTCTAACTTGGAAGGTGAAATTATTAGTGGGTCGTCGTTTAGAGGACACATTTTCTTCCATACGTTTAAAATTCTCCTCTAAATAATCCCTCTTATTATGATATTTTTTCCATAGTACTGAAATATATTCTTCTTTCAAATTACATGAGGTGCATGTGTTTTTCCTTTAGGTTTTTGGTCATGGTGTGCAAGTTTTTGTGTAGAGGCATCAAACTGTACTCTATCCCTCAGATCCAACCTGCTCTTTCTATCGGGAATTTGTTATATTCCTTGCAGGACTAGATCTAATTTGTTTATTTCACTATGTGCATAGAGGGTCCGAGGGGGTAAGATCCCCCTTGTCCGAGGGTTTCACAGGGGGGTGGGGGTAGTGACCCATAATTTGTTTTTGGCATTTTTTGGCATTTTTTGGACACATGGTTTTTGCCAATGGTTTTCTAATTCAGGTTAAGTAATTAGGGTTTTTGACTAATTTGAATCAATGTATTAGGGGTTTATATGTCATGGGATCCTATATGTATATTTTATTGTAAAAAACAAATATGATTTATACAATATTAGAGGTGTGGCTCTAAATAGGTTGTTGGTTTTCCTGGTTTGGGTTTCCAGGGTAAAAATCTTCGTGTAATGTGTGTGTGACAATGTTTCTCTTTTCTTTTTATTAAGAATTTACATGTAGTGATTAATTGTACAAGGTTAAGATATAAATTTGGTATCATAGTTGTTATTGGCTTTAGGGGGACGCCTTTGTGGATGAGGGTTTGGCTCGGGTCTATGATAATCCTTGTTATAGTGGGAGATTTGAGGAATGATTCTTCAGGTGAAGAGAAATGATGAGAAGTTCGAAAATAGAGATTGAGAATTTTGATGGGAAACGTTTTGAGCTATGGAAGCTCAATATGGAATATATAATGGTGGAAAAAGATCAGTGGATCATTGTGGATCCAGGTACTACTGTTACACATCAAAATTCCTCACTTCGATAATGTCACATTCTCATTTTCGTAAGTGTCACATTCTCATTTAGAAAGTGTCGCATTGCGAATGACACCATTAAAACACTTGATACAACCCCTAAAACATGTTAGAAGAAGAAGCCCCATTATCTGGCAGTCAGAACAAATGCTTTTCTATGAGAATTGCTCATCTTGGAAACTTTTGGGAAGATCGATGCTCCCCTGCTCATACATAGGGAGCGCTAGCATTCCTTGTCCATATCACAAGGAGATTTGTAGTGCTATATTTCCCATTCTAAGGTAGAACTGAGTTGGTTTAGTAAATCTTGGAAGAAATCCCATTTTCTTCTAAAGACAACTATGGATGGATCGAGTTGGTTTGGATCGAATCTAAATTATGGGCTACATATAAGGCATATATCACAACTATTGGAGCCATATCATCAACTAATTCCAAATATAACCAAGGTGGTTGAGCCTTTCAAAGCCTATAAATGGAGCCATTTTCATGGTGAACAAAAGAGAAAAAAATCAGCAAAAGCGTTGTTATTTTGATTGTGGATATTTCGATCAAGGGTTGGACGACGAAGACTTGGAGAGTCTGCTACAACATCATCTGAAGGTTGTAAGTGTTATTTTGAAGTTATCATTAATATAATTGGACTATTTCCTTATAGTATGTGTTTACATGTACTTGTCTATGCTTGTATTAATCTTCATAGATCGATTGATTTTGTCTAATCCATTAGACTATGAGATAGTCATTTGTTTCTTGTTGTCCATTGTAGGTATTGTTTGGAACTCACGGATTGGAGAAGCTTGGACAAAATTTGAATGTGAGGTATATAATACTCTCCCTCATCCTCTTTTTTTTTATGGGTAAAATGAATCTATAGGAATGGTAGTGTCCAAAGGTAGTTTTCTATCTTTCTAGAGGGGTTTGTACTCCAAGGGAAAGTTCACCTGTCCGCAGGGGAATATTTCTGTAACAAAAATTGGCAACCATAATGGGGATACAAATTTCAGTTTTTTTTCTTTCCTTGGTTTTTCCATGAATTTTTTACTATCCTTAGATCCCATTTGCTGATTTAATATGTCCTTAAATATTTCATCTTTGCTAAGTTGTCTCACAGAGTCTCTTACTAAATTTCCCCGTGTTAGTGAGCTTTCTGAGTTTTTCTAAAACTTTTCTTAGGACTAGTGACCCTCTACAGTTTAATTTAGGGAATTGATTTCTTGATCATCGCTTCCCCATAGTCTATTAGGGAGCATTGTAGTGCTCTGGTTCTTTGGTTACCAGAGCATCGATTTTTCTTCCTTTGACAAATTGTAGATTTTGTTTCTTGTCGGGCATAATCCTTAGATATTTTTCTCTGAATCAAGTCCTATTCTGCCATATCTTGTCCTCTGTTTGACTCAAACTTGCTACCTTCATTATTTTAGTCTTTATTGAGTTTGTGTTGTCTTTCCTTGTTGCAAAATCAATCGTTTTCTCTCAAAATTGTTTTCTTTTTGTTGATCTTCTCGATTATCTAATTGATTATAGGTTTTCATAAGGAAGGTCATTGATCATAGTATTGTTTTCCTTATCTTTTATCCCTTACTCAATTCCAAAAGACTATAAAGTGTGACTTTTGGTTTTTTTTAGTGTTTTTCTTTGAGTGAAATTTACTACTGAGAGTGTCTTTGTTTCTGTACTTTTTATTCTTCTTTTCAAATCATAGTAGTGAAACTTTTTCATTATTAGTGAAAGAACAAAACATTAGATGAACATTTTAATTTACATTCGCAATCAAACAAATAAATAATTGGATGCATTGGTTTTGTATATTGGAAAGGTTTTCTTTATAATTTGGAAATTGTTTAAATTCTTGTTGAGAACAAAATAATATAAAATTTTTCATTCTTGAGTGTTTTTTAGTGACAAAAGAAAAGAAACTCTTCTCCTTCTTGTAGCTAGAATTTCATTGAAAAGAAAGTTTTCATATCATTATTTTTCCCATTTTGGAGTCAAGTCTCCAACATCATTAGTGTCACTATCATTCACCCTTGTGTAAAAAACAACCATGAAAATGAATGCTAATTAAAATCAAACTAGAAAATTTATTTTTAGATCTTTACACCAACAATAGAATAGGAATAGAGATTTGGAATAGGTTGTGAGAATAACTCTCCAAACATTGAAGAAAAATGAAGAATCTTGTGATAGGGAGAGTAAATCCAAACTTCCTATAAGAATAGATGGGATCCCTCTCTCACATAGGGGATAAACATGAGGTTGCGTGCAAGAGAGAAACAAAGATTATACCTTTGAGGCTTAACCAATCATAGTAGTACGATCGTATTTTGGGGGTTCTTCTTGAGGATCCACTATTTTCATTTCATCTCAGAGATTTGTGAATTCAAAATCCATTCATGGTCCTCTAGAGTTTAATGATCCATTTTTACTCAGTTCTCTTGAAGAATTTCATACATGATATCCTACCCATACGTTCAAAATCGATTATCAAATGTACCTGCCCAGAGGCTAACTGTGATTTGTTATCCTTAGTGGCCATAATATTTAGGGTAATTACACAAGGTAACAGTGAAGGGAAGTCTTTTATGTACCTGGAACATACATTCGTCAAAGTCACTTGGGATCCTTGGAGAGTAACCCATAGGTAAACTTGTGAGGAAACTTGCACCAAGGTGTAATTTTGTTAAGCAGGCTGCCAATGTAACCAGTCCACCCACTCATATCCTATCCCCTTCTCAATTTGATCTCACGATGTTGGATTTCATCACCAAATAGTACATTCATTAAGAGAAGACATTTTTTTTATTATTAGTTTTGTAGATTTTTTAGCAAGTCATATTTGTTTATTTTAGTTGTCCTTAAAAAATGGTACTATGGCCGATAAAGGTATTCATAGATAACGTAGGATACAAGGGTTGCCTCTAGAAGGCTACGAACCACTACCTCCTAAATCACCTGAAGACACTTATCGTGAAGAGGTCTAAAACCATTCAGATGATGGGAGTGATGCTACTCCTCTGCTAGTGAATCCTGAGAAAGATTTAGTTACAGTTCAGGAAGATTCCACATTTCCTGTAAACTAGTCTTTGAAAATTCCTCTCGATTCACTCCTTGTTCGTCTGGACTCCTTAGGTAACATTGTAGAAGAATATTAATGTAGCCTACCATCAAGGCCATATAATCAACTAGAAATGGAACTGATACAACTAAATTTTAACGAAGATTACACTACCCCTGTCTGTTCTGCTGAAATGGTAGATCCACAAAAAAATCTTGTTCGTTCTATATGGAGAACCCCATCAGGATGAGACCTTTGTGAAAAAATAAATTTTAGCTGACCAACTTCTGACCCTCCACATACCTCTACCACCGCTGATGTAGAGGCATGACCATTGGGTAATCCCATCAACCATCTGGTCGAGCCAACTGTCAATATTAATACCACTTCAGGACAAGTTCAAAGTGAAATAGTGCTATAGTGGGAAAACCCCCCTACAAACTAAAGTGCAGGAAGAGCTAACCATATAAAGTCTCATACTTTTAAAAACTATCCCAACAACACCCCACATTCATGCATAAAGCACAAAGTATAGGAATTTGATAGTCTTACCTTAAAATCCACATTCGGTGTGGATCCCAATGCGTTCGGTCGCTTCTTGACTGCAAATATCCTCCCAAGGATGACCTGCACTCACCAAAAGAAAAACAAGAAACTATGAACATGCATTAAATATATGAACTAATGGGTTAGATGTCATAACCAAATGTAAATTAAACATGAAGATTGAACACATCGTATGGCGGGACATAAAAATTACTTCTTTATATTAATCTCATAGAGTTACTTACAAAATGAGATCGATGACTGCTCCTCGAACCCGGTTCTGGGCTCCTCTTCACCAAGCTCCAACTACTTCCACGTATCCTTCTTCTCTCACACTTCTCTCTAGAGAATGGGCATAGGTTTATGGATGAGGAAAAAGGGCCAAAATAGGGAATTCTAGCTCAAAACTCATAATGTGGCTGCAAATTATGGGGGCAAGGGGGGGAAATGAAATGGGAAGAGTTTCACTATAAATATGTTTCTCCTTGGAATGATACCCCAACACATATTTTATTATGAAAAAAAGATGGTTATTTGGTTGGGTGACGGGCTATAGGCGGTCAATTGGTTTGGAAACTACCCAATAGTCCGTAATATCAACGAATCCCTTGCAACATTTTATTTTTTCCAACTTTTTGTGGGTATATGCAAGTTGTAATGTTGCATATAGCATACGTACACAATAAGTAGAGGTTCAACTAGCATACATACATGGGAAGCAGTGGTGAAAGGCACGTACATCTTCAAAAATTGTGTTTTTAAGAAGAGTTGTTTTGTGTTAGCTTGGAAAAAATCGTAAGTAAGATGGCCTGATACCAAGTTTGCATGTGTGGTGCAATTTAGGGTTATAACAAATTCCCCCTAATGTGTGAGTTCATAAGAGCATCTGATGGCTAAAATACATTACAAATATTTACCAACGTACGAAGCGAGTGAGCTCGGGACCAGAGTTTGGGAGGTTCCATCTACAAAATAACAATTGTTTGACTGAGGCGAGCATACCCATGCTCGGGATGAAATAAATCATGGTTTCCAATCAAATACACTATATATCCATGTCATATAACTATATAAAGTGTATCCGCGAGAAATACACAATGGATCTATATCTCAAAATCAAATATATACATGTATATTGTCCATCTTCAAGAAGCCAACGATGCCTGATGGCTGGAGATGAGGTCTTCAGAGCTCGAGCAACAACTTCAAGATCTTCAAAACTTGGGTAGGAGTGTAATGTGAGTGTACAACTTCACTACCTAGAGGTATTCTATGGCTCGTTAGGGAACATACACGAGGATCTCGATGGTTAGGCAAAGAACTTCATTGATTTCAAACAAGGACTTGATTGGAATTTAGGGATGGCTGGGCATGAGTTCAAGAGACAAACTACAGAAAGGCCGACTCAAGTTGGGTAAAACTTTCCTTGGACAATAGCACGACTGATGATCAGACTCAGGTAGCATGACATTTGTTGGAGCTCAGAAATTTCCCATTTTCATCCACCTTTCCCTTCATCATTCTTCACATTTCATCACCCCATTAACCTTTCATGACATCATTTCCATAAATATACTTGGGTTTCACCTTATTGTTTTCCACTTTATTCATTTTAGTATTAAAAGGGAATTTGTGAT
>ML778073.1:810751-828871 GCA_009831015.1 Picea engelmannii | reverse complement strand
TAAAAGATAAAAACAAATTATAAAAATAAAAAAACAAATAAAACTGCAAATGGACTTCTTTTAAATTCCTGAAAACAATATGGAAACATGTTTTTTCGATTTTACACTAAGCAAGCAATCAACGATGAAACAAGAGCTCGCGCAAAGCCCACGACAAGAGATATAAAACCACATTTTTTTTTACTTTGTCGGATTTGTCCTTCTTTCTGCATGTTCTGTTTTTCTTCGAACATCTCACAAGTTTTCATGCAGGATTTGTACTAAGTTTTTTTTTCAAGCGTGCGACTGATCGCATCTTGCTACTAAAGTGATTTTCAAAAATCACAAAAACTTTTGAAAAAGACATGCCTTATTTACTGCTTGAAGGAGATGATTCTCATCTTACACATCATGGCGTTTGCAGTTACACATAAACCTTTTCATAAACCCATTTGCGTCATGAATGTCTTCCTCCATTTCTCCTTCAAAGCAAATTGGTCATCCCTATGTTGAAGCCCATCTTCCATTGAATTATCCTTGATGACTTTGCACATGCCTATCTTTCTGAGTTGCATACATCTCTTTATCTTTTTCAGTCTGGTTTTCCTTGTCAATAAAACTATCTATCTCCCTTTCCATGACTACATCGCCTTTCCATAAACAATGTTACTACTGAGATCTCTTCATTTATAGTCCTACCATTCTTTTTATCAGAACTCATGTTGACTGATGTGGGATTCCTTAAGGCCCACCTTTCAACAAGTCTTGCCCCATCGACCTCAACACCTTATCTAGGATATAGACTAGAGTCCATTTTGAGTACTTAGAGGCTTGCATGCTTTAATGGAAAGTTCTCTCATTGACAATCATGGGAATACATCAATGTCCCTTGATCGTCAGATCTTGCAAGTGGCTCGACATCAGCTCATTCATTTGCACTTCAAAATATGTACGCGGGTACCTTGGCACTCATTGGCATCAATGGTGAGTTGCCTCGCACTGGTTAATGACATTCATCATTGGTCGGTAATCCAATGGCTTCTTTTCATGCTCGACATCGACACATTCATTCGCATGATTAGAATTATACCTTTAGTTTTAGCGGCAGGTGAAGACTATACACTTTTCATGACTATCAATAGTTACAACAACATGAATTCATCCATACGAGAGTACCACAGTTCCACTTTCATACTTTCTCTTTTCCATGATTCATTCAACAACACTTCACATTCCTCCACTTCACATTCTCTGATCCAACAAAAAGCAGTCGCAGCAACAACAATCGCTTTTCACATGATCCTGCAACAACGACATCTTCCATTCTCTAGCAGCTACATCAGTCATATTCCTTCTGCATAGTTCATAAACATTTTGGGTAAGTGGAGGTATGTTATTTTCTAAATTTTAATCATGTAATTCCTCAACTGTTAGCAATGAATAATTTGGAAAATTCCCTCATCTAGTTCCCTTTCCTTTTCACTTCTATGAATTATTCCATGTTGCATGAGGACACGCAACAAGTTAAGTTGGGGGGTAGGAGACTTTATTCACTATCATCACTCCATTTTTCCACTACCATCATTCCATTTTCCATCTCAGTTACCATTTATGAACATTTCTTTTCCAACGATACTATGTTGCACTTTGCTTCATAAGAATTGTTATACATATTGGCATGATTCACAAAATATACAAAAAACGGATTTCTTATACTCAGTGATGTTTTCCTTATGCACATTGATAGCATACATTTTCCAGTAAGAATATGGGCAAATTATTATCATAACAGCAAGAGAACAAATAACAAAATGAATGTTGTTAACAGAAGAACCAACATTCTTTATATTCATGGTTATCACACAAGAACCAACCATAAGAAAAATGTCAGTTGTTACTCATGTAAATCCCATCCTAGAAAACATTCATTATCATCACTCAAATCCAACATTCATATGCCAAAAATTTCTTAAGAAGATCCATGAATGGTTGCATGAGAAAATGCAACAAGTTAAGTTGGGGGGCATGTTGGGGCTCAGAAATGTCCTATTTTCATCCACTTTTCCCTTCATCATTCTTCACATTTCATCACCCATTAACCTTTCATGACATCATTTCCATAAATATACTTGGGTTTCACCTTATTGTTTTCCACTTTATTCATTTTAGTATTAAAAGGGAATTTGTGATTAAAGGTTAGAAAATCAACATGTTTTCATATATATCTCAAATATGTGTGAGCTTTGTAATATGTAGGAATATGTGAAGGATTAATTCAAAGGACTTCTTGAATACTTCCTCCACCATTTCAATATTTGAGGAGATAATTCAAGTCCATTCCAAGGAGAAGATCATGGAGATTTGGTTGGAATATATTATCCAAGATATATGAGAGATATGTGTGAGGATTTGAAGGGATTATATTTTGTAATAATGGAAAATAGGTTGAGAGAAAAGTGGATCTGTAATAATGAGATGGTTATCTTATCTTCAAGGCTCTCATGTATAAAAGAGATTGCTCTCTCTTCATGAGATTTCAGTTGTAAGTAGAGAATTAGAGTAGTCATTAATGGTAGTCATTAGGATTCGAAAGAGAAAGGGATTCTTAGCTTTGATTCATGGTTTTGGTTTTCATGCTTTCATTATTCTGTTATGAAGATTGATTTGATTATTGAATGTAAGATTGTTTCATTGGTGAGAGATCTCGTATCTTGTTATGCCATTCAACTCTTCACTTGTTGTATTTTATTTTCCTTCATGTAGTTCTCCATTCTAGATTAATTTCCTTCACACAATTTCCCATTCCCAGATTAATTTCATTTACGCAACTAGATTAATTCAATTTAGTCATGTGTTAGATTAATGATTCTATTTCAGTCGTGTGTTAGATTAATGATTCTAATTCAGTCGTATGTTAGATTAATGATTCTATTTAATTCATGTGTTAGATTAATGTTTCTAATTCAGTCATATGTTAGATTAATGATTCTATTTCAGTCGTGTGTTAGATTAATGATTCAATTTTAGTTGTAGCTTAAACATTAGATTAGATTAGTCTCACTTCAATATTGCATATACTTTGCATGTGCTTCATCAATTTACGAACCATGAGTTGACAAATTAGATAGTTAGGCACGTACTACAACTCAATTAATACAACATTATTTTGGCCCAATATAACGACTGTCATTCCCTTGTCATGATTGTTGTTCCTTTTGTTGTTCATTTGAACGGAACGATTGTTGTTCCTTTTGTTACGATTGTTGTCCCTTTGCAGGGGTCGCATCTCTAGAGGACGAGTATTGAAAACAGAACGTACATAGGAGACAAGTAAAACACTTGCACCAACACCTACATTTGGATGATGCATAGAGGTTATATTTTAAGACATCTTTAGAGCCCAACAACATTGACATAAGTTCATGATGCAGGAGGCAACACAAAATCTTCATATGTTTGTAATAATAACCAAATGGAGGAGGAGACATCTCTATGTTACGAGAACAAATTCCTAAGGTCATATTAAATCCCAAATCTTGATGAACAAAAAAATGGATGTGATTTGTCCAAGGGCGACTCATTGTCCTGCCATAAAAAGAAAATACTTTTCCCATCCTCTTTTAGGGTTATATTTCATTTTTTGTCTTTTTCAATATTTTGAAAGCTTGAAAAGGAATAAAAGAATGCTACATTACAAAGGAGGAACGAGTGCCGCAAGCATACTAGTTCCAAGCGCAAGGAACACACTAATGATTAGAGAAAGGAGACATGTGCAGGGAAAGGACACTAGAGAAAATTCCTCCATGGGTCAAGGTGTCAAGATGCAAAGGCAAAGTGCTACAAGGCTTGCATATAAGGCATGCTTCAAAGGTTCAGTTGAGAGCAACATGGATCTGTCATTAGGCCAAAGATGCAGGGATGTAAATGTGATTAATAGGACACAATGATAATGTCCTTCAATGTAATTTTAAATGAGCCCAAAGAATGTAAGCTTGGTGGTTTTTCATTTTTTAGAGATTCTAAAAAAGTGAAAATGAAGACTCCATTAGTGTACCTTTTTTTAATATAGTCTAGTTGGCTCGAAAAAAGGATAAATTAGCATTGAAAATATGTCTATTCAAAACCATTTTAACGAGTGTGGTAAAGACAAGATCATTGGGCAATATTTTCCATTTTAAGGAGTCTGAAAAGAGCTTAACTATGGACTCACTGCCTTTTTCTAGATTTAGTCTCCTTGGATCGAATAAGGTGAAATTTACTGAGGAGAAATCTCCCAGTGAGACGAATCTCCCGAGGTGTACCTTTTTCCTCCTTAATCTACAGGTTGAAAAAAGGGGTAAACACATGCTAGTAGATGTTTTTCTGAACCAATTAACGAGTGTGAAAGAACAAGGTCACTCGACGATCTTTTCAATTTTAAGGAGTCTAAAAAGAGCTTAACTATGGACTCCATAATGGATGTTCTTCTGGACCAGTTTACGAGTGTGAAGAAACAAGCTCACTCGATGATCTTTTCAATTTTAGGGAGTCTGAAAAGAGCTTAACTATGGACTTTGTGGGGTTTCCTTTTTCGTAAATTTAGCCCCTCAGGCCCGAAAAAGGGTTAAACTTATACTTGAGAATACACTTATAGCGAATTGAAGTTCCTAGAGTACACCTTTGTTCATACAATTGACCATCTGGACTGAAAAAGGGGTAAACTACCACTGGACAGACATTCCTTCAAATTTTAGTTTAGCGAGCATGAAGGGAAACAAGATCACTCGGCAATATTTTCATGTTTAGAGGGTCTGAAAAGGGCTTAAAACAAGACCCGTTTGTTTTTTAGGAGTCTTTAAGGTGAGGCTAAGAGTGTTAATATATCATACATGTGAAGGCTCAAACTTGTAATCAAGACAAGACTAAAAGGACTCCCGAGCCTATAGTCATAAGCGATGACATGGACACCAAAATGCAACTAGGATCTACCTAGGGAATCCATGTGAGGGTAGGCTCTACCACTAAATTATGACACTTATAGAGAAACAATGATGGTTCTGTGTCACAATTCAGTGGGGTCGATCCTATGGTAAAGAGAAAAAGACAACAAGGTGCAACAAGTGGAGATGGAATCCTAACTTAAATGCACAAAGTTGGAAAAATGACTTTTCACCAAAGGACCTTAAAAGTGCCCCAACTCCCAAAACGTTCATTGAACCAAAAGTAAATTATATCGTAACATCCAATGAGAAACTCAAGAACCATGTTACATGGTTTTCAAGCCAGAAAAAATGACAACGAGGATAAAAAAATGACAAAAAGGGCCAAAAAATTCTATAAATAGAAGTTGACAGCTCATTATCACCATTGTAAATTGAGAATTGACCAAAAAGCCAAAAACACCCCTTTGTGAAAAAAGTTGATTATGGGAGCTTCAATGGACAAAATGAACTTCCGATTGGACCAAGTAAGTAAAAACTAGCTCCTCCTACATTTCAATTCTTTCTTTTTGCATTTCTTTTTGTTTTTTGGGGGGGCGCACACCTTTTAAAAAGGTCGTCTCTGCATGTATGCAGGCTTTCTAAGCACAACTCGTATATGCACACAGGAAAAGAATAATGTGTCTGTGTACATACGAGACTTTGCCTAGTACAACCCACATACACCCTCTAACATATGAAAACAAATTTGAAAATGCGTTATTTGACTCCTCTTTGAACTTGAAATTTTGAAAAATGTATGTCCATTGGAGAGAGAGGGAGCATGAGGACATTGATACACTATTCGAGGATGATCATGCTGCTATCGTCGCATTAAAACAATGCAGGTTGTGGAAATTCTTCCGGTGTCCACTCATGAGGGAAAAACCTAGGATACTGAACTCCTTAGTGGATTACTGGCACCCAGATCCAGAGGCATTTATGCTCGAGGGACAGTCATTGACTCTAACGACTGAATATATATATTTTCTGACTGGCCTCTCGAGGAGAGTGTTGAAGGAAAATCTCCCTGCGGACAGGTAGATCTCCTCAAAGAGCTAGACTCTTAAATCTAAGACAGAAAATTCTTATCATGGTCACCGACTTCCTTTTAGATCTAGGTGGACTAGTGTGTGAGGAGGAAGGAGAAAAGAAGTACCTTTTACCAGTGTTTGTCCTTTCACGCTCCGAGTTGAGCTCCAATCTTTTGCTCCTCTATAAGCCCTCTAAAAAAACAAAGTACGACCACTTCCTACTCTATTAATATTAGTCCGAAATAGTTCTATCTACTAAAGAGACAAATTCATGTGAGATTGAACATGAATTAGAAAGAAACATGCCAATAAAATTATATTAATGAGGACAAAACATTGCTTACAACCGTAGATGGAATGAAATAGTTTCGTCAAGTCCTCCTTGTCTACCCCTTGCTCAAAACATCCACGATCTGAATGACGATAGCTTCAATGATTGCTCCCTATGAGATCATAGGTCTCTTACTTCCAAATTATCTTTGTTCCATCACCACTTATAAGATCATAAGTTTTGTGTGATTCTCCCTTTTCAATCCTCTTTCACCATGAGAAAGCTTGCTTATATAGTCTTGGAGAGGCTCAACAACTTGAGATATCCTTGGGGTGAGTTGAGGATTTTCCTCCTCCAGTTAGAGATCTTCCCTAAGATCATGGCTTGATTGAGGATTTGAATCCAACTTCCTTCCAGGAATGAAAGGATCCTTCCCCCATTCATCTCAACAACTTAACTACTGCCCAGAATAGGCAACGCTCCCTCAAAAGGGCCATTAGAGTGCTGTAGCACTCCTCAGTAGGCTTAAGGGGGGCACCATCACTCCTAAAGACACCAACGCTCCCCAGAAGGGCCAAAGGAGGTTTATAGCACTCCCAGACAATGTAAAGGGGAGCGCCAACACTCCCAGAAGAGGTATAGGGGAGTGCTCTCCTCCAAAAAACTCATCTTTTTAGGTGCTTTCAGATGTAAAAAGGCTCATAAGCCTGTTGACTCATTTCTCTTCTTCCAAATTAGATGTTTGAGGTGTTTCAAGTGTCCTTATCATGTCATTATAGGAACGACATAGACATCATGGCAGTATGCTTTCTTTGACATGTCTGACACTTGTGAGCAAAATGCAACACTTGCGACACTTATAATGACGACACTTGCGACACTATCAAAGTGAGTATTTTTTATGTGTAATAGATTTCCCCCCAAAGTATGAAGTTAGACAGGAACTGATAACTGAAATGATTTGTAGACTTTCCAGCAAGGGTATAGACGCAAAGAACCTGACAGAAGTTGCACACAAACATCTGACAAATATTATGACATGTTTCAAACCCAAGGCAGGCATACCTATGCTTGGGTGATAAAGACTTGCAAGATATGGCCGCCATAAAATATACTGCGGATCCATAATTGTATTGATAAAAAGGTATAGCCACTGAAAATACACTGTGGATCTATACTCTTATGACATGAACTGATTGTATCCACGAAGAATACATAGTGGATCTACGAGATGACAAGACATAGCCATGACCAATACAAAGTGGATCTATGTGACAGTATATGTGTCATTGTTCAAAAGAAATTCCGTCGCAACCTGGGAAAAGTACATATCGAAGTAATCACTCAACCCAGGGTCTTCTTACTGATCCTGATGTAGTACAAATCTAACTATGTGAATAGATGTCCTGATGTCGAACATGGAAGAAACCACTTGATTACCGGTCAATGATGTAAATCGTTAACAAGCGCAAGGGAAATCACCATTAATGTCAATGAATCCCAAGGTACTCTAGTACATTCCAACGAATGTGAATGGATGAGTTGAAGTCAAATATCCATGGAATCATTCGATCAGAGGTCAATGATGTAAACCCACTGTCAAATGTGAGGAGGCCTGCCATTGAGGCATGCAGGTCCTAAAGTACTGATTGGTTTCTAAGTCTAGTTCCTAGATAATGTGTTGAAGTCAAAAGGAATAGACTCATCAAAGGAGGGCCTTGATGTATCCCCCATCAACGACATGCAACAGACACATAGATGTAATTGGTAGATCAAATGAACATGGACTGACACAGGTATCGAGACAAGATATTTGTGATGGCTGACTCTCGAGGTGGATACTTCCCTTGAACACTGAGGCACAACAGTAGAAACATGACATGGACCAAAACTTGACGATGCAGTGGATGTTGTGACTTATGTCAGGTGACCCAAAGGAGTGAAAGAAACTCAAAAGATTGGCTCAGTGTAGAGGTTCAGTGGATTATAATGTGCACAAAGACAAAGTGTCATGTTCAAGGGCAACTCTAAGAATTTCTTGGTAATGTTCTCAAGAGACTGCTTGGCTTGCTTCTTTCAAATTTTCCCCCATCCAGATAGACGAGTACCTATCTTTAATTTAACGAGGTCAAGGAGGGTAACACATGCTCGATATAACTCACCTTTGGTAAGTTCCTCTTCCTTTGTTTAATGAACTAGAAGAAGTAAGGGTTTAGTCCTGTATGGGCCTCTCGATGTTTGTTTTAGCGAGTCCAAAGACAGAAAACTCGAAGGTTTTTCATGATTATAGAGTCTAGAAAAACACTTAAAAGAGAACTTTCTCAGTTCCTTTTTTGTAAAGTAGTCTGACGAGACCGAAAAAGAGATAAACTATCGCTCAACAGATGTTTTCTTCAAATAATTTAACGAGCGTGAAGAGAACTAGGTCACTCGGTAATCTTTTCATGTTTAGAGAGTCTGAAAAGAACTTAAAGATGACTCCAATGTTGTCCTTTTTCGTAATGTTAGTCTCATGATTCCAAAAAAGAGATAAATTATCACTCGAAAGATGCCCTTTAAAACCGTTTAACAAGTGGAAAAGGAAGCAAGATCACTCGGCAATATTTTCATGTTTAGAGAGTCTGAAAAGAGATTAAAGGAGACTCCAGGAGGTTCCTTTTTTTTGTATCCATAAAGGTACAAAAAAGAGATAAAAGTCTACCCGGATGCATTCTCATGTATTTACGAGCACAAGAAAGAACAAACACTAAGATTGGTATGCCCCTAGCTTGAAAGCTAGTGGCTTAACTCCAGAAAGATCATCAAAGGCTGGAGACATGCCCTCCAATATTCTATTCATTCACTGGCTCTGAGGTCATCACTAATTTCTCTAGTATATGAGAAAAAGGAGAAGGGTGGATGAAAAGAAGGTTCAAGAGAGATGATTGTTTCATTTATTAACGAGCTTGACACAGGAAAAGAACTATGCTCAGGACCTCTTTTTAATTTTTTAACGAGCTTGCCACAGAGAAGAGAAACTATGCTCGTGGTTTCGTCTGGATCATGGCTTCCAAGAGGATAATGCTCTGGAAGGGTACCATGTCAATGGATAAAATGTGGTAATGTCCGATAGGAGATCTTCTATAGATGGAAGATAATCACTTGATAAGGAACACATGTCGAGGGTCGCGATAGGAGTAAGGAGATCGAGATCCAATAATCCTACCGAAGAAATCACCATGTCCACTACCGAATCCAAATCATCAAAAGTTGAAAGCATCGGAGATGATGAAAAATCAACACCAGGAGGGGAGATAGATGATATATCTTCCCAAATTTCTTTATGAGGGGGAAGAAAAGAGGACTGGTGAAATTTATTATCCCAAGGTAACTTGTCAATGAGAAACATTTCTGGAATAGATTCATCTGAAGGAAAATTTGGGGAAAGGTAGTCGATCGCAGATGACAAGGAACTCAACCGTGATTGCATCGAGGAACTATCAAGTGCCAATAGATGTTGGGAATCTGACGAGGGAGAAGTGGATTGGGTAGAAACGTATGACATTTCGGTTGGGCTAGGTGGCACGGTGTCACCTAGTGCATCGAATCCCAATGGACAAGGTACAATCCAAGGGTCATATGATTCCAAATATTGATAAGCCGCAGTCGAAATCATATCAATGGTGGCTATGTGATGTGTAGTCGGTGGAAGTGGTGTAGGGAAGGTACCCATGAGGCTAGAATATTTCAGTAAGCCAACACTAATGCTTTCATACGTGATCTTGTGGTCTCCCAAGAAAGGAATATTGTTGGTAGCTGGAGCACGAGCATCGGTTGTGCAAAAATCCAACTGATCAACAATGACAATTTTTCCCTGGTGAGGAAATTGTACACATTGAAAGACCGACGAGGCAACGACAGTCATAGAATAAAACCAACTTCTTCCAAGTAACAAGTTGTAATCGAGGAAAGCATCGACCACCTCGACATCAACAGTAACAATTTTTCCACCCAATTGGATGGACAGGGACTGTAAAATCCCATGGGGATGAAAACCTCGCCCATCGAAGGTTCATAACATCATTGGGGATTTGTTGAGTGCTGGTGATTTTAAACCTTTCCAACACGCTAAAGACATGACACAAGTTGAGGCTCCCTCATCCAGAATAGTTCGATGGATTTTTTGATTGTGAACAACAACATCAACTTGGAAAGAAAGTTGGTGGGAGAGTCGAGATGCATAATTATCCATGTTAAACATGATCTGATTGGATGACTCAAGATCAATAGCACCAAGAGCGGTCAAGAGCATTCTACATTGACTGGGGCAGTGCTATAGAACTTCTAACGCAAACATAGCACACAGTTCTTGAGCCAAATCTTCAACAATGTTGTAGTTTTGGGCGGCACATGAACTAGGATTAAAGGTAGCTTTGCAGATAGTGCTCTTAGGAGGGTGTAAGATAGAGTTGATCATGGGTTTATCAATCTGAAGTGGTCTAGATGGAGGATTAACCGATGGAAGACTAACAGAGGATGGTGATGGATCCAGTAAAGTGTTGGCACCGTTAGTGTCTTTTCCTTTATCAGGGTTACTTGGTGTGTCATAGGTATTAGAGAGAGTGGTCAAATTGATCCCATTAAACATATAAATATGTGCACTTTATGAGGCCTCATCATTAGGATCGCTAGAACTGACCCCAGGAGAGGGGGTTTGAGCAACCATGGATTGTTGTTGTGGAAAAGGTTGAGTAAGCACAGCGGGTTGTGACTTCCCTTGGAAAATTTTGGCCACTTCATTGCGAAGTGGACAATCTCGAGTGTAGTGATCGTCACCACAAATGATACACGGGAATTTCAATTTCCATTGTGGTTTCTTTTCTGTAGCAGGTGTTTTATTTTTGGGTTGTTCATTATTATTTATTTATTTATTTTTTGTCTTCTTCTTACCTCTGGATTGTTGTGAAGTGGCATATTGAACTGCATTCACCTCAGAGGTTTGATTTTGGGGGGAGGTAGAGGAGGGTGTAGTTGATTTGGAAAAATATTGAGTTTTGAAGGAACCGATAACACCATATGCATGAGATGAGGATGATGGCTTAGAAGGATCGGTATTATCTTGAGGAGCATTTGGAAGCAAATCATACAAAGTACCAGATTGGGAATAAACCAAGTCTAAGTATTGAGACCGAGCAATGGCTTGTTCCTCTGTGACCGCACCACCCATAGCGACATCGCGAGCGATCAGGGGTAACAGTGATTTAGTAAACCATTCTTCCAAGAGCATGTCAGGAATGACTGCGTTGATCATCCTTCGTCGTCGCCTCCACTCATAAATATGGTCAGAGATTGCACAGAGTTAGTTTGACGAAGGGAGGTCAAGAATTCAGTACCTGTGTCATAGCGAATAGTCAGTTGAAAGTGTGTGAGGAAAGACATGGAAAGGGAATTAAAATCATGAAAAGAAGCATGTGGTAGTTCAATATACCACTTTGTTGCTGAACCAGTAAGTGTTTGCTGGAAAAGACGCAAACGTATAGAATCATCCATGAGGGAGTTTGATGAACACCACAAATGGAAAGTCATCACATGGTTGTTTGGATATTCACGAGGGTTTCCGTCAAATTTTGGAATATTAGAAGGAAGTTTATTTGGAATAACTGTCCAAACCGGTGAATGAGAAATAGGATCATTAGTTAACCGAGACAAGTCTAGGAGATCTAGAGTCGTAAGGAAAGGTAGTTGTCGGTTAATGTGTGAATGATACTGGTATGGCATAGGAACACCAGTAGGACCATAGACTGGGTTAGGTGGATAGTTGTAACCAGTAGATTCTCCTACATACGGTTGTTTCTGGCCAGGATAAGAAGGATTCAATGGTGTGTGAGAAACATGGGCATAACCCGGTGGGTTCTGAACATTATAGGTCGGGTGATTTATTTTCCCATGAGGAGGATAAAAATTTTGGCCTTGAGAATGGTAAGGAGTAGATCCAGAAGGCGGATACACATGAGGCCCATAAGGAGGATAAGATTGTGGTCCCAGAGAACTCCAGGTGGTGTTTTGGATACTTCCCAGATAAGATTGCCCGTAAGACGTTCTAGAAGGGACAAGATCGGACACTCCTCCTAGTGGGTTATTATACAAGTACCCCCCAACGTGGGTTTTGGTAAAAGTACCTCCTGAAGATACTCCCTAGGATTGTGAAGGGTTTCCAACAAACGAGGGTTTCCCCCCTGCCAGTGGTGGATTTATGACTGGGGTTTGAATGGCAAGCAAGGGTTTCCCTCCAGGAGGAGATTGAATAGGGGGCTATCCCCTGGGAGGGGTAGGCCCTCCATGGAAAGGTAGTCCTATAGGAGGGAAAGGTATGTTGGATGGTGGTTTCCCTCCATTTGGTTTTGTTTGGCCAGCAAGGGTATGCATTGTCGGGTGAGAAGATGTCTCAGCAGGATCGTGTGGAACATGCAAAGTTGTAGAGTAAAAAATTATAGAAACAGGGGCAGAGATTGAAGTGATTTGGTGATGAGTAGAGGTGATTGGTTCAGCATTTGGATGGACTTGTGCTGGAGTGGAAGTAGAGTGAATAACCTGATCAACTGGATGATTCATGGTTTGAATGGATGGTCCTGTTTCACTAGGAGGGTCATGGGGATGAAAGGGTTGTCGAATAGATTCGAAATGTTCATAGAGATCGCGTCCTGATAAAGTCCTCCATACAGAACAAGTAGGTGTGGGATTGGTTTCTACTGCGGTTCTAGGACGAACAGGAGTCCTATACTCATCACCAAAGATTGGTTCTGTGGATCCCATATATGTTTTGGTAAAGATCCTCTCTAGTAATCGTGAGACTTCTTTGTCTATGATGTTCCCAAGGGATTCTAAACGAACCAAAAGTGGTTCGAGAGGAGTTACCGACACAGGTGTGGTGGGATTTTCAACCGTGACCAAAGCGTCTTCTAAGATATCTAATGGAAGAGCAATATCACTTCCAGCGTCAAATTGATTTTCTACCTCTCTATGGTAGTTGTCTTCTGGAGGTTTAGGAGGTAAGGGTTGATAGCCTTCCAGAGGCAGCCCTTGCATCCTACGTGATCAGAGAATACCTTTATCGTCTATGGGCTCAATTGTGGAGAACAACATAACACACTGAAAATCTAGGGCCAACTAAGAAAAAGAAACAGCATGCGCTAATGAAATCTAGGAATCAACCAAGCAGACAAAAATTCTCTCGATGATTGTACTAGTTGGTGATGAAATCCAATGTTGCGTGATCAAGTTGAGAAGGGGTTGGGATATGGTGGAACAGTTACAATGGAAACCTGCTTAACGGACTTACACCTTAGTGAAAGCTTCCACGCAATAATTGCAGATTTACCCTCCAAGGAGCCCGAGTGGGTTTGACCAATGTCTGTTCTAGGTATAGTGAGACTTCCATTCACCGTCACCTTGTGTAAGTACCTAAAGATTATGGAAACTAAAGATACCAATTGAAAGTGAGTCCCTAGGAAGGTACAGTCGACAGTCTGATCCGAAACGTATGGGCAAGATAACAAGTCCAAAATCAACCCAAAAGGTTCCCACACATAATCGTGGGTATACCTTCCAGTGACCCCCAATATATGATCCGACCACTACAAACAGTTGAACCACGGAGGGATAATCTCTGTAACTCACCCGAATGCGACCTCGTGCGTAACCCCTCTGTGAGAGGGGGATCCCAGAAAACCAATACGATAATTGGATTTGACTCTCCCTAACTTAGGATGCTAATGTTTGTTTTGAAAACTTTGGAGAGTTGTACTCACAGCCTAATCCAAAGTGATAACCCTAGTCTACTGTTGGTGGAAGATCCTAAAAACAAAAATGTTCTAGATAGTTTTTAATTAGCGTTTGTTTTATAGTTGTTCTTTACTCAAAGGGTGTATGGAAGTGAAACTAATGGAATGATGACTCAATTCCCAAAAAGATGCATGAAAGATGATAATCAGTCATTTATTTTCAATGAACGCATATTTAAGGGAAAGAGAAGGAGTTGTTTTTACTTTCAAACACTAATATGAAACGTCTTCAGTCAATCGGTTCTCAATCGAATCCAATGCGACGCTAAAACATTTGCAAAAATGCTTTCTAATATGCAAATAAAGAACTTAAATGTATCTTTGTCATTTGTATGCAAATGATGACTAATTCATTGCAAAAAACTTCTCCTATCAACTACCTTTTCATATCAAGGAGACTCATACAAGCATGATCAGATTTCACACACACAACACACACCCTCTTGTTGTGATTGAAACAAGAAGCAAACAGAAAACAAAAATAACAAAGAAAAATCAAACAATTCACACAAATATGAGGAGTTCGAAGAACAATGACCTTCAAAAAAACCAAGTGAGAATATTCACAGACTTCAGATGTCCTTCACTGGAGTTCCCGCTAAGTCGGATAGGAGAGGAAAAAAGCAGCGGATCGATTTCAAGCTCTGAACAAAAAAAACTCAAAAAGAATGAAGAAGGGAATAAAATCTGAACAAAAAGGTGTTTACTTCTACATAGGAAGCATGTCAAAGGTCAAACAAAGAATCATGAATCACAAAGCAGCTCAACAAGTGAAGAAACAGGGTCTGGACCTCCAAAAAATGGAATTTTTGAAGAGATTTTGTGCAAAAAGGGGTTGGCGCTCTGGTGTAAGGGACACCATTGTGTTACAACACTCTGTCCAACATTTCCAGGGATTTCTAGTGCTCTGCTAACATGGGTAGGGGGGCGCCAGGCTAAAAAAACTCATAAAAATGTCCAAAAACCCAAAATTTTGATCAAATTTTGACAAGTAAGATGAGTGTGATGGGGTAAAGAGTCAATCCGAAAATGCAATCAGATATTAAGGGGTGAACAAGGTCGGAAAACAACCAAAGGTAAATACAAGGTCTATGAGAAAAAATCAAAACCAGAAGTTTCGATTCGATTCCCCAGTGGAGTCGCCAATTTCTGTTGAAGGAAAATCTCCCTGCGGATAGGTAGATCTCCTCAAAGAGCTATACTCTTAACTCTAAGAAAAAAAATGCTTATCATGGTCATTTACTTCATTTTATATCTAGGTGGACTAGTGTGTAAGGAGGAAGGAGAAAAGAAGTACCTTTTACCGGTGTTTGTCCCTGCACGCTCCGAGTTGAGCTCCAATCTTTCGCTCCTCGATAAGCCCTGTAAACAAACAAAGTACGACCACTTTCTACTCTATTAATATTAGTCTGAAATAGGTATATCTACTAAAGAGACAAATTGATGTGATATTGAACATGAATTAGAAAGAAACAGGCCAAGCAAATTATATTAATGAGAACAAAACATTGCTTACAGCCATAGATGGAATGCAACAGTTTTGTCAAGTCTTCCTTGTCTACCCCTTGTTCAAAAGATCCACGATCTAAATGATGATAGCTTCATAGATTTCTCCCTATGATATCATAGGTCTCTTACTTCCAAATTATCTCTGTTCCAACACCACTTATAAGATCATAAGGTTGGTGTGATTCTCCCTTTTCAGTCCTCTTTCACCATGAGAAAGCTTGCTTATATAGCCTTGGAGAGGCTCAACAACTTGAAATATCCTTGGGGTGAGTTGAGGATTTTCCTCCTCCAGTTAAAGATCTACCCTAAGATCATGGCTTGATTGAGGATTCGAATCCAACTACCTTCCATGACTGAAAGGATCCTTCCCCCATTCATCTCAACAACTTAACTACTGCCCAGAATAGGTAGCACTCCCTCAAAAGGGCCATCAGAGAACTGTAGCGCTCTCCAGTAAGCTTAAGGGGGGAGATATCACTCCTAAAGACACCAATTCTCTCCAGAAGGGCCAAAGGAGCTTTATATCACTCCCAGACAATGTAAGGGGTAGCGCCAACACTCCTAGAAGAGGTATAGGGGAGCACTCTCCTCCAAAAACTCAGTTTTTTGGGTGCTTTGATATGGAAAAAGGTTCATAAGCCTGTTGACTCATTTCTCTTCTTCCAAATCAGATGTTTGATGTGTTTCAAGTGTCCTTCTCATGTCATTATATGCACGACATATACATCATGGCAGTACGCTTTCTTTGACACATGCGACACTTGCGACACTTATAATGACAACACTTGCGACACTATCAAAGTGAGTATTTTTTATGTGGAACGGAGAGGGGAACCAATCAACCTTCATGATTTTCCCTCTGGGCCTCACAACATTTCTGAGTTGATCGAACAACACTGCGAGGCTGGTACATATAAAGTGGGTTCCCAAGTACCAATCCAAAAAATCAACAACCTATCACTAAAAGTGATAGTTTTACTTATTGGGTGGATCATTGGATCCGTGTCTTTACATCAGGCCTCCCGAGTGCATATTCATTGTGCAGTATAGTTCTAAAATGCACGAGGGTTCGATTGGAATACAACCATGCTAGATTGCATGAAAAGACATCTCACATAATGTCATGGGAAAAACAACAAGAACTTCAGGTTCAAGACTATTCTGTTCTCTTTCTTCATTGAGAGGGTACCCAGTCTTAGTCCACGAGAGACAGTACGGGGGCATGTGGCCTCCTTCCCAACAATTTGTAGATGGACAACATTGTTGCCACAATAGGGAGGAGGGAGGACCATTGAGGCCTTCGATGATACTTTTTTAGACTAATGGTATCGACAAATTCTGACTATAGAGGACTACCCTATGTCAGGATCAACTTCTCCAGGGGTCCTGACATGCCCATACTTCCTGGAGCAAAGAGAGGAGAGTTAGGTACATTTTCTTTTAAAGTTTTTTAATTTTTTAGTTTATTTTTTTATATATACCATTTTTATTTATACCAGAGTACTTGACAACTTTGTATTTGTTATGTACATATGTGGGACTAGTGCGTCTAGCTTATTTTGCGCAGAGCAAGTGCCATCTGTTATCACTCCAAGAAACCCTCCGTGGTTGCTGACCAGAGGTGCTTGGTAACTTAAGAAATAAATGTTTTTTGTATTTTGTAAAGATGGATCAATGGGATAACTCAATTCAACTTATATCATTCAGACATCAAAGTGATAAACAAATAAACAGTGCTCTCCAAGATTGGTTGAACAGTAAGATAGCTTTAAGTGGATGAAGAAAAGATTGCTCATAAACCAATGCAAAGCAGGGCTTAACAAACAACTAAAGAGACTGATAATGAAGTTATGAACCAAACAATAGGATAACAGCTATTCAAGGTTGGACAATAACATATCAGTGAAGGAGAAGTATGGAAGACTGCCACCAAAATGGAAAGAAACCTGTGATCTGTATTAGCAAATAAGAAGTCTAAGTACAAGGAGCATTATTGTATCCAGAATCGAACCCTAGGTTCATATTTTGTTCTGATATTTATAAGTTTACAAAACAAACTTCTGATCCTAAAAACATGGATCAGATCTTACTAAAAATAGAAAGTAAAACTGCTTGCAAGATATAAGGAGTATTTCCTCAAAAAGTGGCAGATCTCTGATTTTTTCCTGTTGACTGTTGGTGATGTGTAGGCAGCCTTCCAAGGCTAGGATACTTTCCTTCTGCTGAAGTTAAGTCGAGTTGGTTGAGCTGGCAGGACACCCTGTTTTTCAGTTCAAAGGAAATCACCCATTTATCTTTGAAATCGTTCTTTTCTTCATCATAGACCAAAAATAGATGCTGGAGTGAGTGAGATAATTCATAAGACAGGTATTGGAAGAGGTTCCAAATCATTTTATATCAAAAATATTCGACCTGTGCAAAAACTTGCTCGAATTTTGCACACAGTCACTTTCGGTGGTTGACTGGAGCATTTTTTGGGTAGCTTATCCACCGAAAGTGCCTGTTTCGGTGGTTAATGAGCTCAGTATGGCTCGCCTAAACCACCGAAT
>ML778073.1:761053-799087 GCA_009831015.1 Picea engelmannii | reverse complement strand
GGCAACCGAATCTTCGACTTTTCGGGGGAAATATATCTATGGAGCTTTTTTACAGGACAGGAATTACAGACCAAAAATATGTGGAAATATCGACCCACAACTATGTGACAGTTTAGGGAGGGAAAAACGAAATTTGGACCTTTTGGGGCAAATGAATTCCTGAAACTTTTGAAAAAGAAGGGTTTACAGGCTTACCCGATAACCCACTCCGTGTTACTCGGCTCGAGCTCCCTGCTTGAATTTGGAGACCACATTCCAATCGCCCGAATGGAGGAACTGAGATTTGGAAATCTCGATTCGCTGAAAATCGCATTTTTGGCAAATATCTTCAGTGATCTCCGGGCTCTGTATGACGTTTGGAGTTTTAAATTGAACACATAACCTGTCAATTGATCATGAATGTTTCTGTTGCTAGGAAGGAATGAAACTTCGTGCGACCGTGACTGACAATCATCGCTTGGCGTAGATTTGGAGATGACGTGCTATGGATCATACACAGGGGTTTGAAAGCTTTCGGATGAGACCCACGAACGAATATCATTTCCCGCAACATGAGATTTTCGGCGGTTTGAACTTGTCATGATTGCAGCAAAATTTGACACCTGGCTCGTGCGAAAGAACGAGCCTTCTTTTTTCGTGTTCAGACCCTTTCGGTGGTTGCTTTTGCATTTCAAATCGACCATTTTGCTGACGAAAATGAACGTTTTCGGTGGTTAATGAGCACGCTGGAGGCTCGCCCAAACCACCGAAAGCTTCTGTTTTTCCGATCTCTTGCCAAAACCAAATATCAAAGATTTTCTTAAACTAAGAAAACACCAAACTAGCTTAAGCATGTGACCAATAACTAAGATATCCTCTACAAAGTTCAACCGAAAGAACGGTTTTACTTTGGGAGTTAACACCATCCATGACTAGAGGCATTACCAGCAGTGATCGTCGGATCAGCAGCAGCAGCAGGGGTACCTCCAGCCGAAGATGCTCTGAAATATTTGATACGAGTGGAGCAGAACTTGACCGCACTCACCCATACTATGCCCATGGACGAGATCGAGGATCTCCCTCCATCTAGGCAGCCACATGTTGTTGGGGTGACATGGACCTAGGTCTATCTATTTTGGTGTTTGTAAAATGTTGTAGTCCACTATGGCAGGGCCATTAGGCCTCGTGCTTAGCTTAGGGTGGACCATTTTCATGCCGAGGGAACTCTTTGTATATTTTTGAGGGCATAAGCCCCACGTTATATACTAGACTCATTATTTTTTGAGGTGCTTGCGCCCACCTATGTACTCTGATACTTTTGATATATATATACATCTTTTCATCTTATGGATTACATTTATTTACACATGTATGTGTGTGTTTTTTCTTACGTGTGTGCAATATGCTAATCTAATACTTGATTATCTAGAGTATCTATCATTTGATTCAATCTCCTAGGAACATGGATATATGTAATGTAACCAAAACAATGTTCTAAGAGACGTACCCTATGGAATCATCGATGTAGAGTAGGATCATAAACGCGGTAATCCCCATTTAAATGGGACACAACCAATTGTGCATCTAAGTAGATCTGACGGTAAGAGATACCATGCAACAAGGCATCATGAAGCAACTCTATTACTGCACTGTATTCGCGAAATTGTTTGCGGCATCACCTAAACAGATACCTCCAGAAGATAACAACTAGCCTTGAGGTGTGAAGATTACCTAAGCTATAGAAGAAATACTCTAAGTGTGTCGACTAGCACCATCCACGAATCCAACGAACACATCTAATTCACTTGACATCTGCCACAGTGAAAAAGTTGACATAAAAAATGACACGTCCATAAAAGAAAAAGACAAAAAAATAAAATGTATAAGAACTGTACATATATACAAGAATTCACCTAGGACAACCCACCTACGAGTAATACTTTTTGAGGTAGAGCCCATTTCTAGGCTCCGCTAAATATTTCCCTTCAAAGTCAACCAGATGATAAGCGCTCTTATTTAATACCTCCTTCATGATGAATGGTCTGAACCACATGGGTTTGAACTTGGTTTCCCCCAGGGGATCCTTATCTTGGTCATAGACCAGGACAAGGTTTCCTTCAGAGAAAATTCAAGGATGAATGGACCGATCATACTAACACTTGACTTTCTACTTATGAGCCTTGTTAGCCAAGGCTACGTCGCATTGTTTCTCAACTAGTTTCTCGATATATAATAAGCATTCCTCAAGTGGTGAAGTGTATGGCAATAACTTTACTGCCAACTTAAAAGATGGGATCTGGCATTCTATAGGCAAGATTGCTTCCAACTTGTAAACAAGTTGAAAAAGTGAGAAACTAGTGGTAGTCTTTACAGACATTTGGTAGGCCCATAGCATTGAGTACAACATAAAATTCCAATTTGACTTGGCCGAATTGATCATTCATTGTAGAATGGTCTTGAGTGACTTATTCACAGCTTCCACCTGACCATTTTCTTGTGGGTAATAAGGTGATGAGTGTTCTTGTCTCAACCCTAGATTTGACGTTAAATCAGACATCATTTTATTCTGAAATTGCCTCTCATGTTCAGTGACAATATCATTCAGGATGTCGAACCTTGCTATTATCTGATTAAACAAGAAGAGAGATGGTGTCTCTCCATCATATTTGAACGTCAGCATAGCTTCGACCCACTTGTTGAAGTAGTATACTACTACAATGATATAGCGGTGCCCCCTAGTAGAAGGGGTGTGGCATGTAGCATAATCAATCCCCCACTTGGTGAAGGGGCCAACTGTGATGACGAAAAACATGGGAGTAGGATGTGCCCTCATATTCCATGAGAATATATGACATGGGTGGCACTTCTTGATCGAATCAACACAATCTTTTATTAACGTCGGCCAATAGTAACCAACTCGTAGAATATTTTGGGTTGTTTCCAACCCATACAAATGACCACCACATTCTCTAGTGTGAAATTCGTTAAGAACGAGTTACACTTCTTCATGAGTAAGGCACCGACGAAGGATGAAATCTACACCTCGACGATACAAAGTGTCTTCGAGTATGAGACAATGTTTTGCAAGATGGCATATTCGTCGATGCTCATCATGAGAAGTAGAGGTGGGGCACTTCAAAGTCTAGAGATAGACTATTATATATTCATACTAGGGGTCTAAAGATGAAATCAGAAAAATATCTCCTTTAATCGGTGATTCTTCAGGCGTAACATCACCTGACTCGACCATAAGTTATGATATAAGTTCTGCAAATACCAATGACTTTTTAGATTTCACAGACACAAAATCCAAGTCAAATTCCTAGAGGATAACAATACATCTACTGATATTTCCATCGATTACACATTGTGTGAACACGTATTGGAATGGATTCACAACGACAATGATGGTGGTCTTTTGAAACACGATATAGTAATGTAACCGTTGGACAACATGTACTACTGCCAATGAAAATTTTTCAATGTGTGACTAGTTTAGTTCTAGTCCAACCAAGCCTTGGCTCAGGTAATAAATGACGTGTTCTTCAAGAAAACCGTCCTCCTGAACCAAGACCATACCGATGGTCAACTCTGCCATGGCCAAATAAAATAAGAAATATTTATTATAATTGGGTGGCCGAAGTAGAGGGGAAGATGTGAGGGCACATTTCAATGATTCGAAAGAGCGTTGAGCAGCTTCGTCCCAATGAAAAGGAACTCCTTTCTTTAGTAAACTCATAAACCCTTTAGTGATCTCGGCATAGTTTGCGATAAAACGTTGAAGAAAATTGTCTTTTTCCTGTAAACTCTGAAGCTGAGGGTTTGTGCACGGGGGAGGCCATTAAACTATTGCTTCAACCTTTAGAGGATCGACCATGATCCCTCTTGTTGACACTATGAAACCTAAAATATGAGCTGATGTCACATAAAAACTTCATTTTTTTTATTCAAGTGAATCTGATAGTAGCAACATCGCTTAAAGATAAGTCAGAGGTGTGTGGGATGATCATCTCTCTTCCGAGATCATGACACTAAATCATCTAGATAAGCCTCGACTAGGTGTTTGAGATCGTGGAAAGAAAAAGACATGGCTCGCTTAAAATTGGCTCCAGCATTCTTTAGGCCAAAAGGCATCTTTCGATAAGAAAATGTACCCCACAGATAGATAAAAGTTGTTTTATGCTGGTCCTTGGGCTTAATCTGTATCTGATTGTATCCTGAGAAACCATCCATGAAAGAAAATACCTCACAACTTGCACATTCATCGACAATTTGATCAATGAATCGAGTGGGGAAATTATCCTTTGTACATTCCTTATTCAAATCATGGAAGTCCATACATACGCGAATCATTCCCTTCTTTTTGTTGATTGGAACGAGATTCGACACCCATTGAGTCAATTGGAAGGGATAGATGAAACCAACTTTGAGTAGTTTCTCTACTTTAGCCTTAATAGTTGCTACTTTCCAAGGATTAACTATATGAAGCTTCTACCAGACTATCTTGGTGTCAGGGTAAGTAATAATCTCATGTTCAATGATTCTTGGATCAATGCCTAGCATTTCCTCATAAGACCAAGCAAAAACGTCACGAAATTATTTAAATAAATTTGTATAGATATGCATATCCTTAGGGGAACAATCCGCTCCAACGAAGACATTCTCCATGATGCTAGGGGTTCTCGAGATATCAATAGGTATCGTTTTAGCAATGGTTTCCATATTATCCTTGGCATAAACTACGTGTGTAGACATAGGATTGATAGGACAATACCTATCTCCAGTCATAGTCAACACAAATTCTCTTGCCTCTATTCTTCCCAACTCTGGGAGGAAATATGATCTATCATGGAGATCATACTAGGGTCTATCTAGACCAGTCAATTCCTCTAAAATTTCCTCATCAGAGAGAAAGACCAAGTCTAAGGAATCAGTAGTGGCAATGGAATCTTTAGCCTAGGCTAGCTCGATAATTGGATCTAACTCCTATGCGGGATTCAGATCAGGGTCAACAAAATCTTGTTGGACTATAGAGTACGCAACTTCTGCCACAGACAAGGGCATGGACATGCCATAGTGCCCTATCCATTCCATCATGGCTGATGGGGAAGGAAGAATCCATGGATAATTAAAGTAAGTTGTGTGGAATGACGACACTGAAAGGATTTGAGCCTTAGGCTAGTCAGGGAAAACTGATATCATTTTGACATCGTCAGAACGAGGAGGGTAATAAAAAGTACCCATGATAGGTGGGCATAAACCAACCCCCACGTTGATGACTACGGGATATGGATTATCAATCATCAGGATCGTGGATTCCCCTGATGAAGGGTCAGGTTTGGAGAAGGACAATCGATCAATGGTCACGATTCGCCCCTCATGTGGAAACAAAATGACCCCAAAAAATTTGGAAACCACTACATGCATGGCATATGTAAAAATCCTTCCTGACAGGAGGTTATAGTTAAGAGGCGCATCAACCATTTCAAGTTTGACGCACACGATCTTCCCTCCTAACTGCACAGGGAAAGAAGGAATGATTCCAAGTGGTATGAAAGAACGATTGTCGGAAGTTGTAAGAAGAGTAGGTGAAGGAGACAAAATGGGTTGTCCAATGGCCTTCCAACATGCCAATGACATCATGCATGTCAAGGCACCCTCATCAACCACCATATGAAAAATATTTCGAGTAGACGATTTTGTGGGGTGAGCCACTACTATCTGAAATCCAATGTGGTATGGGAGATGAGGCTTCAAGTCGGTTGTATCAAGGGTGATAGCTCTCATATTGCATGTCTCAGTGGATCCTAAGGTGGCTAGCAGAGCCTTTCTTTGTGAAGGGAAACTCTCGAGGACCTCTAAAGAAGACATCGTGTAAGGGATTTGTGACAAATCTTCCACCATAGAGTAGTTATGGGAGGTCCTCATGTTTAGGTTATGTGAATCTTTCTTGAACTCCCCTTTCGGGATGTGTGCCATTATTTTACCCATTGTTCTCTTGATCTCGAGATGAACAGATGGGTTTTCGACTTCTTTACCCTTTTCGACAGTACTTGGCATTCTGTAATCATGTGCCCTAGTAGCTATGTGAGATTCACCTTTCAACATATAGATATTTGAGGTCAAGGGATTACTATATGACAAAGGGGGTCCTTGACTACCCCCATCCATGTTAGCAGAGGGTTGATTTAAATTTTTCCCATGAGGAAATGGGTTCGTTAACACTATAGGCTATTGTTGTGCCAATAACTTTTGGGCCTCCACGAGTCGAGGGAACAAGTGAGTCGGATGGTCTTCCACCTAGAGGTTGGACGTATAATTTGATTTATTTCTCTTTGTGTTTCCCCCGCTAGCATTATTGGTTGGCTTCTTATCCCCCTTACCCTTATTTCATTGTTTTTTCTTCCCTTCGACCTGTTGGTTGGCCTTTGGGTTCGTCGATTGCACATTGTGTACATTCGATGTCTGAGCAGAGGGAGTAGTTGAACTAGGTGTTGGAACGACCATTGTCTGTTGTATCGATAATTGTTGCAACTGGTTTGACAACAGATCAATGTGATTTTCTTATGTTGAACCAACAATGTCGTCAACATGTGGTCTAGACTTGTGTCTAGTCTTATCAAGAATAGACTGTGGAAAATATGGAAAAACTTCATAAAGAAAACTAGACTGAGAGTAAATCATCTCTAGCTGTTGAGCTCTCATTATCACTTCTTCCTGCAAAAATACCCTCGACGTTGCTACTTCCTTGGATAGTTGGGGTACCAAAGACTTAAGGAACCATTCCAACAAGAATGTTGGTGGAACTGGTACTTTAATCAAACTCTTTCGTTGCCACCATTCTCAGATGTGATCAGAGATATGGTCATCCTTTTATTTCTCAAAGTTGGCCAAAATTTCTGTGTCGACATTGTATCTCACAGGTAATTGAAAATGGTTTAAGAAAACCATTTCCAATTCTCCAAAAGTAGATTATATTGAGCAGTCAAGCTCGATGTACCATTTTGGGGCAGTCCCGGTAAGAATGCGTTGAAACAGACGCAACTGGACAGATTCATCTCTCAAAGAGTTGGACGGGAAACATAGGTGAAATGCGGTCACATGATTGCCTAGATCTTCATTAGGCTTGACTTCGAACTTTGGATTGTCTGAGGGAAAATCGGTCAGCATAGAAGGCCAACATGGATCATGACAGATTGGGTCATTTAATAATCTTGACAAGTTTGGAAAATGCAAAGTTTCTAGAAATGGTAACTTAGGTTGTTGACTATGTATAGGAGGATAGAAGCCTAGGATTTGACTGGCACTAGGTTTCTAGGAAAAGTTAGGATGTTGGCCCAGGTTTTGGTAAAAACCATGGCCTAGGATAGCATTCAGATGCTGCGCTGGTTGAGACATCATCGACTGACTCTCATAATAGGATGTTGAAGGCTGAGAAGGGATTTCTCCCGACGTTGTGCTCCAAAGGTTCTGGAAAGAGTTACCCCTTGCCTATATGATGGGCATAGGTATTGAGCCTTTCCCAGGGTTCCACTAACCATGGAAGGGTTTCCGTTGATCAACATCCATGACAAGGGAACTAATCCCTACCATGGATTTGAAGGTCCTTGACAAGTGTGTGCCCCCTATGCAGGAATAGTACCCTACACAGGATTTTGTGATCCAAAACCAGGGTTTCCCCTGGCCGAGATGGCAGTTGATGAGAATTCATTGTTACCAAACACATCAAACAAAGAGAAAGACAAAGAACCCACCAGTGTGGTACTAGAAGAAGGTCCTTGAATACCTTCTCCAAACAAGTTGTAATTCATGTTTGACTAGGAGGGTTGTTGAGAAGCACCACCAAGAGAGGGAGATGATGAAGGTATATGACCCCCGCCATAAGGGAAAGAATTATAGGGGGCTAAATTCCCCCCCATGGACCCTAACAGAGGAGCGTTAGAGCTCCTTTCCCCTTGACCCAAATTATGTAGGGTGGAGTAGGAGAGGACCGAGCTCATGTCAAAGTTGTAAATCCTGTATGAAAATGGAGGGCCCATTACACTATGAGTAAACGGTGCAGTGAACGCCACCATGGAAGGAGTCATACCACTGCCCGAGGTAGAGGTGGTCAAGACCATAGCGGCCCAGAACTGCGAAGGTGAGTTAGGAGGTAGAACACACCCATTTCTAGTAGCCGTAGAGGGAGTATGAGGAATCCTTGACGAAGTAGCAACATTTTCTTCCATCGTTGCTTGTAAGATTATCTGATGCTCGTGATGCGTTACCCTTGGAGGGGAAATATGTATCAGAAGTGGTGCCTACAAGTCAGTGATCAGAGAGTTATACGGACCGAGAGCTTCTGCTCCAAGGTCAAAAATAGTCGGTCCCTCCAAAAACGGATGTTCTCCTCTCGAAGATGGCTTGGGTATAGTTTCCTGTGGCTTGGTCACCTCAAATGACCCTTCCTGGTCAAGTATTCACCTTCGCGGTGGTGGTGGTGGCTCCAATTTAACCAGCGGCAAGCCCAAAAGCCTTCGCAACTGGTGGAGCTCTTGATATTCCACTATGTGAGAATATCAATGACACACTAAGGCTTTCTAATGTTGAAGACCAAAACATGCACTATAAAAAGTGTGTATGAGATGCAGCAAGAAAAACACTATTACTAGTTGGAAGCACAGTTACAATAACCAACACTAGAGAAACTTACTGGTGCAAGTGAAACTCAAACACAGAAGAACCCTCCGGGTGTACTCTACAAAGAATGGCTCAATTTTTTCCTTAGGTACTGCGGTGTACCCCCACAATCACCTATGTAAGTCCATAAAATCAAAGGCAACTAGGTTGTCAGCTCGTGAACAACTACCATGCAGGTACAGTCAGCAGTCGGGTGGACCACAATGAGAAGGGTATCAAACCTGAAACCTATCAAGGGTATCGAAAGAAAGTGTTATGGAAGATGACTAAGGACCTCGAACAAATTCAAGACCCATGAAGCTCCGTCAAAAATGAGATCAATGTAATCCCTAGATAAGTCTTATATATGCGTCCCTCCACTACAATTGGTCCAAATTTCAAGGGGTTATCTCCGCTATATTTCCATATGCGACCTCTTATTTAACCGTTGTGTTAGAGGGGGGTCTCAGATAATTTCCACATTACTAGACTTTTTCACTCCCTAGCACAGACTCTTATGTTTTTTTTTATAGCCTTGAAGAGTTTCCTCTCCAGCCTAAATCAAGGCTTTAGCCTAATCTAGTTGATGGACCCTACAAACATGAAAGTCTGATTAATTTTAATTAATCGTTAATTTTAAGTGGTTTATGTTAAGTCAAAGGAACATAAATGAAACTGATGGTATTTTAAAGAGACAAAAGAGAAGAACAGATGATGGAAACAAAATTATTTCTTCTTCAACAAACAAATATTTTCAAATTGAAAACTCTTTAACCAAATTTTCTAACTAACTTTTCTTTCTAAGATATTTTAAAAGAAAAAACTCAAAACTGAATTTCTCTCAACTATGAGATACTTAACGTCCTAAGTATTCAGTAAACAACTTAAGAAAGCACTCTTCTTCCTGACAACTAAAGACAACTAACCTAACTACTTAACCAAACAAGAAACTGAAATCTTTTTTTTTATATATATGCTTCAAAATAACAAACTTGAGAATGAATTCTTTTCTTTTCTTCTAAACCAAGTAAAAGGACAAAGTAAATACAAGAGAAGACCCAAGAAACTAACTTCGGGTCTACTGTGAATTGTAGGGAGTCATTGAAAGAACCACAAAGGCTAAAATAGAAAAGACTCACAGACTCATCGAAAATACCCTTCAACGAAAACACAAGCAATCATTAAAGGATAAAGAAATTGACGCCAAACCTAGGCTCAAAGACTGTAACTATAGAGACCTGGACTAAATCAAGAAACCCCTGAGAAGTCAGAATTCAATCAGGGAAGAGGATGAATGCCTCTTCTTGAGAAAAAGTTTCCTGACACAAGCACTGAACTCACACTTAAGCAGCCTACATATGTACATGGGTTTCCCAAAGGTAGGGCACATATGTACGTGGGAAGACCCACTGCAGGCCACATACAACTCTGTAACTTCTGAAAAAAGAAAATGAACAGTCAAAGCTGACAAGGAAAGGAGTACTGGTATGACAAAACATAATCCCTTAAAGACTCAGTAACTTATAGAGAACTCAGAGAGGTAATTAAACCGATTAAAACACCCAAAAATATCCATTAAAAACCCTAAAGGCTCCCCAATATAGTTGCCAATTCTTCTATAGTTGTAAAACCCCCCTATGGACTACACTAGGGTTCTAAAGTGCATGCATAGCTAACCGTCTAAAGTCTCCTACTTTTAACAACTATCCCGACAACACCCCACATTCATGCATAAAGTACAAAGTATAGGGATCTAGTAGTCTTACCTTAAACTCCGCATCCAGTGTCGATCCCAATGCGTTCAGTCGCTTCTTAAGTGAAAATATCCTTACAAGGATGACCTGCATTCACCAAAAGAAAAACAAGAAAATACAAATATGCATTCTATATATGAACTAATGGGTTAGATGTCATAACAAAATGTAAGTCAAACATGAATATTGAACACATCGTATGGTGGGACGGAAAAAGTACTTCTTTATATTAATCTCATAGAGTTACTTACAAAATGAGATCGACGACTGCTCCTTGAACCCGATCCTGGGCTCCTCTTCACCAAGCTCCAACTGCTTCCACGTATCCTTCTTCTCTCACACTTCTCTCTAGAGAATGGGCATAGGTTTAAGGATGAGGAAAAAGGGAAAGAATAGGGAATTCTGGCTCAAAACTCACAATCTGGCTGCAAATTCTTGGGGCAAGGGGGGAAAATGAAATGGTCAGAGTTTCACTATAGCTATGTTTCTCCTTGGAATGAGACCCCAAAACCTCTTTTTATATGACAAAAAGATGGTTATTCGGTTGGGTGACAGGCTATAGGTGGTCAATTGGTTGGGAAACTACCCAATAGCCCGTAATCTCAAGGAATCCCTTGCAACTTTTTATTTTTTGCAACTTTTGTGGGTATACGTGGGTTGTAATGGCCCAGCTAGCATATGTACATGGGTAGTAGAGGTGAAAATAACATACATATGTAGGCAGTAGTGGTGCAGGGAGCATACATCTTCAAAAATTGTGTTTTTAAGAAGAGTTGATATGTATTGGCTTGGCAAAAATAGTAAGTAAGATGGCCTAATGCCAGGTTTGCATGTGTGGTGAAATTTAGGGTTATAAGAAATAGGAGTCATGTTACCTATTCATTTTCAAATTACCTTGATGGTTACAACTACCATCCCTCTTCAATCGACAACTTTGTATACTCCAAAAAACCCTATTGGGACACCTTCAAATCAAAGGATTGAAAACCCTTCCACACAACAAAACCCAACTATGGGACAAATCCCTACTAGAGATAAATCCCCCTTTAGTGGACAAATCCCTACTAGGGGAAACCATCCTCCAACACACAAATTCGGACTGGGGGAAACCCCCTCTTACTGGAAAAATCCCATTTGTTACCCAACCAATGGTAGGGGGAAACTTTCAACCCTCATTCACCAGAAACCCCCCACAATCATGGGGGCCACTTGAGAGAGGTTTGTTTCAATAACCACTTTAGGGATGTATATCAAACCCCAAACCATAAGGAGGAATCCAAAATCAAAATTCTTATGAATTACATTCTGGACAACCCTTCCCAGGAGTCTCAAATCCCACTTGGGTTCCTCAAGGCCAACCATCTTTTCCTCCCCAAGGGCCAATTCCTTACCCTCCTCAAGGTAAACCTAGTTATCCTCCTCAAGGGAAAATTGGTTATCCACCTCAAACTAATCAAGAGAACTATCCTCCCCCAGGTTACATTGGTTATCCTCCCTAGGGACAAATGGGTTTCCCTTCTCCCTTTATGCAAATTCCTCATCAAGTGAATCCTACTTTTGTTGGTAAACACCAATAGAATATGGGAGGACCTGTTGGATACAACTATCCACCACAACCATATTACGGTCCTACTAGTGTTCCTATTCCATGCAAGTATCATTCTCAAGTAGATAAACAACTATCATTCTTATCCACTTTAGATCTATCGAGTTTGTCGAGATTAACCAATGATCCCATATTACACTCCCCTTTTTGGCAAGTCATTCCTCCCCAATTACCTTATGATATTCCAAGATTTTACAGTAAGCCTGATGAAGACCCTAATAACCACATTATGGCCTTTCATCTATGGTGCTCATCAAATTCACTAATGGATGATTCTATCCGATTACGTGTTTTCCAACGTAAACTTACTGGTTCAATGACTAAATGGTACATTGAGTTACAATGCATAAATTTTCAAGATTTCAATTCACTTGCCATGTCTTTTCTCAGTCACTTCCAATTACCTATCCATTACGAGACCGACACAAAAATATTGACCTCCCTTCATCAAAACAAATCCATACATATTTCTGATCATATTCATGAATGGAGACAACAATGACGATTGATCAAAGTAACCATTCCCAAAAAATTGTTGGTCGAATGCTTCACCAAATCTCTTTTACCTCCTATTGCTCGTGACATTCCCATGGGTGGTCTCTTTACATAAGAGGAATCCATTTCTGATTCCTAGTATCCGGACTTGGTTTATTTCCAATCCGGTACTTTCTATGAATTGAATCCAAATGATCCTCGTCCATCAACCGACCCATCAAAACCATCCTCCATTTCTCATGTAGATGAAGTTATAAGTTCTGTCAAAACCCAGTCCACTTCACAGTCGACCGACATGACCAATTGTTCAGTCACTGCCTTGGCTACCAGATAGAATTCACTCTAATCAAGCTCCACCTCGACTCAAGTATCTGAGGTGAATGCAGTTCAATATACTTCTCTGTAATAGTCATAGGGGGGAAATAAACCTAAGAATAAAACTAATAAAAACAACAATCAAACCGAAAATGCAAAAACACAAACACAACCACCTGCTACTGAGAAGAAACTTCATCACAAACCAAAATTTCCATGCCTCATTTTTGGTGAAGATCACTACACATGAGATTGTCCTCATCGAGACAAAGTTGCTAAATTTTTTAAAGGAAATTATTAACCTGTTGTATTGACACATCCTTTTCCATAGTAGCAGTCACTAGTTGCATAAAATCATACACCTCCAATAGGAGGTAACCTAAATTATCTTCCTAACAAGGAAGCTTCATCGAGTGCACACATTTACATGTTTAATGGGATAGATTTGACCACTCATACTATGAAATATGACACACCTCCAAGTAAACCTAATAAGGAAAAGGTAACTACTAGCACTACACTATATCCACCGCACACTACAGTTACTCCTCCATATGGACCACTCCATATTGAGAAACCAATATTTGACTCTATTCTACGCCCACCCAAGACCACAATTCAAAAGTTCACCTTTAATCCTAATTCATGTGCTGCTTAAAACTAGAACATTGTTGAATAATTCTCCCAAGCACCTTTCCCTATGTCATCTCTCAAAGTTCTACAACACTACCCAGTCAATGTAGGACTCTCTTGGAAGCCATCAAAGCTATTTATCTCGAGTCATCCAATAATATCACGTTCAACCTGGATAATTTTAAATCACAACTCTCTCACCAACTTTCTTTCCAAACCAATGTCTTTGTCCATAATCAATATATTCATCGCATGATCTTGGATGATGGGGGATCCACATGTGTCATGTCCTTAGCTTGTTGGAAAGACCTCAAATCACCTAGCCTTAATCAATCTCCCACCATGTTAAGAGCATTGTATGGAAGAGGTTTTCGTCCTCATGGATTATTACAATCCTTAGTCATTCAATTGGGAGGAAACCTTGTTTATGTAGATGTTGAAGTAGTTTATTCTCCCCTTGATCATAACTTGTTTCTAGGGAGACGTTGGTTCTATGCTATGAATTTTGTTGCTTCATCGATTTTTCGATGCGTCAAATTCACTCATCAAGGTAAAATTGTGACCATCGATCAGTTAGATTACTGCACCCCTGACACTCGCACTCAAATGACCAACAATATTCCTTTTCTGGGAGACTCAAAAATTACTTATGAAAGTGTTCATGTAGGTCTCTTAAAAGACTCTTCTCTCATGGGTACCTTCCCTACACCTCTTCCTCCCACTATGAAACACATTGCAATGGTTAATATGATTTCGATTATGGTGCATCAATCCTTTGAATCATATGATCCATGGATCATGCCTAGTCCTTTATAATTTGATACAATAGGTGACACTATGAAACTTAGTCCTGTAGAGGCTGAATGTGATGCCATTCAGTCTACCTCGCCTTCACTGGATGACCAACATCTGCTGGCATCTACTACCTATTTGTTACCATCATGGTTGGATTCCCTATCCTCTACTTTCGATTACACCCTACAAAATTTTCCATCGGATGAATATATTATGCAAATGCTTAGTATCGAGGAGGCACAATGGGATGAAAACCACCATCGTTAATCCTTTCTTCCCATTTTGGATGAAATAGATAAAGATGTTTCCTCTATCATTCCTAGCGATATCGTCGACACCACTAATATCTAATACTCACTCACAATACCATCTCCAAGGGGAATTTGGGAAATATCTCTCACACAATTACTGTCGACATATCCATTACAAAAGGTATTGTGGCACAAAACCCTTTCCCTCCAAAGGGTTTCTCAACCTCCCATTATTGGATCATTCCAATCTCTGAGTCGGAGAAACTCTTCAGGTCATTGCGGTTACCCAAAACCACTATACATACATAGACTAGTTTTCCCCAACTGACCACGACTATGACACTGGGTTTATCCCTTTGCAATTTGGACTTCGGGGATATCCCTATCTCTTCTTTCGGTTCCTTCTAAAGCACTCTTCTCTGAATCTTTGGACTTCCTCCATGTTTCTCCTCATATTTTTCAGTCTCACTATGGTTCAAGTTTCACGACTTGGTGAAACTCTAGGCCGCTCGCCCACGAACCTCTAGATTTCTGAATCATGGATTCCTTAATCCACTGCCACATTCTCTCTTCATAATCAACGATTGAAATTAGTTCACGGCTTTGGACTTCGTGGCTCTGCTTCCGTCAAACCTTCAAACTTCCCAAAATATGAAGTATTGAAACACCTTACGACTATCCTTCGTATAACTCTCCCGGATCTAAAGGTCTATAATCATTCGCTTCCTTCTAGAATGAATCTCATCCACTGATTATGATTGAAACTTCATGGATCTTCCTCCATGAATATTTTTTGTTTCTCTCCCTCCTAGGATTTAATTCTTTGACTTTCTCTTGTTCCTCTGAACACTTTCTTGGACACTTAGTTGAAATCTTGACCTATGCATGGCTTACGATAGGTTCTCTTCCACACTCAACTCCTTTGTAGATGATTCGCACTCCTTGCGACTATTCTCTCATCACCTCTGCCTTTTGTGACTAAAATCACACTACCCCTCCTTGAAATTTTGAGTCTAAAAAATCTGTCATGCACTCCTTGCACACACAAGTTCTCGCTATCTCTTCTAAGCTTACAAGTCAAAACAAACTTTGTTATCACTACAAGAAACTCTTTGAGGTTTTGGGAAAAATATTCTTGGTAACTTAAGGTAAACTTGTTTTTGTATTTTGTATGTGTGGATCAATGGGATAACTCAATTATAGTATGGTATTCAGACAGTCAAAATGAGAATCAAATGAACCAGTGCTCTCAAGGATCAATAATCAAATGATAGCTTTAAAGTGGGTGAGAAAGCAGTGTTTATAAACCAGATACAAAATGTAGGGTTTAATAAACAATGATAAGAAACTATTAAGAAAGTTATGAACTGAATGATGAGATGATAGTCATTCTGTAGTTAAAACAACTTGAATAAGAGTACAGAAGGAAAGATGAGAATCTGATATCAATAGAGAGAGAAAATTGTGATTTGTATTATCATATCAAAAAGCTTGTTTACAATATAGTATACTTATGTATCCAGAATCAAACCCTTCCTCTATCAAAATGATAGGTATTTATATCTTTTACAAGAGATCTGAGATCCTAGAAAAATGGATCTGGATTTCTAAATATAGAAAACCGAGCACAAAACCAATACACTAAGATAATAAAATCTAGTTCCTTTGGATCGATTTTTTTTCAAAGATTGTCTCTGGCATTTGGTCTCCTTCATTTTTTGTTTCTCTAATGTGTAAAAGGATGAGAAAGACACATGTCTTCCATGGTAGAAAGATTTCACCAACTGGGAAAAAAACTTAGTTGACCTTATGAGCATCTAACTCATATATCTCTACCAAAACTTGAAACTAAACATTTGGTGATTTGGTAATTAATTCTTAGATGCCTGCTTATCCTTCAAACCACCCAAAAATTGCTTTGCACAGGCTCAAAATCTTCAAAATCTCTTCTCTGTGGTTTCATCGTCTATTCTACCTTAAGATCCGCTAGTTAGTTGGTGAAAGCTCTTCTTTTCAATGTCTAACTGGTTATAACCGCGCCTCCTATGCTGGTGAAAGGTCTGAGTTGGAAAAATTAAAATCTTTGTTGATTGATACTTCATCAATATGTAGTTATTGATTTTCATTAAGTGTTGGTGAACCTAGGGCTTCATGATTTCTCATCTATTTTCCAATTATAGTTGCATCTGGAAAATTTTACTCTATTGACAAATCCAAAGGCGTATTCAACTATCCTCTCATAGAAGTCCAGTCCATCACATCATGTTTTGGTATTTGATCTGCATTTGCTTGGTGAAATATCAAGTTCTCTTCATCATTTCCCAGCTATGTATATCATTGGCATATATGTCTACAACATTACTGAAAAGAACTAAATCCCACTGGAATCCACTCTTAACAATATCTACATGCACTTTCTTGTCCAGTTCTAGAAACGATATGCCTCCACATGCCCTCAGAACATTAGCAACTACATAATGATCAAGGTTCACGATGTTCTATCGCATTTGATAGAAGAGAACCAAAACCTCTCTTTCCTACCCACGAAAAGCATACCCCACAATCATGGTAGTTGAGGTGACGATAGATGCGCAAGTGGCAGTGTATTTTTACAGTCCATCTGGTTGATATATATAGCATGAATCGAATACAATAGCATGACCCAAGAGTTGTGAAACTTACTCCAATATACCACAATGATATTCCATATTCCATACCTACATGAGATCATTTTCTATCCATCACCATCAAATCTTCCAGATCTGTCTTTGCGTATCATATGAATATACAAATTTCTTTGTTCATGGTTCCTCATGGCTTGATTTCCATACAGCCTGATACCTTTTGACCTATCAAAAATCAAGAACACAACTATCCTTACCAAATCTATTGCACAAGCATTCTTTGCTTAGAAAATCTGGCATTTAGACTCAGTGCTTGTGTGTATACTTTTGACGCAGGCGTGCCCGCTAGGCATGTCTGCCCACAGGATCTTTCTTCCTTCCTCGACCCGAAGAACTGAAAGGTTCTTCTATTTCCCTATAGGGAAATTTTCTCCCACAGTACTCTCTCACGAGATCTCCCCTTCTTCTATCGGAAAATCAATGCTGGCCTTTTACTTTGTTATCGGGGTTCCTCCTATCGGGATTTTGGCACTTGAAATGTCCAAACAACTTGTTTTACTGATCCCCGATATGCTCCTTTGTTTCCTTATCCCTCAGGCCCTGTGTTTATTCCACGCGACCTCCTCTTATATGACCGCAGTCATATTCCCATCGGGGTTTCAGACTTTCCAATGTCACAATACACCCGTCCTCAGGATTCACGATCCCTTGAATCCCGACGTGCTCTTTACATGCTAGCTCTCCTGGCTAGGCTCCTGGCCCATATGACCATTGTCCCCGTGACCGCAGTCTTATCCCTCATCGGGGCTACGGGGTTTCCAATGCTGAAAAACACTTTCCCACGGGATTCCTGATTCCTCGAATCCCGATTCGCTGCTATATGGAAAACTTGCTCCCGGAATGGCGCTTCCCTCCTTTCCGACATGATGACAGCTGGCTGCACGGTGGCACCTTCCTCCTTGTCAGGGTTTCACAGTTCGCGATTCCAAAATGCATAAACACCTTGTCACTAGGATCCCCTATATCCCGATGACCAAACACTGATAGACGACTTCCTTGTCGGGACTTTTCCCGATGGCTCTGATTTCTTCCATGCGTCCCCTCAAGAGAGATGTCCTTGATTTACTCTCAGGATTTTGAGACTTTACAAAACAATGAACACTCACTTACCTGAACCTTGATGACCACATCCCCGATATAGGCGACCACATGACACATGTCCTCCCTGAGATCCTCTGGCTGTGATCCTTCCGCCGTTTCGGGGTTCAACTAGTCACGGATTCCTGTCTTTTGAATCTCGAAAATGCTGATGGACTCTCGATCCCTACCACCTGTCCCAACTGGTGGGCGGCTCTGAACTTGTCAGGATTTCGAGACTTCTGATGTCCTGACTCTCACGACCTCAGGAACTCCAAACGCAGTCGTAACCTCCTTTCTTCTTTGGCATATCCAACGGCTAACAGGATTTCACAAATCCTCTCCTCAAGATCCTGACCGTCAATTTCTTCCCTTTGGCGATAACGAGAGAATAACCAAGTATCCTTCTATGGAACTTGTCCGCCTATGACACAACTATGCAATGCCTGTTTTAAACACTCCACGACACAAACTTCCAGTGCTACTCTTCGACGAGCTTGAAAGCCTTATCCCTCCTGAAATTCACACAATTTTGAGTCTTCAAAAAGGTTCTTGCGCGCACCCCTTGTGGCAATCCTCAAACACTTCCAAGTGTTGAGTTCTTTCAACTCTGCGCACACCTACAGCAGCAGTCCTTCAATGCTTCGCTCAGTTTCATGACTGAAATTTATTTAGCCTGTGCACTCCTTGCATGGATCCTATAGCCCAATTTCACTTTTGGGTGAACAAGAACAAGAGTTAAACCATCTAAGCCTTCTGTCAACGCACTCCTTGCAGATGAATTCAACTGCACTCCTTGCAGGAATCCTTGCTCAGATAGAGAAACAATTGAAAATCATTTCTTCTACTTCCTTTCTCATATTTCAAACACTCAGTAAGAAATCATTCATACATATCATGTAAAACGAATGCATAGCAGGAAGTAAATACTCACGAGCATAGTATTCAACACGCACACACAGAGAACAAACACAACTCCATGAATTTGAATTAAACTCTTCTATTAATCCAAATAACTATACATCGGTGTTTCTGCACAACTCTCTGCTTCTCTTCTATGCTCCAATGCTTCTAACTATTCCTGAATAATGTTACAATGCACAATGAGGGTATCTATATCCCATTTCCCTCTTGCACTGTCAAACAGTCTAATCTAGAATTAAATTTCTATCTACCTGCATTAACTACTATAAATGCCTCCATCTACTTCAGACGAGAGCGGGGCTCTCAAGGTATGATTACATTATACCAAGGTGCCTTCATTAAATGATCTCATTTATATTTGGTGCATCAACTTCAAGGGAAAATTCAAAAATACAGTTGGGTTCGTCTAGCTGTCCTTTGTCTTCCGGGCTGGCTCGCTTGACATGGGAGATGCTCCTGCATCATACTCCCTCACTTGAAAACTTTCATGGGCTCCTGTCCATGAGCTCCTGCATGGTCTATCCATGCTTCAAAATCTCTGCTTCAGTCTCCCAACTGGCATCTTCAACTGGATGGTTCTTCCACTTGACCAAATATTCAAAATATTATTTCCGCCTGGTTCTCTTGCCCACTCGTTTATCCAGTATCTGCTCCATATGTGTCTTCTCTGCAACTGGCATCTGATTCTACCACTGAGCTTCTTGTTTTTCACCTTCTGCTCCTTCTTCCTCAAGTTTATATGGGTATAAATCTGAGACATTGAATATCAGAGAAATTTCGATCCCATCGGGTAATTCAATCTCATAAGCATTCTCTCCAATTTTCTTCAAGACCTTGCATGGTCCGATTTTCTTCATCTTCAATTTATTTTATGTTCCCCATGGGAACCTTTCTCTTCTCAAGTGCACCAGAATCAAGTCACCAACCTCAAAATGGAGTTGTCTTCAATGCTGATCTGCTCTCCGCTTATACTCCTGACTTGAATTCTGCAGTCACTCCTTCACCCGGCTGTGAAGTTCTTTCATCGCCTCCGTGAATTATTCTGCACTAGCGCTCCTAGTAGCAATCTATTCTGAATGTCTCAATTCAAAAACTCCTCTCGGTTGCATGCCATATACAATCTGGAATGGACTCTGGCCTATTATCCTATTCATTGAGTCATTATAAGAAAACTCTGCCTGCGGAAATACATTGTCCCAACTGTTGTGGTGCTCCGCCACCAAGATTCTCAGCAAGTCTCCCAGACTTCTATTCACCACTTCTGTCTGTCCATCTGTATGAGGATTATAAGAAGAATTGAACAACAAGTTAGTCCCCAGCTTCTTCCATAATGTCCTCCAAAAGTTCCCTAAGAACTTTGTATCTCTGTCCGAAACAATACTCCTTGGTAAGCCGTGAAGTTGAACGACTTCTTTGAAAAACAGGTTCACGATGTGAGTCGCGTCACTGGTTTTCTAACATGGGATAAAATGTGACATCTTGGAAAATATATCCACTACCACAAAGATCGAATCAAACCCTCTTTGCATCCTCGGCAATCCCAATATGAAATCCATGCTAATTTCATCCCACGGCTTGTCAAGTATGGGCAATGATTGATAAAAACCCGCATTCTGCTTCCTTCCCTTTGAATGCTGGAAAATTATGCATCTGACCACAAATCTCTTGACCTCTTCCCACATCCCTGGCCAAAAGTATGACTCTCTCAGCTTCGTGAATGTCTTATCATGACTGAAGTGTCCGACCAATACTCCATTGTGTTTCTCCTTCAACAAGTTCTCCCTCATGGAACAATTTGGAATACACAGCTGATTGCCTCTGAACAACAATCCTTCCTGGATCATGTATTCAACCCATTTGTTGTTATCTCTAAGAACTAGATTCTCAGCTGCTTCATACGCTTCTTAAAGTCTGGATCATCTACGTACATGTATCTGAGATCATCAAAACCTAACGTCTTGACTTTGAACTCCTGCAACAACAAACACTTCTTGCTCAAAGCGTCAACAACTTTGTTAGCAGTACTAGAAATATGTTTTATCACAAAAGTGAAATTCTGCATGTATTCAACCCATTTAACATGCCTCTGATTCAACTTTTCCTGTTGAGTCACAAACTGCAATGCATGGTTATCACTATATAAAACAAATTCCTTCGGAATCAAATAGTGTCTCCATTTCTTCAATCCCTGGATGATGGCATAAAGCTCCTTATCATACGTGGAATACTTCACCTTCGCTTCATTCAGCTTCTCACTGAAATATGCAATTGGTCTGTCATCTTGACTTAAGAATACCCCAATTGCAAATCCGCTTGCATCACATTTTACCTGAAATGTCTTTTGAAAATCCAGTAACACCAGAATTGGTTGTTCCATAATCTTCAGTTTCAACAAATTGAAACTCTTCTCAGCCTCTTCAGTCCAGTGAAAAGATTTATGTCTTTTCTTCGTTGTATACATCATTGCTACACTAATTCCACTGAAATTCCTAATGAATTTTTGGTAGAAACTAGCCAAACCATGAAAACTTCTCACCTCAAATATGTTCCTCGGTGATGGCCAATTCTTGATTACCTCCACCTTATCTAGATCCATCCTCAACTCATTTGCTGAAATAACAAACCCCAAGTAAATGAGTTTTGTCTTCATGAATGGGGACTTCTTTATGTTTATCAGCAAATTCTCTTGCTGTAATCTCTTCATCACAATGGCCAAATGCTTCAGATGTTCAGCCTCCATTTTATTGAAAATCAGTATATCATCCAGATATATGATAACAAATTTTCTGATGAAATCCTTCAGGACTTCATTCATCAACCTCATAAAGGTACTTGGCACATTTGTTAATCCAAACGGCTTAAAAATCCATTCATACAAACCTTTGTTTATCTTGAATGTTGTTTTCCATTCATCACCTTCTCTCATGCAAATCTGGTGATATCCACTCTTCAAATCAATCTTTAAAAAAAAAAATTCTCCGCTTAAGCAATCCATCAAATCATCCATTCTTGGCAATGGGAATCTGTACCTGATATTTATCTTATTAATCACCCTTGAATCAGTGCACATCCTCCAGCCTCCGTCTTTCTTCGGACTGAGTACTGTCAGAACAACACATGGACTCAAGCTTTCCCTGACCAAACCTTTGTCCAACAACTCCTGGACTTGTCTTTTGACCTCTTCATTCTCTTGCGGTGTCAATCTGTACGCGGCTTTGTTTGGTAAACTAGCTCCAGGTATGAGATCGATATGATGACTCACACTTCCAATTGGTGGAAATGAACGAGGTAACTCATCCACTACTATATCATCGAACTCTTCTAGCAATTCCTGAACTTCTTCTGGAAAATCGTCCACTCTTGTGCTGGTCAAAACAATTCTCGGTTTTCTGACCACAATGAACTATGGATCCTCCTTCTTCTTAACCTCGATAAGAAGTTCCTTCCCACTCATGAGAAGTACTTTGTTGCTTACTTCCGGCTTCACCTCCTTATCTTTTATTTGAAGCAACATGTGTGTCCTCCCATTCTTCTCTAGAGTATATGTATTCATCCTCCCATCATGAATCACATTTATATCATATTTCCATGGTCTACCCAGCAATAGATGACAAACATCCATAGGAATAACATCACAGAGTATCCTATCATTATATCCTCCTATCTTAAATTCAACTAAACATTGTTTAGTGACATTTACCTGATGTCCCTTCTGTAGCCATGAAACTTTGTATGGACTCGAGTGATCAGTCATCTCCAACTCTAGCCTTTCTACCACCTCGGTTGAAACGAGATTATCTGTGCTACTGCTGTCCATGATAACCTTGCATACCCTATCCTTGGTCTTGCAATCAGTTTTGAAAAGTCTGGTCCTTTGGACTGAACTTTCCACTTCTTTCTTTGGTGTCAAAAGGACTTTTCACATCATCAGCGATCTTCTGCCTTCAACATCTTCTACCTCAACATCTCGCCTCTATGCCTCAACGATGTGAGTCTCTCCAGTTTCTTTCTTTTTCTCTTGACACTCATAAGACTTGTGCCCATTCTTTCCACATGTGAAGCATGTAATTACTCCGCCTCTTCCTCTTCCTCTACCTCTGGTACAAGGAAAAGTGTTGTTGTCAGCATATCCTCCTCTCTTCTTAGTATTTTGTTCTCTCTGTTCAGCATATCACCCTCGTTGTTAGGTTCCACCTCTCTCAGTACGAGTCTGAGGTTTCTTCCAGCCGTCCCTAGGCTTCTAGGTTCTTTCTTGGGCAACTGATTTGCCTCTGGGATGACTTCTGCCTCGGCCTCTCTGACCTTTCTTTCGATTAAGCTTCTCTTATGCTTTCAAAGCCATTTGATAAGAATCTTCTACCATTCGGATGGTTTTCATGCTCATTTCACCCCAAATCTCATATCTTAGGCCATTCATATACCTGGCCACTTTTTCGTCATTACTTTCGCAATGACCTACCCTGATATTCAACCTGTAAAATTCCTCAGTATATTCCTTCACTGTCACCAGCTTCTGTCTCAGGTTCTACATTCTCCTGAACAGAGAAATTTGATAGTCCCTAGGAATGAATTTTTCCTTCATCTTTGCAATCATCCTATCCCAGCTCTTAATTTTCTGCTTACCTTGGCAACACCTTTCAGCTTGTAGTTCATCCCACCACAAGGCTGCATGTCCCTTTAATCTCGTGGCGGCATGCCTGACCTTCTTGTCCTCTTCAATATCTTCATAGTCAAAGTAAGTGTCTAGAGCTCTAATCTAGTCTAGAAGCTCTTCTACATCCAGATTCCCCTCATAAACTGGAATGTCCATTTTCACCTTTGCACCCATTCTTGCAACAGCTTTAAGTAAGCGCTCATTTGCTGCATCCTCCACTAGGATTTCTTCTTCTCCATGTCCAACATCATCTTCATTTTCGGACTCACTGATATCTCCTACATCAGCTCTACGGCTTTGTCTTGTATCCATGTCCACAAGCATAGCGTGTAAGTCATGCATATCTCTTTCTACTCCTGGATTCTGCACTTGCCTACCCCTTCCTCTAGGCATCTCCCTTTCCTCCTATGGATCGCGTGATTGTCTATCCCTTCTCCTTGGCGACATGGTGAATTCTCCTTTTTCTCTGCTATAGAAAGAAAAGAAGCTTTTCTAAGCTCTGATACCACTTGACGCAGGCGCGCCCTCTAGGCATGTCTGCTCACAAGATCTTTCTTCCTTCCTCGGCTCGAAGAATTGAAAGGTTCTTCTATTTCCCTATTGGGAAATTTTCTCCCACAACACTCTCTCACAGGATCTCCCCTTCTTCTATCGAGAAATCAATGTTGGCCTTTTACTTTGTTATCGGGGTTCCTCCTATCAGGATTCTGGCACTTGAAATGTCCAAACAACTTGTTTTACCAATACCTGATCCCTGATATGCTCCTCTATTGCCTTAGCCCTTAGGCCCTACGTTTAGTCCACGCGACCTCCTCTTATATGACTGCAGTCATATTCCCATTGGGGTTTCGGACTTTCCAATGTCACAATACACCCATCCTCAGGATTCTCAATCCCTCGAATCCCGATGCGCTCTTTACACGCTAGCTCTCCTGGCTAGGATCCTGGCCCATATGATTGTTGTCCCCGTGACCACAGTCTTATCCCTCATCGGGGCTACGGGGTTTCCAATGCTGAAAAAAAACTTTCCCATGGGATTCCTGATTCCTTGAATCCCAATTCGCTGCTATACGGACAACTAGCTCCCACAATGGCACTTCCCTCCTTTCCGACGTGCTAACAGCTGGCCACACGGTGGGAACTTCCTCCTTGTTCGGGTTTCACGGTTCGCGATTCCAAAATGCATAAACACCTTGTCACCATGATCCCCGATATCTTGATGACCAAAACACCGATAGACAACTTCCTTGTCGGGACTTTTCCCGATGGCATCGATTTCTGCCACGTGTCCCCTCAAGAGGGACGGCCCTGATTTACTCTTAGGATTTTGAGACTTTACAAAAAAATGAACACTCACTTACCTGAACCCCGATGACCACATCCCCGATCTAGGTGACCACATGACACGTGTCCTCCCTGAGATCCTCCGGCTGTGATCCTTCCACCATTTCGGGGTTCAACTAGTCATGGATTCCTGTCTTTTGAATCTCTGAAATGTCGATGGACTCTCGATCCCTACCACCTGTCCCAACTGGTGGACGGCTCTGAACTCGTCGGGATTTCGAGACTTCTGATGTCCCGACTCTCATGACCTCAAGAACTCTGAACGTGATCATAACCTCATTTCTTCTTTGGCAGATCCAACGACTGACAGGATTTCACAAATCCTCTCCTCAAGATCCTGACCGTCAATTTATTCCCTTTGGTGATTCCTAGAGAATAACCAAGTATCCTTCTGCGGAACTTGTCCACCTGCGGTGAAACTGTGCAATGCCTGTTTTAAACACTCCACGGCACAAAATTCCAGTGCTACTCTTCGATGATCTTGAACGCCTTATCCCTCCTGAACTTCACACAATTCTGAGTCTTCAAAAAGGCTCTTGCGCCCACCCCTTATGGAAATCCTCAAACACTTCCAAGTGTTGAGTTCTTTCGACTCTGCACACACCTACAGCAGCAGTCCTTCAATGCTTTGCTCAGTTTCATGACTGAGACTTTCTTTAGCCTTTGCACTCCTTGCATGGCTCCTATAGCCCAATTTCACTTCTGGGTGAACGAGAATAAGAGTTAAACCATCTGAGCCTTCTATCAATGCACTCCTTGCGGATGACTTCAACTGCACTCCTTGCAGGAATCCTTGCTCAGATAGAGAAACAATTGAAACTCATTTCTTCTACTTCCTTTCTCAAATTTCAAACACTCAGCAAGAAATCATTCATACATAGCATGTAAAACGAATGCATAACAGGAAGTAAATACTCACGAGCATAGTATTCAACACACATACACAGAGAATAAACACAACTCCATGAATTTGAATTAAACTCTTCTATTAATCCAAATAACTATACATGGGTGTTTTTTCATAGCTCTCTGCTTCTCTTCTATGCTCTAATGCTTCTAACTATTCCTGAATAATGTTACAATGCACAATGAGGGTGTCTATATCCCATTTCCCTCTTGCGCTGTCAAACAGTCTAATCTAGAATTAAATTTCTATCTACCTGCATTAACTACTATAAATGCCTCCATCTACTTCAGACGAGAGCGGGGCGCTCAAGGTATGATTACATTATACCAAGGTGCCTTCATTAAATGATCTCATTTATATTTGGCTCATCAACTTCAAGGGAAAATTAAAAAATACAGCTGGGTTCGTCCAGCTGTCCTTTGTCTTCCGCGCTGGCTCTCTTGACATGGGAGATGCTCCTGCATCAACTTGTAACTTCTCTATGGCTTAATTATGAGAATTATACATGTGTATATCGATTTATTACTTTGACAAGTAGACTGGAATTTATCTTTGGCATGTGTAATATGCTTGATAGAATTAGGATCGGCTTAAAACACTCGCGGCTTAGCTTGAGCCTGCATGTATGAATTGATATTGACTTATGTTCTTTGTCTTATGCACTAGATAAGTAGTGTGATGACTTAGGATTAGAATAAGAGTTTGATACTTAAGCATAACTCATTTATTTAGAAAAAGTTTATAATTAGACATCTAAAAAGGTAAAGACTAAGGTGTCTAAAAAATACTAACCATGTTTTGGAATATAGGCATTGAAGATAGGATGAAAAGACTCTCAAGTAAACATAATCAATGGGAGCTTGGTCTATAGATATTTGGAGACAAAACATTGGCCAAACATATTTAGAAATGGGCATATTGAATAAAACTTGAGGAGATACTCCAAAAATACCAGTGCATTTTTTATCGCTAACATTTGGCTCCAACTGGGATGGAGACCTCCCTGTGAGGTTTCCAAGAACCTAGTAGTTCCATTCACCTTTAGCATTGGGCATGGAGTCATCTGGCTTGTACAACCGATCTTTGCAAAACTATAACCTACCTATAACCTGCTCTTCTTATTCAACAACCAATAACTCAAAAGTATACTTTCTCATAGACGAGCTTATTCTCTTCTACTCCTATTTCTAATTAGTAAAGGAAAACTGATCAAGTGAAGTCATCCTTCCAATGAAGCCATATCAGAAACTGGTTTACTAAACCTATTCTTGGTCTTGACCCGAAAAATAATGGCATGTATAGCCAACAAAAAAGTGGTTTGAACAGATGATAAAGACAACTTTCATCTGACAAAAATACTTTAACACATATGCTTCTCATAAATTCCAAATAATCAACAATAGGGTCATCAAATCCATAAAGAAATACCACTGTATGTTGTTGTTCCAACTGAAAACTAAAATCCTGCTACTTGTTGCCTTCACTGACGCCAATGTTGAATGTGGATTGTTATTCTTCTGTAAAATGAAAATAAAATCTCAACTGTTCATCTGAAACTTTCTGCTCCTCACCTTCCTCCTCATAACTGCTGAAATCTGCTTTTGCCTGCAAATAAAAAAACTGAGGGCTACCTTTTGAATCTACTACAGATCTGAAACTATCACCTGCTAATGTGTCAATCCGATAATCATATTTAGGTTTTTCAAAGGGTACAATCTCATCTTCATGAGAACCTAAGTCAGTATATGCATTTTATATAATGACAAAAGCATCACTATGGTTATCATAATGTTGATCACTGATCTCTTGATCATGATGAGAAATATTTTCTGCTGTAACAAAGTCTTCATAAATATCAAAATTTTCTTCCTTATCACTGTATTGGTCAAATATAGGAAAATCATTATCAAATCCTAATGGCATAGATGAATATTTATGCATAGAGTTAACAACAATAGGATTTTGAAAATGATTTTGAAAAATATCACTTTGTTCTTCACCATAATTTGAAACAACATGTTTATAAGGAGAAAAATGGTACTCTTGTTGTTTCAACTGAGAAATGAAATGTTGTTGGCTCTGCTGGAGCTGTTCTATTCTCTCACTAATCTCAGTGTTGAATGTAGGTAACTCAACCTTTGTTGTAGATCTAGAACTGTCACACACTAACTTAAAAATCTGATCATCATCTTTGTCCCCATATCTGTTCTGATTTCCCTTGATCTGGAAATATGAAATTTGATGGCTGCCTACATTGGTTGTAAGTTATATTTGACTAATAGACAGTTGATCCATATGGTTTATAATTGGAATAATTAACTTTTCCAATGTACAATAATGAGAAGATGATGAAGAAAAAAAAAAATTCATCTTTATCACATAACATAAATTCTTCACAAAAATGTTCAAGAAGAAATTCCTGAGAGAAAAACCTTTCACATCAATGATGAAATGTTGTATGATTTTTTTTTGAAGAAGATATACTAGAAAAAGGTAAATATTTATACCATTCGCGGGCATCACCTTCCAACGAATACATAAACATCTTCATAAGCACATCTTCATCATGAATATTTAACTGAACCATGCATTGATGAAATATGATGAGATGATCTGAAGGATTGTCTTCTTTATTTTCTGCAAATCTTGGAAGATTATCTCCCCCAATATTTATAGAAGGAACTAGATGTGGGAAACCATGAATTGTTGAGAAGTCAAGAGGTGCAAACCTCTGAGCCAAAATAGCTGCAAAGGCCTTTGACATTTGAATATTGTGGAGTCACCACTGAATCCTTCCTTCATGGAGTCACCAAATAGATGATTACAAATGAAAATATGTCTAGACTTTGTCTATCATAAAAGATGGATATTGTCGTCTCCCAAGGAAGTTGATCTTCAATCTCCTTTCCTCAACAATGGTGCCAATTTGTTATCACTCCAAGAAACTCTTTGAGGTTATGGGTCAAATATGCTTGGTAACTTAAGGTAAAATTGTTTTTGTATTTTGTATGTGTGGATCAATGGGATAAATCAATTACAGTATAGTATTCAGATAGTCAAAATGAGAATCAAATGAACCAGTGCTCTCAAAGATCAATAATGAGATGATAGCTTTAAAGTGGGTGAGAAAACAATGTTTATAAACCAGATACAAAATGTAGGGTTTAATAAACAATGATAAGAAATTATTAAGCAAGTTATGAACTAACCGATGAGATGACAATCATTCTGCAGTTAAAACAACTTGAATAAGAGTACAGAAGGAAAGATGAGAATTTGATATCAATAGAGAGAGAAAACTATGATTTGTATTATCATATCAAAAATCCTGTTTACAATATAATCTATTTCTATATCTAGAATCGAACCCTTCCTCTATCAAAATGATTGGTATTTATATCTTTTACAACAGATATGAGATTCTAGAAAAATGGACCTAGATTTCAAAATATAGAAAACCGAGCACAAAACCAACACACTAAAATAATTAAATCTAGTTCCTTTAGATCAAATTGTTTTCAAAGATTGTCTCTGACATCTAGTCTCCTTCATTTATTGTTTCTCTGATGTGTCAAAGGATGAGAAAGACACATGTCTTCTATGGTATAAATATTTCACCAGCTGGGAACAAAACTTAGTTGACCTTATGAGCATCTAACTCATATATCTCTACCAAAACTTGAAAATAAACATTTGGTAATTTGGTAATTAATTCTTAGATGCTTGCTTATCCTTCAAACCAACCAAAAATTGCTTTGCACGGGCTCAAAATATTCAGAATCTCTTCTCTGTGGTTTCATCGGCTATTCTGCCTTAAGATCTGCTAGTTAGCCGGTGCAAGCTCTGCTTTTCAACGGCTAACTGGTTATAATTGTGCCTCCTATGCCGGTGAAATACCTGAGTTGGAAAAATTAAAATCTTTGTTGATTTATACTTCATCAATCTATAGTTCTTGATTTTCATTAAGTGTTGGTGAACCTCTGTTTTCTATTTATAGCTGCATCTGGAAAATTTTACTTTATTGACAAATCAAAAGGAAAATTCAACTATCCTCTCATAGAAGTCCAGTCCATTACATCATGTTTTGGTATTTGAGTTGCATTTGCTTGGTGAAATATCAAGTTCTCTTCATCATTTCCTAGTTGTGTATATCATTGGCATATATATCTACAATAGTACTGAAAATAACTAAATCCCATTGGAATCCACTCTTAACAATATCTGCATGCACTTCCTTGTTTAGTTCTAGAGAAGCTATGCTTGCACATTCCCTCAGAACATTAGCAACTACATAATGATCAGGGTTCATGATGTTTTGTCACATCTGATAGAAGAGAACCAAAACCTCTATGTCGTGCCCACGAAAAGCATACCCCACAATCATGGTAGTTGAGGTGACGGTAGAAGTGCAAGTGCCAGTGTCTTTTTACAGTCCATCTGGTTGATATATCCAGCATGAATCAAATACAATATCATGACCCAAGAGTTGTGACCCTTACTCCAAGCTACCACAACAATCCTCCATATTCCATACCTGCACGAGATCATTTTCTATCCATCGCCATCAAATCTTCCAGATCTGTCTTAGCATATCATATGAATATACAAATTCCTTTGTTCATAGTTACTCGTGGCTCGATTCCCATACAACATGATAACTTTTGACCTGTGAAAAATCTAGAACGCAACTATCTTACCAAATCTGTTGCGCAAGCATTCTTTGCCTGCAAAATTAGGAATTTAGACTCGATGCTTGTGTGTATACTTGTAACTGCTCTGTGGATTAATTATGAGAATTAGACATGTGTATATCGATGTATTACTTTGACAAGTAGATTGGAATTTATCTTTGGCATATGTAATATGCTTGACAGACATAGGATCGTCTTAAAACACTCGTGGCTTAGCTTGAGCCTGCGTGTATGAATTGATCTTGACTTATGTTCTTTGTTTTATGCACTAGATAAGTAGTGTGATGACTTAGGATTAGAATAAGAGTTTGATACTTAAGCACAACTCATTTATTTAGAATTTTTTTATAATTAGACATCTAAAAATGTAAAGACTAAGGTGTCTAAACAATACTAACCATGTTTTGGAATACAGGCATTGAAGACAGGATGAAAAGATTCTCAAGTAAACATAATCAATGGGAGATTGGTCTATATATATTTGGAGACAAAATAATGGCCAAACATATTTAGAAATGGGAATATTGAATAAAACCTGAGGAGATACTCCAAAAATACCAATGCATTTTTTAGCGCTAACAGACTCCATCAACGCACTCCTTGCAGACGCTATGCACTCCTTGCACTTTCTCGTGGAAGAGAAATAATTGAAACTTATTCAATATTCACAGTGACTCATATATTCAACCTTTTAAATGCATTCATGGATACAAAAACAATGAATAACAGAGAAATGAAAACAACCAAAAGGTCTACTTTTCATTCATTTAGATAGACATGATAATAACATGCATTTGGAACAATATTCCTATGGTATATTCATTCAACTAAAACTTGCATACATTCATACAATATTTCTCTATATCTCCCAACTCTTGACTACAATGGAAATCTACACATTAGATTTAGTAGAAACTCAACAACAACCCACTATCGGGAAATATTTCAAAGCCTATACAAAGAGGTGCTCTTTGATCCTTCCCCTCCATCTACTCTAGGCTATACTATCGAAATTAAATGCTATAAACTACTTAACATTTAATACAAAAAATATCGAGTCACACAGATAAGAGTAGACGCTCCAAATCTGTGTTATGATCCTTCACATTAAAAAAAATACATCCCCCCATCGATATTACATGATGGCTCATCCTTTGATCATTAAAGGTGTTCATAACTTAAAAGATTTGTCAGATATTACATTAATACACTGATCTTAGAAATTCAAAATGTTTCAAAATATGCACTAGTGTGTCTAGCTATCCTCCATGCATACTTTGTTGGTGATGCTCATGCATCATACTACTCTAGATGAAAAATTCATGGACTCATGTACATGAGCTCCTGCATCATACTCCTCTAGATGAAAAATTCATGGACTCCTATCCGTGAGCTCCTGCATTGATTTCCCATGCTTATGGATGTTTTTTTCACCAACCTAATTGGTGTCTTCTACTGGTCATCCTTTCCACTTTACCAAGTATTCAAAATACGTCTTCCTTCTAGTCTTCTTACCAACTCGCTGATCTACAATCCTTTCCATCTACAACTTCTCTGCTACAATCATATGTTTCTCCCATTGGATCTTCCTTTGATATTTGGATATTTCAGATCCATATTCACTATACAGATACAGATATGTTGAATATGGGCGATATACACACATCTTCTGGAAACTCTATTTCATAAGCATTCTCTCCAAATATCCTCAGCATTTTACATGGACCTATATTTTTCAATTTCAATGTATTATGTGTTCCCCTCAGGAACATTTCCTTCCTCATATGTGATAAAACTTGATCTCCAACTTCAAATTCACGATTTCTCCTGTGTTGATTATCTCTCTGTTTATATTCATTGTTGCTCTTCCTCAATTTATTTTTGATCTGATTATGAAGTTCTTGCATTTCTATAGAGAATTCTTCAGCTCCGAAGCTCCTAAATTCTCTCTTCCCCAGATCTCTTAACTTCGACACTCCTCTCAGATTCATTCCATACACGATTTTAAATGGACTCTTCCCAGTGCTTCTGTTCACTGAGTCATTATACGTAAATTCTTCTTGTGCTAGAATTTGATCCCACTAACTATGGTGTTCAGTGACCAAACTTCTCAGCAAATATCCTAAAATTATATTCACCACTTTGTTCTATCCATTTGTTTGTGGGTGATGTGTAGAACTAAAAGATATCTATGTCCCCAAATTTTTCCACAATGTCCTCCAGAAATGACGAACAAACTTGGTATCCCTGTTTGAAACTATACTCATGGGAAATCCATGGAATCTCATAACCTCTCTGAAAAAAAAATTGCAACATGTGTTGCATCATTGGTCTTTTGCATGGGATAAAGTGTGCAATCTTTGGAAATTAGTCCACTACCATAAATATGGAATCACTTCCTCTTTGTGTCCTTAGAAATCCCAACATGAAATCCATACTTATTGCATCCCAAGGCCTCTCTGGAATAGGAAATGGCTGATACAACCTAGTGTTTTTCTTCTTCCCCTTGGCATACTGAAAAATATTACATTTGTTTACAAATTTTTTCACCTCTGATCTCATACTTGGCCAATAATATGAACCATTTAATTGGGCAAATGTTTTATCGTGACCAAAATGACTAGCTAGACCTCCACTATGTTTTTCCTTCAGAAAATTCTCCCTCCTCGAGCATCTTGGTATGCACAACTGGCACCCTTTAAATAACAACCCATCCCAAATAAGATATTCGACCCACTGGATTTTGTCTCTGAGTACATGATTCACACATGCTTCGTATGCCTCTCCAAAATCTGGATCACTATGGTACATTTCCTTAAGGTGATCAAAACCCAAGGTTTCAACCTGAAATTCCTACAGAATCAAAATTATCCTGCTCAATACATCAACAAACTTGTTATCATTACCAAAAATGTGTTTAATAACAAAAGTGAAATTTTACATAAATTCTATCCACTTGGCATGTCTCTAGCTTAACTTTTCCTGTCTCGTTATGAATTACAAAGCTTGGTTATCTCTGTACAAAACAAACTCCTTTGGCACAAGATAATGCCTCCATTTCTTCAAGTCTTGAATTATGGAATAGAACTCTTTATTTCATGTGGATTATTTGTTCTTGGCTTCATTCAAATTCTCACTGAAATATGCAACAAGCCTATTCTCTTGACTTAAGACCACTCCAATTGCAACTCCACTCACATCACATCTCACTTGAAATGTCTTTCCGAAATCTAGAAATACCAGAATTAGTTGTTCTGTTATCTTATCCTTCAATATGTTGAAGCTCCTCTCAACCTCTTCTATCCATTTGAAAGACTTGTGTCTTTTCTTCACTATATCCATCAATTGAGCACTAATCCCACTAAAATTTACGATGAACTTCCGATAAAAAATTTCTAATCCATGGAATCTTCTCACCTCAAAGACATTCTTTGATGATGACCATTCTTTGATTGCTTTCACCTTTTTTGGATCCATATTCAATTCATTTGAAGAAATCACAAAACCGAAATATATGAGTTTTGTCTTCATGAAAGAGGACTTTCTTAGATTAATCAACAACTTCTCTTGCTACAACCTCCTCATAACTAGTGTCAAGTGTCTCATGTGCTCCTCCTTAGGATTGATAAATACCAGTATATCATCCAGATATACGATCATGAATTTACCAATGAAATGTTTTATCACTTCATTCATCAGCCTCATAAAAGTACTTGAGGCATTCATTAAGCCGAAAGGCATAACAAGGCATTCAAAAAACCCCTCATTCATCTTAAATTTTGTTTTCCACTCATCACCTTCTCTCATCCTTATCTGGTGATATCCAATTTTCAAATATATCTTTTAAACCCTTCATCCATTAGATTCTTCATCTCTAAGGTGTAGGCTGTCTTCCATGCTACACTACACCATTCACCTCTATCTTCCTACATGTTGAAATAACAACCATTGTTATCCATTACATCAACGTTTTAAACATGTATTCTAGTAAAATAAATATTTCTTAAATATTCGAGTGGTCTTTGTGACCCATTAAATCCTAGATTTTGAAATATTCTATGATACTACTCTGTAACACACCTGACCCCTAATTCTATTAGGCCGGTGAGATGTTCATTTTTCCTCCTTCCTCGGGTTCATTACTTGGGTTTACTTATCCCAAATTTTGGTTCATAAATACTTAAAGTGAATAATTATCTTACCAAAATAATCATTGTATTAAATCTTACCTATTCAAGCCTAATTACCAACAAAATCCATCCACGGAGTTCACTAGGATGACTATGGACCTAAATGTACTCAATTGGATGGAAATAACTACTTCTTTCCACTAGATCAAGGATCTGTGATGATTCAAAATCCTTCTCGTGAGAGAACCATATTTTGAGGGTTGATCCACACTCCGATGACAGATGTACTCTTTGATGGATATAATGCCTCTCGAACTTGGGACCCACAAAAATATACGATTGAGATTGAATTTTACACGTTCATCAATCAATAGTCTGATCTATTCTTAGAGATCCTCTCCATCCAAGTGAATCCTCCCCGAGGTCATGAACCACTCCGACTACACATGATTTGATGGATATGACAATCCTCAATCACCTCATCTAATGGCCAGGTCTCACTCAAGGTTCACAACTATTTGGAAGTTAAGGTTACTAGACCTTCCTCCTCAAATTTGTTCACATGAGATCCGATGGTTGAGATCCCATGGGGCATCCCCCGATAGATGAATGTTCCTCGAACCATCTGGTTGTCAAACTCACCATATGTATGTATGTATTCATGTACACACACACATTTATACAAAAAATAACAATGGGTATGCCACTCTCATACTTGGCTGGTGTTTAGACGATGGTGAGGGGAGAGAAGGGACTGAAGTGTGCAAGGAGAGGGTGAGAAGGAAATCATTGGGAAGGAGGCCAATGTGATTGGATCCTACTGGGAGAGACTTGATCCGTCAGGATCTTTTAATGACTTATGGTTGAGTTTTAATTTTGCATGTGTTAATTAACCATTTGAGAAAACTTAGTGAAGAATGAGGAAAGAAGAGGAATTGTAACAGCCATATACATATGTGCATATCTAAAATTAAATAAAATACAGCAAACCATAACACGCAGATTGATAACGGAGTTCGACACAACTTTGCCTATGTCTCCGGGCCTTTTCTCTGTGGGGGAGGCTTCCTTATTTTTGTTCAAATGCTCAAAATTACATCACTACAATTCCAAATGATTACAAGACTGATCTGGTCATGTTCTTCCAAATCTCTAGAACCATGCAAAGAAAACAACACGCAAAACGGACGTCCAGAGCTCCCAGAAATGGTCCGACAACGTCTCCTCCTCAAAAGCTTCTCTGCCTCAAACTGGATTTGGATTGGCTTCTCCTCAACATCATAATACTTTGAATGCCCTCAAAGCTGTCCTCATGGCCTCAAACAGGCCTTGGTTATATAGTTTGGAAGGTAGTTTCTCATTTCCAACTTCCTCCAAGAAGTTAGGCTCCAAAACTACCCAATAACTCCCAAAAATGGATTAATTACATTAAAAATATAAAAATGTGGTTAGAAAACCCACTTTCTAACTATAAAATAGTTATAATAGGGCTTAGCCCCCTCCAACCACGCACACTCCCCCCTTTGCATGGTCGTATGGGCCATGTGGCCAAGCGCTAGCCCTTGGGCTATACGTTGGCCCCGCCCTTACGCGCACTAACACCCGGTCATATGGCATATAGGCATGGAACCGTGGGTTTAACGGTTGTAACAAACGACCAAATGGTTGTACCGACTGCCGCACTCCTAGTCCCGTGGCGTGGTTATATGTAAGTTGAGGGCTGGGGCTAAGCCCTGACCCTTTTTGTTGTCAGTCAAATATTTGAACCAACTCAAATACAAATTTGGTCGTTATGCTAACAAGAACTACCATGTGGCTCGTTGGTCGGGTGGTCATTACGAAGGTGCTATACAGTGGGGCGAGGTCCAGGGATCAAACCCCATAGACTCTGTAATTTTGAACCAATAAACCATAAGCCAATACCAGGGTGCCATGTGCCAGCCCATGATTGGGCCACGTGGCACCCAATCATTTGCCAACAAAACTGCCACATGTCGACGTTTGATTCGTCCACGTCAACAGCCGTACTGCCTTGTCAACCTTGCCATGTCAATCGTCGCATCAGCTTCCGTACTATCTAGTCACCTTGCCATGTCACTCATCGTACTTCCCATTCATCTGACATGTAATCTGTTGAAGTCATCCTGTGCCACGTGTCACCCTTACAGTGGTGACACGTGTCACCTCGGGATAGGTCCAACCGTACACCCAAATGTCCAAATTTGCCTGACACGTGTAATCATCTTGAGCTGCCACGTGTCACCTATATGGACCTGCCACATGTCATCTGTACGGACCTTCCATGCCAGCGTACGGACATGCCACGTCAGCGTCCGTACGGACTATACAATTAGCAATTTTTTTTTCCCTGTTTGACTTTTCGGACAGAATGCGATATCTTCTCCATACGGACTCTGTTTGACAAAGTAAATATACCATTGGAATTAGGAAGACGAGACGGATGCAATGGAACATGTTTCGTTGCATTTCAAGCACTTTAATTTTTGAGCATTTTTCAAGCCCTATCAGGCTTTTGGATCCGATTTCGGATCACACCTCCCCACAATAAGACCTTTTGGTCCCCAAAAGGTTACTGACCAGTCAACAAGCTCGGGATAGGCCACCCGACTTGATCTCTGTCTCTGAACTCTATCCAGTGCCCCTGTCTCATCAAGATCAATGGTAACACAATCATGACAACTGACAGTATATTGTTAGCCATTTGAACCCTGTTACATCTTACTGAAGCTACTATCATCCATGTAGAAAACATTTCTAATGACAGCATCAAAAATATGACTGCAAATGAACTGATATACTTTAGATATCTGCATGACATGAGCTTATCTTTCGTGAGTACATGCAAAATCCTTTTGTCCTTCCTTGGACGAAGCTCCAGATTAAGCTTCCAACAACTAGTCTTTTGATGTGCACTCTTGTTGCAAAACGTGCAATGAGTTTTTGGCATCCAGACCTGTTTACCCTTTTCTTTCTTCCTTTGTGGACTTGAGCCTTTATGTCATGTTTCCTTCCTGGTCGACATAGATTTCCTGTACAAAGTTTGTCTCTTCCAACACTTGGCAACACAATGCTTAGGTGAATGACAATAAGTACATGGATAAAGATTCCACAAGTTC
>ML778073.1:713933-760816 GCA_009831015.1 Picea engelmannii | reverse complement strand
GCCCTTTCCTTCTTCATAACCCATCTTGGTTAGTATTCTCAAACCTACACCTTTTGTATGTTTTTTGAATGCACCAAAACCAACTTGATGAGAATGAGGAAAATTTGATGAGGAACCTTCACTGCATACCTCAAATATGTTTTCTAAAACAGATGTAGAAGGTACTTCCTTCAATCTTTCTTTTCCTTTGTTGTTCTTTGAAGATTTCACTTGAACCGTGCTCTTTCATTCCAAGTAGTCTTCATACAACACCTTCACCATCTCGGCCATGGAAAACACCGAATCTCTGAACTCCTTCTCATTTTGAGAAAGTTCTCCTGTAGATGCCATTTTCTTCCTTGAGATGAGCTCTTCCCTGGCTAACATGCAAAACTCAAATCCAAACGTCAACTAGTTCTAATACCACTTGATCCGTCAGGATCTTTTAATGACTTATGGTTGAGTTTTAATTTTGCATGTTTTAATTAACCATTTGAGAAAAATTAGTGACGAATGAGGAAAGAAGAGGAATTATAACAGCCATATACATATGTGCAGATCTGAAATGCAATAAAAGACAGCAAACCATAACACGCAGATTGATAACGGAGTTCGACACAACTTTGCCTACGTCTCCGATCCTTTTCTTTGTGGGGGAGGCTTCCTTATTTCTGTTCAAATGATCAAAAGTACATCGTTCCAATGCCAAATGATTACAAGAATGATTTGGTCATGTTCTTCCAGATCTCTAGAACCATGCAAAGAAAACGACACACAAAATGGACGTCCAGAGCTCCCAGAAATGGTCTGGCAGCATCTCCTCCTCAAAAGCTTCTTTGCCTCAAACTGGCTTTGGCTTGGCTTCTCCTCAACATCATTCTTCTCTGAATGCCCTCAAAGTTTTCCTCATGTCCTCAAACAGGCCTTGGTTATATAGTTGGGAAGGTAGTTACTCATTTCCAACTTCCTCCAAGAAGTTAGGCTCCAAAACTACCCAATAACTCCCAAAAATGGATTAATTACATTAAAAATATCAAAAAGTGGTTAGAAAACCCACTTTCTAACTATAAAATAGTTATAATAGGTCTTAGCCCCCTCCATCCATGCACACGCCCCCCTTTGCATGGTCATATGGGCCATGTGGCCAAGCACTAGCCCTTGGGCTATGCACTCGCCCCGCCCTTACGCGCACTAACATCCGGTCATATGGCATATAGGCATGGAAATGTGGGTTTAACGGTTGTAACGAATGACCAAACGGTTGTACCGAATCCCGCGCTCCCGATCCCGTGGCATGGTTATATGTAAGTCGAGGGTTGGGGCTAAGCCCCGACCCTTTTTTTCCGTCGGTCAAACATTTGAACCAACTCAAATACAAATTCGGTCGTTATGCTAACAAGAACTACCATATGGCTCATTGGTCGGGTGGTCATTACGAAGGCACTATACAGTGGGGGGAGGTCTGGGGGTTGAACCCCATGGACTCCATAATTTTGAACCAATAAACCATAAGCCAATACCGTGGTTCCATGTGGCAACCCATGATTGGGCCACATGGCACCCAATCAATTGCCAACAAAACTGCCACTTGTCGACATCTTATTCATCCACGTCAACAACCATACTGCCTCGTCAACCTTGCCACGTCAATTGCCGCGTCAGCTTCCATACTGTCCAGTAACCTTTCCACATCACTTTCCATAATTCCCAGTCATCTGACATGTAAGCTACTGATGTCATCCCGTGCCACGTGTCACCCTTATAGTGGTGACATGTGTCACCTCGGGATAGGTCCAACCATACGCCCAAATGTCCAAATTTGCATGACACGTGTCATCATCTGGAACTGCCGTGTGTCAACTGTATGGACCTACCACATGTCGTCTGTACGGACCTGCCATGTCAGCGTATGGACATGCCACGTCAGTGTCTGTACGGACTGTACAGACTGCATAGTCAGCAAATTTTTTTTTTGCCTGTTTGACTTTTCGAACAAAATGCGATATCTTCTCCATACAGACTCTGTTTGAAAAAGTAAATATACCATCGGAATCAGGAAGACGAGATGAACGCAATGGCACAGGTTTCGTCGCGTTCTGAGCACATTCATTTTTTGATCATTTTTCAAGCCCTATCAGGATTCTGGATCCGATTTTGGATCAAGAGAGGAGAGAAGGTATCTGACTTTCGATCCTTTTTAAAGTTTGGGATGTATTAAATGGGTTGGCTAGACTTGGGATCCCTTTCTCCTTTGTCTGATCCTTGTCCTCATCCTTGTCGATGTTAATCAAGTTAGCACTAGTTCCCTGGGAGATTGAGGTGCCTATGATATCCACCAATTCCTCCTTGTTATCTAGATCCCAATCTATTACCTTGAAATTGATCTCGAAGGTCACCCTACATAGAACAATAAACTTGGATTCCATTTTTCTAATTCTATTCAAGGTTTTTGTTTTCTTGTCCTTCTTATCATCCAATGACATGACAACCAGATTTTTGACAAGCCAATATAACTCCATTTCCTTAAATAGTTTGGTGTCATGAGATTGAGTAAACCTAGTGTCCTCTACCCAGTCCTAGAATTCTTTCTTGATGATGTACTTGGTGGTCCCCTTAGTCTTCAATATTGATTTATCTATCATCTCCTCCATTCTTTGCTTTGTTTCAAATGGAATTTTTTGGTTGTAAATGAATTTGGCTTCTTTGGTTTCTCTCTATACCCTCATTCCCTTGGATTTTGGCTTCACCTTTCTCTGCACCAAGGATATTTTTTCCCCTTTACATTTATCTCCTCTATTTCTAGTTTCTGGTAGGTTAGATTCCCTCCCTTCCACCATTGCAATGTCACAACCTATATTATAGGGTTTGTCTTGTCTTTTAGTAAACAGGTTTCTCAGAGATCTTTTTTCCCAATAACAAGCTTCCTGATATGATTTCAAAACCCCTTGGAGAGGAAATTTTACCTATAGGATTTCCATGTACCTATGATATAGCAAGGGGAGGCTCCACCGATACCCACTCTCTCCTATGGTTACCAATAATTTTCTCATACTAACAAGCACTACCTCCTTCAAACACCCTTCCAACACTCTCAAGAATGTACCCAACACAACTCTCTTAACCCCATGATTTTATATCCCAATTCCCTTTTCACTAAAGGATGCTAAGACACCAACCCAAACCATAAATTTCCACTAGGAGGTACCTAGGTTGAAAAACTGAGAAAAACAATTTAGGATTACCTTAGCTCCAACACCAGCGAGGGAGATGTTCCACTTTAAGGAGATTATATATGGATGGTTTTTTTCCTTGCATCCATTCGAGTCAATACAAAGACCAGAAAACACCCCACCATATCCCTTCAACTCACCTGGAAGATAAGACAAATACCAAAAAACTCCCAGAGTCCATGCTGCTCTTACCCCATATCACCCCACCAAAAAGGAAGACGAGAGGAATTTCCAAAAGAGGTAGAACCCATTGCAATAGACTTGGAGCCACAAACGAAGATTAGACCTCTTGATTTCTCTCCACACATACACAGACGCCCAATCAATACCTGGGGCCAAATGTCTAAGAAAAATGTTCAGACTCTCATTCTTCATCTAGTTATAGTTTCCCTCTTCTACTTGATCCATGATCACCCATTTCCTCTTCTCATTAAATGCCTTGATGTTTCGACATGGCATAGAATAAATTCCCATCATGTTAAATTATGAGAGTGTATTTTTGTTCTTCATTATCCACTTCCCTTTGTTATCCTTGTACCTCCAACTTATCTTGGTTTCCAAACCCTTACTCAACACTGAGAGGGGGTGCAAGGTGGCATACTTCCCTCGACCTCATTCCTGTGCAGAGAAATATCTCCTCATGATAGCCCAATGCTCCCCATGTGTGAGGTCCAGGCCCCACTTGTCATCAACTCACCCCATCCAAGTGAAAACAGATTGATGTTATCGTAAAGATTTAAAAACAAAAAAAATTTAGTGTAAATATTTTACTCCATTAAAAATTATACTATTTCAGCATTAAAAGTTGTATTATTTCATTTTTAATATATTAAATAATAAATAATAAATAAGGGATGTCAAATTTTCAATCCTAAACATCTCAATACCCCTGCTCTTTCCATTCAAAATCTTCCATTCATCTCTTTGATACCACCATTGAACATGCAAGGAGGTGTATGAGCATATGATGGAGTGTCACAATGGAAATAAGAAGCTTCATTTTCTTCTCTTCCCATGGTTGGTGTAGGGGCACATAAATCCTTTCATAGATATATCAAAGGCTCTCACGATCCGTGTCCATAATGTCTTGTTCCTCTCCACGCCATTTAATATTTCCAGAATCAAGTCATCCTTACAAATTCATGAATGGGAAGGACATGTTGATCTACTAGAACTATCATTACCACCCACAACAGGTCTGAATCTAGGGAAGGAATGCATGATACACATCCTACCAGAATGCAAAATTGTAGCTACCAATTCCTAGGGCTAGTTTAGGGGTGATGAGGGGTTAGAGAGTTAGTTTTTTTATGCCCTAATGGCTATAGGTTAGTTTTTTAACATCAACAAGAATTAATGGTTGAAAGGGTATGCCTCAATGACGCAAGAGAGCCAAAGGATCAAGGAACAACTTCTGAAAGAGACAACTTCAAAAATTGAAAATCTCACGTTTACCAAGGCAACAATTTATTTCTCCAATGCAACAAATAATGAATAGTACATTTAATTATTGGGTTAATGGAGTCAAGAAATAAATATCTATATGTACTACCTCCTTGTGGGTCTAAATCCTCGTACTCCCCAAGGAAAGTATCCCTATCTAGGGTTTAGGATAAGAGGGTGTATGCACTTATACTTCTCTTAGAAACCCTTGTTAAATAAAAAATACTTAAGAATAAAATGATGGAGGCTATGGTGGGGGTTTATTCCCTTATACTTCCCATCTAGCTCTAGTAAAACGACCTTGACTTGAACAAAAATGACAATACAAAGGAAAATCCATACTAATTCAAGGAAAATGCTAAGATAAACCACCATAATAGAAAAATAATATCCTTCCAATGCTAGCACATCACTTCCATCAACCAATAACCAATAAATTATCCATACACAATTGCACAAGAGAGAAGCTAGCCAAAGATAGAGAAAATTTCAATCCAATCCTTCTCACAATAGGAGAGTTATGATTTAAAATGAGATCTTATGATCTCTGTTTATACAAAATGCCATTCACATAGTTTGTCGACATAATTTTAGGGTAAACCACAATATTAGGGGTCAAAACCCCTAATATTTCCCCTTTACAAAATATTGTTAAAAAATTCATTCTAATTTTTACTTTTTGCACAAATGAAAACCCTAAAAGTGATGTCACCCCTTTGGGAGGAACATTTTGACACTTTTAGGTCAAATGTTGAGCTGTAGATGATAGGGTTGGGCCTCCAAAGGCCATGTGTCTCCAATACAACCTTCTATTTCATGCTCCAAGGGATCATTCCTTCAAAAAAATGCCATGTGTACTCATCACCACCTCAAACCCCTCAAGTATGATGTCAAACCCCTTAAGGCGATGTTTTATTCCTCTAAAGAAAAACTTTTGGATTGTGAGGGCATGGTGAGGTTTTCCAAGATGCCTTCTAGGCCTCCAAATGTATGTCTCTCTCATCCACCATGTGGGCCCTTGACATCCAACTTGTGGTCTTCAAGCCCCATGGAAGCCCAAGCTAGGCTTTTTCATCCAAAATTGTCCACCAACTAGGTCGTGCAAAGACAAATAAGAACTCTCTCTAAGGATCTCAAGTCATAATATCATGATGAGTAAATCAAATCAATAAATGAGCCACCTAAGCATGCACATCAAATATTACCCAGTCAAACAAGTAAGTTCTCAAAGACATTATGTGACTTGTCAAGCTTGGATATGGGAATGTTGACGAGTTGTCCTATTAGGTAAATATTTCCCTAGGTCAAGGAATGTTTCCCAAGTGATCCCTCTCTAAGTCATGTAAAGTGGATGAAGTGGTTTAGGACAAAGACTCAATGGGTATGGGGTTCATGACATACAATGGGTTGTAGTGTCTCATTCATGGGTGCCTTTGTAGAGGGTGTGTGGAACCTTTGTTCGCAATGCATTTTTTCCAAGCCTTCCATTATTTCCTTCTTTCATGTTTTAAAGGATGAGTTGAAGGCCACTATCCTAGCGTGATGTCCGGATAATGACAGTGTCACTCATAAATAGCTTATGGAAATGAGAAGGTTGGCTCGTGATGAGACCCCCTTTCTCTCAAATGTGCAACTGAGAGCCACTACCCTAGCTTTATGGATAGATGATGGTAATTTCATACCACTATATACCCATGATCATGATAGGTTGGGTCATGATGAGACCTCCTATCCTCCAACTAACCCCCTAAGCATTCTATCATTTATTCTTGTGGGTGCCCCTTTCCTTCAATAGAATCATTTCATTTCTTTCTTGGGGGATCCCTGGGAGAAGCATATCGAAGGTTTATATATAGTATTTTATCTTTTTAACCAACAAAATCCCCTCTAGGCCTTCAGCCCCTTCTTCCCATAGAATGAGTGACAACTTGTTCTTAGGTAAATACACCCTAAAATCCCAAGAGATAAGTAAATGGGAGGTTTATGTTATGGAAAGTGGTAAGTATGGTTGGGAATGGTATGATGGATCTTCAAGGGAGTTCATAGTATAAAAACCATTCCTAAGGAAGACCACTTACTAGGGAACACTATCAACCACCAAGGTGAAACAAGGAAAAAGGCATAATGTTCAAGCAAATGTCATGAAGTCTAAAGTAGTCTAAGATACAACATAGTCAAATGCCTCAAATATTGAAATGCTACTCACCATAATACCTAAATTTTAACTCATGGAGCAAGGTCCAGTGCCTCTCAGAAGCCAACTAGTGTGGTGGATGCCATATGAAAATAATGACCTATGTGGTGGTGAAAAGGGTCTGCATTTGTACAAGTGGATATTGTTGGTCATGTAGTCTCTCGACACTCCATATCTACAACCTGAGGGCCTTGAGACACAATATATTTAGTTATCCCACAAAATGGGGATAAAAAGGTGTAGGGGGTCTTCCATGCTATGCTACACCATTCACCTCTATTTCCCTATGTATTGAAAGAAAAACCATTGTTAGCCACTACATCAACATTTTAAACATGCATTCTGGTAAAATAAAATCTTTATTAAATATTCAATTGGTCTTGGTGACTCATTCAATCCTAGAGTTTGAAATATTCTCCAGTACCACTGTGTAACACACTTGACCCCCTAATTCTCATAGGCTGGTGAGATGTTATATTTTTCTCTTTCCTCGTGTTCGATAATCGGTTTTGCCTATCCTAGAGTTTGGTTCATAAATACTTAAGTGAATAATTCTCTTATCACAATAATCAATGTATTAAATCTTACCGATTCAACCCTAATTACCAACAAAATCCCTCCACGGAGTTCATTTGGACGACTATGAACCTGAATGTACTCAATCGAATGACAATAAATATTAATTTCCACCATATCAATGATCAGTGATGATTCATATTCCTTATTGGAGCACCCAATTTCAAGGGTTGATCCCCACTCCGATGACACACACACACTCCAACGTATCCAATGACTCTCAGACTTAGGACCCACGACAATAGAAGACTGAGATTAAATATCACATGTCCACCGATCAACTATCCGATCTCTTCTCGAATCTCCTCTCCATCTGAGTGCATCCTCCTTGGGATCATGAAACACTATGAGAAGTTCACTCCGACTACACATGCTCCAATGGATCTAATGATCCTTAATCACCTCATCTGATGGTCAGGGCTCACTCAGGGTTCATAATTGTTTGTAAGTTAAGGTTAATAGACCTTTATCCTTAAAGTTGTTCACATGAGATCTGATGGTTGACATCCCATGGGGCATCCCTTTATATATCAACGGTCCTCAAACCATTCAGTCATCAAACTCACTTGGAAACCATTACTTAGGTCTTCAACTGCTTTCCTCCCGATAGACTCATACATGACATGAACGATCATGATTTCAACAATCAACCCTTCGATAGATCAACAGTTCTTATTGATTTGGAGGATCCCTCTTCGGAGTCTTATGCAACCTTTCACTTAGGAATTCCGTTAACCTCACCCTCCAAACAAGGGTCTGTATTATCTTACTACATCAAATCAATGATTGTGATTCGTTCCAAATCTAAGCATAAGTTTTCTTTTGATTAATAGTATGACTCAGGACTTAAAATCTTAGGGTTCTTTCAGATTGATCTTTTGAGGTTCTTCCAAATCTTCAAGAGATCTGAAAATCACTTTGAAACTAGCTAAGGTAATTTCACTTCAAAACTTTGTTGAAGATTTGAATATCTTGCAAACTTTCCATTTCAAGGGTAGAAGGTTCCATAGGGTTTATGGCTCCCTAACTACTTAGAAAATCTCCTTAGCTTCAGGGAGCTGCTGTCAACTCTGGGTGAATATTTTTTTCATATCTTTCAAGATTTCCACTCAAATACTTCTAGATTTCATAGGATTTCACTCCGTGTTAACATTACTCACAAGGTTATTCATATTTACCAAGTTATTAGTGGAAAAAATCATACAAAATCCCTTTTACTCAAGAATTCAACCATCTTGTCAATTATTCACATTCATCATATAAATCATAAAACATTACATTTACATCATTAAAGGCAAATAAAAAACGTTAAGTAAGAACACTTACCAGTTTAGTGAGATATGAACCAACCAACTAACTGAATGAGGAATCCTTTTCTCCCAACATTATGCCATGCTGTAGAGTGCCTTCCTACAACATGCCACCCCATGCCAAGCCATGATAGCACAAAGGGATTGATTCAGTTGGTTCTAAAATTTTAAATGATCTAGGAAGGTTACTCTCATTCCCTCCACTAGCAACAACAAAAGTTTCCCTTTTCCCACTGAGCCCAAGACTTCCATAGGTTTATTAGGTGCCTTCCCAACTAGATTTTCTCTACACAAGGGAGTCCCTTCTCTACTATACAGTCCCTCGGTGACCTCCCCTTACCAGTGCTAGTTTCATTCAAGTAAGTACCAAGATACAATCCTTTATTTCTCTAGTTTGGATCTGGGTCTTCTCTATTCCATGGTGATCATAGATATTTTGAGAAAGATTTATATTTTCTTCAAGAACAACTTCCCAAATTATTTTGTTTCTCATATATGTCCCAGTGAATACATCTATTCATTGTACCATTTGTTTGTGAGTCTGTAGCTCACTTCCTCTTCCTCAGCCTTCGGTTTCACAAGTTATTCTCCTTAGGTCGACTCTACTCATGCATCTTTTTCTACTCATTTCTTTTCTTCTTGTGTGTTATTCCTCTCCTTCGTGTCTACTCATTTGTTGGTTCATTTTCCTCCCTACGTGTTGTGTTTGTGTGCCTCTCTGCATGATGTTTTTCCACCTTTGGTCTCTTCTTCCCACCCATCCTTGGGATTCATGTCGCTTCTGTCAGATGCGACCTCCATTAAGGGATTCAAATTCAAAGGGGAAATCTAAGGGGTGTCCTTGTGTTAGATTTTTCAATTGTCCCTTGCCTCTTAAAGAGAATAGATTTGTAAAAAATTATAACTACTTTGACCACCAATATTGACTTCCATAGCTGGTCACGTGGCTCCATGCAGATCTAGGTACGCTGGCAGGTGATAAATTCAATGTTTTCAAGTGCGAGCTAGAATGTTGGGAAAACTTCCTACTTTATTCATTGAAACTTCATCATTCCCCTTCACTAGACCACCTCACAAATTTCACTTGTGATATCATAGCCAATACTCAAGGAATTTCTCTCTCAGTCATCTATCTGGTGTTTTTATTAATCAAAACATAATTACATGATTCATAATCACATTACATGAAGTCTTAGCATACTTACAGTCATGGGGAGAAACATGGTGTTACATTCCCCTCCCCCTTAATGAAACATCGTCCTCAGTGTTTCAAGAACCTATGTGTTTGTGTGTGTACATACAGGTATGTATACACACACACATTTATATAGAAAACAAAAATGGGTATGCCACTCTCATATCTGGATGGGGTGTAGATGAGGGTGAGGAGAGATAAGGGATTGAAGCATGCAAGGAAAGGGTGACAAGAAACTCATTGAGAAGCTGGCCAATATGAGTGGATCTTACATGGAGAGAGGAGAGAGAGGGAAAGCAGAGAGAGGGTCTCTGACTTTTGAAACTGACTAGATATGAGCTATGACTAGTGAGTTCTCAAAATAATCGAGGAGATCCTCTTCCATTCTATATAGACGAGAACATAGATCACTAATGAGATCGGAGAAGAGGGAGAGGTGAGGGTTCATGATCGGGAAAGGAAAATAAAAGATGGAAAAAATTAAACGGAAGGGGATTGCTTGCCATCCTATAACTACACTAATTTGAACTTAAATTTCAATAAACCATATTTAAACAAATCTAAAAATTATTTTATAAATTTTAATTTTAATTTTAAAATAAGATTTAAGTAATTCAAAATATCAATTCAATAAAAATTTAATTATATTATTTTAATAATATCTTTTTAGTTCACTTCTTTCAATTTAATTTATAAAAAATTATATTTGAATTTCAATATTTTAATTGAATTTCAAAAAATATTTTAAATAAAAACAAATTTTATAATATTAATAAAATATTTTTACATTTCACTTATGGTTATCAAAATTATATTAATCAATCTAAATTATAAAAGCATATTTAAATATTTATTTATTTTCAATTTAAAATTAAAAAAAACATATTTAAATATTTATTTGTTTCCAATTTAAAATTAAAAACCATTTAAATTAAAATAAGAATTCAATTTTGTGATATTGATGCAATATCCATTTTAAATAAAAGTTGAATTTTGTAATATTGATATAATATCTTTTCACTTTCACTTATAGTGATCAAAATTATGTTAACAACCCCATACACACATATATATATAAACTAAGATAATATTATATTAATAGAATACATGTACATTATTTCTGCCAAAACAAAACCAAAGCTTTGGTATATTTCTCATATCAAAATAATAATGTTTGAAAGTCATTTAAGGATCACTATGTTCACAAATGTATTTAGGGAGATTCAAAACTTATAAATATAGAGAGACTAAATTCATGACATTTGGAATACCAAAATTAATTTCCTTTTTAAGTTTGGGGTGTCCTAAATTGGCTTGTTGTACTTGTGATCCCTTGTTCCTTTGTCTTATCCTCATCCTCATCGATGTTTATCATGTTAGGACTAGTTCCATGGAAGCTTGAGGTGCATGTGACATCCACCAATTACTCCTTGTTATTTAGATTCCAATCAATTACCTTCACACTGAACCTGAAGGCTAGTTTTCATAGCAGAGTAAACTTGGTTTCCAGTCTTTTAATTTTATTCAAGGTTTCAGTTTGCTTCTCCTCCTTATCATCCAATGACATGAAAACCAGAGTTTTGTCCTAAATAATTTTGTGTCACGGGATTTAGTAAACCTAGTGTCCTTTACCTAGTCTTAGAATTCTTGATTGATAATATACTAGGTGGTCTACTTGGTCTTCAATCTTTCTTTATCTACCATCTCCTCCATTTTTTTCTTTGTTTCAGGCGGAATGCTCTGGTTCTAAATGAATTTGTCCTGCTTGGTTTCTCACTCTGACCTTGTTCCCTAGGATTTTGGTTTCACCTTTCTTTGTACCAGGGATGTCTATGCCCGTTTACATTTAGATCCTCTCTTGTTGTTTTATGGTAGGTTGGATTCACTTCCTTCCACCATTGCAATGTTACGACCCATACTATAGGGGTTTCCTTGTATTTTAGTCTCATAGCTCTATTTTCCCAATAACATGCTTCCTAAAGATCCAAAAAGGATCTAGAGAAGGCTAAGAAAAAATCAGAATGCACAGAGGCAACTTAGAACGTGCAAAGGAAACTCAAAGTGCTCAGAATGACTTCAACAAAAAACAAAAGGGAAAAAAATCAAAGTTCCCAAAACTCCATTAAAATGGCATGATCACGAAGAGTGCTTTGCAAGCTTTCTAATAGCGCAAACAGATTGTCAAACAGAGTTCTGGATCGAAATTTATAAGCAGTCAAGATTTAGGTCAACCTTAGTCAAAAAGTCAAAAGGTCAAGGTGACACATGGCACCAATGCAAGGGTGACACGTGGAACGTTCGTACAGCTGATGTGGTAGAGTATTGAGTTGACATGGGATGATGTGGCAAGTTCGTACAAGTCTGATGGTAGAAACATGGGAAAATTAAGTTGTGACAAGTGGCATTTTATGGATCAAATGATATGGTGCCATGTGGCCCAGTCGTGGGCTGCCATGTGGCCCAGTCGTGGGCTGCCACGTGGCACCCCTCCAGTGGTTAGCATGTGTAAAAATATATAAATCCATAAGAGTTAACCCTAGAACCTCCTAGCACAAAGGCCTCACACCTCTGTGCTAACCAACATACCACCATGTGTTCCTTGTTAGTAATATGGTGTGCATTATATTTGTGATTAAAGTGTTTTATGTAGGGGGGAAATAAAATGGGTTAGGCCCTCGACCCAACCCCTGGTTATGTGTTGGTCCATGCGACCATGACCACTGCCACCACATGGCATATTCCAACCACCATTATATATATCCATTCACCAAACTGTTAAAACTAATCACCGTCAGTTTAGCAGTTGCCTGCCAATTTTAGCAGGGCGCACCAAAACTCGTTGCAACCACATGCTAAAATAAAATTCCACGAGATTCGATCCCAGGACCTCTGCCAACCAATGCCCTAACTTAGCCACCACTAACCACTCCACCAACGGACTCACTTATTACATAACCTCCTACGTATTATATAAAAAGGGGTGTTCACTAGTGCATTTGGAACGAGAGAGGAGATTAGATTGAGCACACTCGTATGGACTTTGTATGGACTGTGGCACGCAATTCAATATTTCTCAGTCATTTATTGCAGAGGAAAGGCACAAAAACCGAGGCAAAGGTGTCTCTTGGGACTGGAAGTGTCAGACTCGGATCAAGACGTGGAGACAGTCATTTTTAGGTAACTTGATGCCACGGATGTAGTGGTGATGTTAGTTTTATGATATGAGAAAATATTTTGTATCTTAGCTCCAGAATGAGGTATACTTATGTATTTTGGCCAATTCTTTTGTGGAGTTAATAAAAAGACCTACCCATTTGAGACTAGGACCTAGAGACATAATCCACCAGGGACGAACTTTATTAGCAAGTTATGTGTGTTCCTGTTGCATGATTATGTCTCTTTCTTTTTGATATTTTCCTTCTTTATGGTGTATTTTAGTTTATTCTCATTTTATACAATTCTTTAATAAGTCACCTGACGAAAAAATCCCGGATCATGTTGGTCTTAGGGCAGTCATTTCTTACTTGAATTGTTGAGTATGAATTCTTACTAGAGCCAAGCATAAGCATGGTCAAGGAACTCTTAAGACGTTCAATACCAAAGTTGGTCATGCATCCTGAAGGAAGAATATTGCATAAGAGGACAAGCGTGATGAACAGGAGAAAAAAATTCACATGGTCTTTTATTGCATGTCAGAAATGGTCGAACAAATGTATGGATATTACGAGAAGAGGATGAAGAAGAAAGGGAAATAAAAATGAATCACATGTAGATGATGATGCTTTGGTAAACCAAGGGGTTGGAGGAGATCCTCCTGAGCATCCATCTTCGCCTTCAAGTTCTAGTTCTTCTTCCTCTGAGCATTCTCATCACTCTCAGCATTCTAGCGATAAAGGCTCTTTTAAGAAACCATTATTAAATCTTGATGTAAAGTTTCCTTTACCTATGTTTAATGGAGATGTTAATTCTGAAAAACTAGATAATTGGATTCGACGGGTTGAAGTATATTGTCATGTTCATCATATTGACAAAGAGAAAGTTAAAGTGTAATTGGCTTCTCTTCGGTTGGAAGGCATCTCTCTCGTATGGTGGGAGAGAAAGCTGCAGGACATAAGTAAGTGTGGTAATTATGTAGGAGCATCGCATAAAGCCAAAGATATGCGCCTAACCAAAGGAGACAACTGGAAAAGCGCCAACACACATTTTGAAGTGTTTTGAATATTAATGAATGGACATTAATGTAATAACTAGGGACGCGTACTTACTTTTGTGTTTTGGAGATTGTAAATAGATCTTGAGCGTTTCTCTCATCTGTCGAATGTAGAGGCATTTATGCGTAATGAATGCAAGTAGGTAGATATGAATGTTAGATTAGATATTTTAGGAGCATAGGACGGAAAACGGATGATAGAGACCCTCAAACCTTGTACCATTGTAACATAATTCAGAATTCATAAGTTGTAGAGCTGCAGAAGAGAATAGAGGAGAACATAGAACTTTATGCATTTTTAGTTGTTGATACTTACCATGTACAAGAGCACTGGAATTAATAGAAGAAACCTTTGATTCCAATTGATGTGTTTGTTATGGTTGTTGGAACCACCTGTTGAATGGCATGTTGCAGGCTTGTTTTCTATTCTCTGTATGCATTTCTTTCAATGCTATGTATGTTTGTAGGTTCTGGAATTCTATGTTGAATGTTTGAATTTCGGGTAAGGGAAGAATGGGTTTCAATTTTTTCTCTTCCTGAGAACTCCTACAAATAGTGCAGTGGAGGGTCCGTAGGGAGTGCGTCGACTAGACTCTAAGTTTCATCTAAGAACTCTTAGAAGAGATTCAGATTGTGTTTTTTTTCAGACACAAGAGTTGTGCAAGGTGTGCGCAGGCCGAGTGAAGTCTGGGATTTTACAAATCCAGGAGGAATATTGAGAGACCATTGTTGCAAAGAGTGCACAAGGTCAAAGACTCCAATAACCATAGGTTATTTGAAAGTTTGTCACAAGGAGTGCATGCAAGGATCCTTTTGGAAGCTTGAGTTTACAAGTGAATCACAGGAGGGATTTAACCTTTGAAAGTGGTCAAAGGGAGACGAAGGTCGAAATCATCTCATAGAAGTCAAGTCCAGGAAGGAGAACGTCGAGTTGTTTGGGTAGAAGTCATTGGGAAGTGAATCGAGCGGTCATAATTCTCCATGGAGAACTCGTGAAATCGCGAGGAACGTAGGATCCAGAGGAGCTGTAAGGTGGTTAGAAGTCGAATGAACCACCACCTTGATTTCAAGAATCAACGTGGACCGTTGATCGTGGTCGGTTTGAGCCGCTAGATCATTTCGTGAATTCGGGGATTGGAGCAACAAGTGATTTTGGAGTCGAGAGTCATGAAATCCCGGTTCGTGAAACCCCAAAAAGATCCAGACCATCGGATCAGGGGAGGCTCATAGCCGTCGATCTTGTCAAAGGCGTAATTTCAGAATCATGGAATCATAGAGGAAGAGGAATGGCCTTTGGTTGTTCGCTCGAGTCCCGAAAGCCGAAAACTAGTGGGTGACAAGTGGCGTGTGCTCGTCGCTTTGGAGGAGTCAATATTCGTTGAAATTTTGTGTTTCGGCTATTGCAAGAACTGTGGCATTGCATCGAGAACCTCCAACTCGCGAAACCTGAAATCCTACGCGGGATTAAACAAAGGGTTTAATTAACTCTTGGGGGGGTTTTGAAAAGATCCTGAGCAGATCTCGGCCTGAGGGCAGGAAGTCTAGACCAGTTGTGGTATCAGAGCACAGAACCAATTCTTTTCTTTCTGTAGCAGAGAGAAGAAGAGAGGAACTTTACAGCCATCCCACCAAGAAGAAGAGACAGGCAAATGCATGATCCTGCAATGGAAAGAGAAATGCGTGAATTATGTGCCAAGGTTGATGCTATGGAGATAGCACAAAGGTGCACAGTTGACATTGGGGATATCAGAGAAGATGAAAGTGAAAATGAAGATGAAAATGAAGGAGTTGCGGTTGAAGATGTTGTAGAAGAATGCCTATTCAGGGTTGTCGCAAGGATAGGTGCCAGAGAAAAAATGGACATTCCCATGTATGAGGGAAACTTAGATGTTGAAGAGCTTCTATATTGGATTATAACTCTGGATAAGTACTTCGACTATGAGGATGTTGAAGAAGATAATAAATTCAAACATGTTGTTACCAAACTTAAAGGGCATGCAACACTGTGGTGGGATGAACTGCAGGCTGACAGACGCTGCAAAGGAAAACAAAAAATCAAAAGATGGGATAGAATGGTTGCAAAAATGAATGCCAAGTTTATACCTAAAGATTATCAAATCAATCTATTTTGGAGGATGCAGAATTTGAGACAGAAGCTAATGTTAGTGAAAGAATACAGTGAAGAATCCTACAAGATAAACATTAGAGCAATTCATCAGGAAAGTGATGATGAAAAGGTTGCCAGGTATATGAATAGTCTATGATATGACATTCAGGATGAAATGAGCATGATGACCATCTGAATCATAGAAGATTCTTATCATATGCTCTGAAAGTTGAAGAGAAGCTGAGCCGAAAGAAAGGTCAAAGAGGTCGAGGCAGAAATCAAAGTAGAGGCAAGAAGATTTCCCAGGAGAGAACACAGATACCTAAGGAAGAGGAGAAGAAACATCAAACTCAACCCGAGAGAGGAGGAAGCTCACAGGGAAGGTAGTATGATGATAGAAATACTTTTCCTCGAGTCAGAGGAAGAGGAAGAGGCAGAGGAGGCGAAGTGAAATTCTTTATCTATGGAAAAATAATACATAAATCCTATGAGTGTCCAGATAGGAAAAAATATGGTGGTGAAACTCACATTGTCGAAGCTGAAGGACAGAATGTTGAGGCAGAAGACGCTGAGGGCAGAAGATCCTTAATGATGAGGAAAGTTCTCTTTAAACTAGAGAAGGAACCAGAGAACCCAGCCCAAAGAAACAGTCTGTTTCAGACTGCTTGCAAAACCAAAGACAGGGTATGCAAGGTCATAGTGGACAGCGGTAGCATAGATAATCTCATATCTACAGAGATGGTAGAAAAGTTGGAGCTGGAGACTATTGCACATCCAATCCCATACAAAGTTTCGTGGCTACAAAAAGGACATCAGGTAAATGTCACTAAATAGTGTTTGGTTGAATTTAAAATAGGAGGATATAAAGATAAGGTATTATGTGATGTTATTCCCATGCATGTTTTCCATCTATTGTTGGGTAGACCATGGCAGTATGACAAAAATGTGGTGCATGATGGGAGAAAGAACAGGTACACCCTGGAGAAAAGTGGTAGGACACACATGTTGCTGCCGATTAAGGAAAAAGAGGTGAAAACAGAGATGAGAAACACTGTACTTCTCATGAGTGGGAAGGAACTTCTTAATGAGGTTAAGAAGAAGGAAGAAACCCAATTTATTATGGCCAGGAAGCCCAAAATTGTTTTGACCAGTACAAGAATAGATGATTTACCAGAAGATATCCAGGAGTTGTTGGAAGAATTTATTGATATAGTAGTGGATGAACTACCTTGTTCGTTTCCACCTATCAGGAGTATAATCCATCATATCGATCTGATACCTGGAGCCATTTTTCTAAACAAAGCATCTTATAGGTTGACACTGCAGGAGAATGAAGAAGTTAAGAGACAGGTCTAGGACTTAATGGACAAAGGATTGATTCGAGAGAGATTGAGTCCATGCATTGTTCCTATAGTGCTCATCCCAAGAAAGGACGGTGGCTAGAGAATGTGTATGAACTCAAGGGAAATCAACAAAATTACCATCAGGTACAAATTCCCATTGCTAAGGATGGACGACTTGATGGATTGTTTGAGTGGAGCAAAGTTTTTTGCAAAACTTGATTTGAAAAGTGGATATCATCAAATTAGAATGAGGGAAGGTCATGAATGGAAGATATCATTCAATATGAATGAAGGTCTATATGAATGGCTTTTCATTCCATTTGGCTTAATGAGTGTGCCTAGTACTTTCATGATATTGATGAACGAAATCCTGAATGATTTCATTGGGAAATTCGTCATTGTATATCTTGGCGATATATTAATTTTCAGCAAAACAGAAGCACAACACTTAAAGAATTTATTTGCAGTAATGAGGAGGCTAAAGCAAGAGAAATTGTTGATCAATATGAAGAAGTCGTCATTTATGAGGAGATAACTCATTTATTTGGGTTTTGTTATCTCTGCAAATGAATTGAAAATCGATCCAGAAAAGATAAATGCGATTAAAGGTTGGTCATCACCGAAGAGTGTGTTTGAAGTACGAAGCTTCCATGGTTTGGCTAGATTCTACAAGAAATTCATCTAAAATTTCAGTGGAATTAGCACACCGATGATGGATACGGTGAAGAAAAGACATAAAAAATTTCACTGGACAAAGGAAGTAGAGAAGAGCTTCAACCTACTGAAGAAGAAGATCACTAAGCAACCAATTCTAGTTTTTCCATATTTCAGCAAGACATTCCAAGTCAGGTGTGATGCGGGTGGATTTTCCATTAGAGTGGTCTTGAACCAAGACAATAGGTCGATCGCATATTTCAGTGAAAAACTGAATGAAGCACAGATCAAGTACTCCACATATGACAAAGAATTATATGCATTCATACAAGCACTGAAGAAATGGAGTCACTATTTGGTTCCTAAGGAGTTCGTTTTGTATAGTGATAATCATGATTTGCAATTCGTGACTCGACAGGAGAAGTTGAACCAAAAGCATGCTAAATGGGTTGAATTCATGCAGAATTTTGCTTTTGTGATTAAGCATATTTCTGGAACTGCTAACAAAGTTGTTGATGCTTTGAGCAGGAAATGTTTGCTTATGCAGGAATTCAAAGTCAAGAATTTGGGTTTTGATAACCTCAAGGAAATGTACAGGGATGATCCAGACTTCAAAGAAGCATATGAGGCATCTGAGAATCCAATTCTCAGAGATAGAAGCCAATGGACTGAATACATGATCCAGGATGGGTTATTGTTTAGGGGAAATCAGCTATGTATTCTGAAATGCTCCATGAGGGAGAATTTGCTAAAGGAAAAGCATAGTGGAGGATTAGCTGAAAACTTTGGTCATGAAAAAACATTCTCAAAGTTGAATAGCTCATATTATTGGCCAGGGACAAGAATAGATGTTAGGAAATTCGTGGATAGATGCATAATTTTCCAGCGCATGAAGGGAAAAAGGCAGAACGTAGGATTATACCAACCATTACCCATATTGGAAAGGTCGTGGGATGCCATGAGCATGGATTTCATATTGGGACTACCAAGGACACAAAGGGGATATGATTCAATCTTTGTAGTAGTAGACAAATTTTCAAAGATGACACATTTCATACCATGCCAGAAAACCAGTGACACAACTCATATTGCGAACCTATTTTTCAAGGAAGTCGTCAGACTTCATGGCTTGCCAAGGAGTATCGTTTCTGATCGGGATACCAAGTTCATAGGAAATTTCTGGAGGACTTTATGGATGGCATATCATCCTCAGACGGATGGACAGACTGAGGTCGTGAACATGAGCTTGGGAGATTTTTTAAGGAGCTTATTGATTGAACACCACAGTCAATGGGATCACATTCTGCCACAGGCGAAATTCACTTACAATGATTCACTCAATAGAATCACAGGGCAGAGTCCATTCCAAATTGTATATGGAATGAAGCCAAGGGGATTTTCTGAATTCAAAGATGCAGAATGAGCTATATTTAGGAGTGCTAGTGCAGAGGACTTTGCAGAAGGAATGAAGGAGCTTCATAGCCGAATCAAGGAGAGATTGCAGAGTTCAAGCGAAGAATACAAGCATAAAGAAGATCAACACAGGAGAGAACTTCAATTTGAAGTTGGTGATTTGATTCTTGCACATTTGAGGAAGGAGAGGTTCCCAAGGGGAATGCATAACAAACTGAAGATGAAAAAGATTGGATCGTGCAAGGTCATAAGGAAATTTGGGACAATCACATATGAGATTGAATTACCCAATGGGGTTGGAATCTCACCGATATTCAATGTTGTGGATTTGTACCGAAGCAGGAGCAGAGGATGAACAAAAAAAAATTAAATGGACAAAACAAATGCCTGTAGCTGAAAAGCCACAGATGGAAAGCATAATTGACAAGAGGATTAGCAAAAAGACCAGAAGAAAAGAGTATTTTGAATACTTGTTCAAGTGGAAAGAACATCCAATTGAATATGCCAGTTGGGAGGATGAAACAACAATTCAAAAGCATGGACAAATAGTGAAGGAACTCATGAACAGGAGTTCATGAAAATTTTCAAGCGAGGGAGTATGATGCAAGAGCATCGCATAAAGCCAAAGATACACACCTAACCAAAGCAGACAGCTGGAAAAGTGCTAGCACACATTTTGAAGTGTTTTGAAGATTAATGAATGGACATTAATGTAATAACTAGGGAAGCGTACTTACTTCTATGTTTTGGATATTGTAAACAGATCTTGAGCGTTGCTCTCATCTGTTGAATGTAGAAACATTTATGCATAATGAATGCAAGTAGTTAGATATGAATGTTAGATTAGACAGTTTAGGAGCGTAGGAGGGAAAATGGATGATAGACACCCTCAACCCTTGTACCATTGTAACATAATTCAGAATTCATAAGCTATAGAGCTGCAGAAGAGAATAGAGGAGAACAGAGAATTTTATGCATTTTTAGCTGTTGATACTTACCATGTACAGGAGCACTGGAATTAATAGAAGAAACATTTGATTAAAATTGATGTGTTTGTTATGGTTGTTGGAAACACCTGTTGAATGGTATGTTGTAGGCTTGTTTTGTATTCTTTGTATGCATTTCTTTCAATGCTATGTATGTTTGTAGGTTCTGGAATTCTATGTTGAATGTTTGAATTTTGGGTAAGGGAAGAATGAATTTCAATTGTTTCTCTTCCTAAGAACTCCTGCAAAGATTCAAGTGAAGGGTTTGTAGGGAGTGCGTCGACCAAACTCTGAGTTTCATCTCAAAACTCTCAGAAGAGATTCAGATTGTGTTTTTTTTCAGACACAAGAGTTGTGCAAGGTGTGCGCAAGCCGAGTGAAGTCTGGGATTTTACAAATCTAGGAGGAAGATTGAGAGACCATTGTTGCAAAGAGTGCTCAGGGTCAAAGACTCCAATAACCAAAGGTTATTTGAAGGTTTTCCGCAAGGAGTGCATGCAAGGATCCTTTTGGAAGCTTGAGTTTATAAGCAAAGAACATGAGGGATTTAACCTTTGAAAGTGGTCAAAGGGAGACGAAGGTCGAAATCGTCTCATAGAAGTCAAGTTCAGGAAAGAGAATGTCGAGTTGTTTGGGTAAAAGTCATGGGTAAGTGAATCGGGTGGTCAAAATTCTCCATGGATAACTTGCGAAATCGTGAGGACCATAGGATCCAAAGGAGCTGTAAGGTGGTTAGAAGTTGAATGAATCACCAACCTAATTTCAAGAATCAACGTGGAACATTTATTGTGGTCATTTTGAGACGCTAGATCATTTGGTGAATTCGGGGATTGGAGCAACAAGTGATTTTGGAGTCGAGAGTCATGAACTCCCGGTTCACGAAACCTCGAAAAGATCTGGACTATCGGATCAGGGGAGGCTCACAGCCGTCGATCTCGTCCAAGGTGCCATTTCAAAATTGGGAAATCATAGAGGAAGAGGAATGGTTGTTGGTTGTTCCTTGAGTCCCAAAAGTCGGAAACCAGTGGGTGACAAGTGGTGTGTGCTCATCACTTTGGAGGAGTAAATATTCATTGACATTTCATGTTTTGTCTATTGCAAGAACCGTGGCATTACATCGAGAACCTCCAACTCGCGAAACCCAAAATCCTACGTGGGATTAAACAAAGGGTTTAATTAACTCTTGGCGGGGTTTTGGAAAAGATCCTGAGCGGATCTCGGCCTGAGGGCAGGAGGTCTGCACCATGTAATCTTCTTTCCTCATGGTTAGAATTTAAATCAGAGATAAGGAAGAAATTCTATCCATTAGGGTATTTACATAAAGCAATGATGGAATGACAAACTTTGAGGTAGAGTAAAGGTCAAACTGTACAAAGTTTCACAGAAGAATTTGGGAACAAATATCTAGCATTGAATATTCCTTTGGATTCTTATGAAACTTTAATGAAGTATATTGGCACACTTCATAGTTATATTAGTCATGATTTTCTCTTGTTTAAACCCACTAGTCTTGACGAAGTTTGTGTGCAAGTCGTTCACCTTGAGAACAGGGGGAAACATGTTCAAGAAGATCCCACGAAGAAACCTTCCAATTTCCCACAAAATATTTTCAATAAGTTTAAATGGAAGGACAAGAAGACTGCTACAATAATGAGAGAAGGAGGAAAACCATATTGCAGTCATTGCAATACGGTCAGTCACAATGAAGAACACTATTGGAAATTGCTTCTAGAAAAGAGACCGAAACAGTTTGGTGGAAAGGGGAAGACGAAGACCATTTCTACAGTGCAACAAGATCTTGGTTTCAATTCAGGAGATGAAGGAAAGATCATAGTGGCTGGAGTACAAGATAAATATTCTCTTCATGATATTTCAAGTTCCAATGATGAATTTCATATTGATGAACAAAAGAGGAATGTGTTATTTCATATACAAGTTGTATATAAACATAACAAGAGATACATTATTTGATCTGGGTTCCCAAGTAAAATTAATATCTGAAGCACTTGTCAATAATATGGATCTTGTAACGAGACCACATCCAAATTATTATCCTCTTGGTTGGGTATGTGATGAAGCAAAACTTAATGTCACCAAACAGTGTAGGATCATATTTTCTATTGCTTCAAAGTTGATTGATGAAGTGGATTTGGATGTTGTACCACTTGATATATGTGACATAGTGTTGAGGAGTCCTTATCTTTATGATAGAAAATCTATCTTCTTTCGTCATGAGAACAAATACCCCCTTACTAAAGGGGGAGTGGAATATATTGTCAGAACTCACAACATGAGGGTAAATACAACACTTGTTAGTGCAGGGAATATGAAAATAATCATAACCACTAATAAGAGATATGTACTCATGGTCATCAAAGAGAAATATGTTGGGACATCCGATGCTTTCTAAGGGTGTGATCCATCTCATAAACAAGAATTAATTGATATTGTTTATAAGTATCATGATATTTTTCAAGAATCAGATGGATTACCTCCTAAGAGGGAAATCCAACATGAGATACATCTTCAGTAGTATTCTCATCTTCCTAATGTGGGCATGTACAGTATGTCAGTTGTGGAGATGACAAAGATCAAGAAGCAGGTATCAGGATTATGGGATCAAGGGGTCATCAGGCCCAGTTCATCTCCTTGTGGTTCTCTAATCGTGATGGTGCCAAAGAAGGATGTAACATGGAGAATGTGTGTCGATTACTAGGCTTTGAATAAAATCATGGTGAAAAATCGATACCCTCTTCCTCATATAGATGATTTACTTGATCAGTTGAAGAATGATGCTTATTTGACTAAGTTGGATTTGCGCAGTGGATATCATCAAATAATGGTTGCAGATTATGATACATGGAAAACCACCTTTAAAACCAAACAAGGATTGTTTGAGTCGTTAGTTCTGTCATTTGGGATTTGTAATGCTCTAAAAAATTTCATGCATGTGATGCATGATGTATTCAGGCCTTTCCTGGATGACTTTGTGATTGTATATTTAGATGAAATTATTGTTTTTAGTGGGACTTAAGATGAACATGTAAGGAATGTAAAGAAAGTATTGGATACTTTGCAAAGGGAAAAGTTGTATGTGAAAATGTCTAAATGTGAATTTGGTAGGACTGCACTTGTATACTTAGGTCATATCGTGGGAGGAGGACAATTGAAGATTGATCCTTCCAAAATTGAAGTAATTGTAAAATGGCCTGAGCAAAAGAGTGTAACTGAAGTTCGAAGCTTCTTAGGTGCAGTCCAATATTGGAGGAGATTCATTCCTAGCTTCTCCTTTATAGCAGCTCCTTTGCATGCGTTAACCAATGTGAAGAACACATTTTAGTGGGAAGGAAAGAAACAAAAATCTTTCGACACTTTGAAGGAAAAGATCAATACCGCACCACCATAATTAGCACTATCGAATCTTCAACAGTCGTTCGAGATCGAGACAAATGTCAGTGGATACGCCATGGGTGCAGTATTGATGCAATATCATAAGCCTATCTTTTACCACTATGAGACTTTTTACCAAGTTGTTGTTAACTATCCTATATATAATAAAGAGTTGTATGCATTAGTTCAAAGCGTAAAGAAATAGAAGAACTACTTGTTAGGGAAGGAAACCATCATACATATAGACCACCAACCCTTACAGTATCTTCAAGCACAGACCAAACTGCAACAATCTTGACAGTATAGGTTGATGGGTTTTCTACAACAATTTCATTTGGTAATCAAGTACAAGAAGGGTACAAGTAAAAAGGTAGGCGATATTCTTTATAGATATCCTATTGTTGCTTCTATTATTTTGAAGAATACTTCTTTATCTCATGATAGATATGTGGAAAAATATGCCATCGATGAAGATTTTAAAGAAGTATATGAGAATCTAAACCATGGTGCACAGGTAGAGAACAATTGTTTTCATATTTCCGTGGTGAGTATTTTCTAAGTTGTTTGCTGGACAATCCACAGTTGGTGTCATTTTTGTCATCGATGTTTTGAATCTGAATCAGGATTCATCATCAGGACTAATCATCAATTGATAGCTTTCTAATCTCATTCAATTAATAGTTATTATGCAAGATGTTTTTAAGATTTAACCTAGGTCATCTATCTAAAAACCTAATCTACAAAATTTTAAACTAAAATTAAAAATTAAACTAAATAATAATAATAATAAACTAAATAACTATAGAACAGTTGTCTATAGGGACAATTAATCTATCATCTTGGGAAGCTATGTATTCCTACAAGTGAACGAGTCCATGTAATACGAGAAGCTCATACTTCTCTTGTGTTTGGGAATTTTGGGGTAGGAAAAACTATGGCTCATTTGCAGAGGTTTTTTTACTAACCTCAAATGAAAGAAATTGTAACTAAATATGTTAAGGGGTGTGTGATGTGTTCTACTTGTAAGCCCACTAATAGAAAATTGGGGCTATACTCACCACTTTGTGTTCCATCCCATCCATGGGAAAACATTTACATGGATTTTGTAGGGGGTTTACCAATGACCAGAGGGGGTCATGACTATTTGTATGTCATAGTGTATAGGCTCAGGAAGATGTGTATCTTGATGCCATGTAAAAAGAAGATCACTATTGAGGAGACTGTTAATATCTTCTTTCAGTATGTTTGGGTTCACTTTGGGTTACCCACGTCCATTGTCTCAGATCGAGATACTCGATTCCCTAGGGACTTTTGGACTAGCTTGTGCAGAATGATGGACACCAAATTGAAGAGGAGCACTTCTTTTCATCCACAGACCGATGGATAGACAGAGGTGGTAAACATAACAATGATACTTTCTCTTCGAGGCTACTGCAACAAGCATCCTAAGCTATGGGATGGACATATACCCTATGTATACCATGCTTATAACCGAGATTTACATTCATCCACTCAGAGTTCACCTTTTGAGACATGTTTTGGGTACCTACCAAAGGTTCCTTTGGACTTGATGTATGGGAGAGATGTCGATGTGAATGAATAACCAACAGAGGATAGAGCCTGTAAGTTCATCCAGAGGATTCAATAGATACACCAGGAATTCAGGGAACAATTGGAGAAGAGTCAAGCACAGTATAAAGTTCAGCATGACAAGCACAGGGTTGATCATTAGTTCCAGGTTGGAGACCAGGTATGGATTCATATCAGCAAGGAACAATTGAAGGGTGAAGGCAAGAAACTCAAGCCCATCTGATATGGACCCTTCACTATCTTGGAGAAAAGCGGAACTAATGTTTTTTGTTTAGATCTTCCACCTTATATGCAGATTTACTCTATTGTGAATGTAGAGAACTTGAAACTTTTTGAGCCTCCCATGTGTTAGCACCAATATTCACCTCTGGATTGCAGCAGAGGTAAGCCCAATACCCATTAGTTTGTATATCACAATGAATAAATTTAAGGGTGGTCTAATGGACAAAGTCTCAAGATTATATCGTTCTAACTTGGAAAACTGGGTTGGCACATGTAGGCAAGTGAGGTCTTGATCTAACTTCAGTCAGTAAATTGTAGTATAGTGGTGAGTATTCCCACCTGTCATGCGGGTGACCTGGGTTTGATCCCCGACAACGGTGCCATAAATGTTAGCACCAGAAATCACCTCTAGATTGTGGCAGAGGTAAGCCCAGTACCCATCAGTTTGTATGTCATAATGAATAAATTTAAGGGTGGTCTAATGGGAACAATCTCAAGATTATATTATTCTCACTCGAAAAACTGGGTTGGCATGCATAGGCAAGTGAGGTCTTGATATAAATTTAGTCAGTAAATTGCAGTATGGTGGTGATTAGGGGGAAGAATTTGAGGAGAATGAAATGGTCTGTTATGGACATTCGGTCTTCTAGCAGCCTAAGGAGGAAAAACTTCAAATACAAGATCCTCTTGAATTTAGAGCTTCAAGAAACTAAAACTATTATGAAAGTACTGCAATCAAACATAGATTACAATACAATCACAACAACCTGATTGGATCATCCATGCTCGAGCCTTTCAGTGTTGGAAGGAAAACAACACAAGGAACTGATTAAAACTGACAACAGTGTCACTATGATCAAACATACATCACACAAACACAACCATCCTTGATTGGATCTTCCATGCTCGGGTGTCCTAATACAACCATTACAAAGAGATGAAAAAGGAAACTGACTTTCATTAGACAAGAAGTCTCAAATGCATATACATAACCAAAGAACTAGAATGTTCATTGAAACTTTACAATACGGGAGCCTTGCTCCACCATCGACACTTACAAAATATAAATCATGAGTATATATACTCAGAACTGCTAACGTCCATCGGGGATGCAATTGCATCCCTGTATTCAAAGATTTGTGTTTCTTCTCCTTCTGTCAGACTGCACAGGCTTTCCTTTTTTCAGACACAAATCTAGGACAGTATGGGTTTACCAGAAAATTTCATCACAGGGTGACCTTGGGCCAACAGCCCACCTCTATGGTCGGTGCTTCCATGCTTCCTATTTATGGTTGAAACAAGGTTTCAAACACCTTCTTTGGCTTCATTAATTGTCGTAGGATCAGGATGAATCCTGACATACGTCAATGTCATAGGTGGTGCCCATGACTTCCTCAAGATGGCTTCAGAACCTTGGACCTTGCTACTTTCCTTTCTGGATTAAGGCACGAGCACTCTCAGCTCTTTGGTGTGGCTTCTTCCACCATCCCACGTGACCACAACCTTGTGACCACAAGCCTAAACACCAAACGCACTTCGAAATTCGTGACTTCGCGAATCCTACTACTGACTCCCTCTACTCCTTCAAGTTTCGAAACCCAAAATAAGGATTAACAGTCCCATAGCTCCTCCCCCGGATTCTCTCCATGTGACCCTACGTTGTGACCATTGAATGAGACCGAAAGGAGCTCGTCACATTTCCTGTATTAGAAATGGGAAGGAGTCTACTCCTTGTCCTTCAAACTCCCAGTTTCCAAGATTGCGACAGGGCTTAACTCGAGTTAGCTCCTCCCTTCAGTTCTGCCACATGGCCTCTGGCTATGTCCCAGGGCTAGAACTTCTGAGCACATCAGAATTTCGCATATTGCGATTTATTGTCGCTCCCTTTGTTGAATTTCTTTAGTAGAGATTCAATGAAATGTTGATCCTAAGCCACGTGTCCTATTGGAATGAACAACTCAAATCTATTTCACAATTTTGGATTTCACAAAAATTGCCTGTAACTCATTACAAAACCCTCGAAAGTCATTTCTGCAAAACCCCTGATGACTGCCACCTGTCTCCTCGATATCTATGGCCCAGATCAAAATTTTATTGTGGTACCTCCTCCCATCGACACTCCTGATAAAACCTTTCTCTGTGATTGATCTTATGCCACGTGTCCTCCCTGATGGATGGACCAGCTCTTTTCCTAACTTCGCATTTCACGAATCCTTGCAACTCAGCCCTTTGACCGCTTCTGACTCGTGAAATCGCGACTCTGCCTGACATTATTCCTCATGCAACTCTATGATCGCAATCACTCTATGATTTTCGAGTTGCTCTGTCGATGGATCCTCATCGTTGAAAACTGATCTTTTCCTGCTCGCTTGATTTGTGTTCATATTAAACCATTTCAAATTTTGCGCTCTGAGCCCACGGCCATGGATGATTTTAGGGGCTAAATTTCTCTCATGGGCTAATTTTCCATGGTTTTTCCAAAAACAAGATTCGCTATTTTAAAAATGATTCTCCCAAACTCTATAGGATAAAATTATTTTACCTTAAAAATCACCAAAATTTTATAAAAACTACATAAAATCTTTAGAAATTTGAATATTTTTACAAAAATATCGCAAAACATTTATAGTTGGCATATGAAGGATAAGTAAGATTCGCCAAGGATTCTACATTTTAAAATAAATTTCCATCCTTAAAATCATCACTGCCCACGGCTACGGCCTATGTAAACAAAGGCTTGGGTGAACAGATAGAAGCTGGGAAAATAGGGAGACTGGGGAACTACAAGCATGGAGGGGGAAAACGAAAAAGATTATGCAAGTCGAAGGGGATAAAAGTTTAAGAAGTTGTCTGTGAAAGAGAGGGAGACAGGGAAAAACATAGTCTTAGGTAGAAAACGCACACTCACAAGACCCTGACAAGTTTAAGTGCTAACACCATGATCATGGATCAAGATGAGGAAGTTTCAATAGCTTTAGTTGATGATTTTTCACCTGAGTAATTGGATGACTTACAAGAAGAAATCATTCAGGACATAAGGACAAGGAATTCATGCAAGGGTGATGTTGATTATCTTTGAGTAGGCTTAAAGGGAACACATCCAAGCAAGGCAAAGTGGATTGAGAAGGACAAAGTGAGGGGACTCTTCCCTCACTTAACAGTTGATTTATGAAAGATTTTGGTGGTCCAAAAAGATCTCAGTGGGAAGGTGTGATCCAAAAAGGATCTAGAGAGGGCTAAGAACAACTCAGAACGCACAGAGGCAACTCAAAATGCTCAGAATGGCTTCAGCACACAACAAAAGGGAAAAAATTCAAAGTTCCCAAAACTCCAATAAAATGGAATGATCGCGAAGAGCATGTCACAATATTTCTAACAATGCAAACGGTTCTTCAAATGGAGTTACAGATCAAAAGTTATAAGGGGTCAAAGTTCAGGTCAAACTTAGTCAAAAAGACAAAAGGTCAAGGTGACATGTGGCATGTATGTACAGCTAATGCAATAGAGTGATGAGTTGGCATGGGATGACATGACAAGGTCATAAAATTCTGATGGCAAACACGTGGGCAAATTAAGTTGTGGCAAGTGGCATTTTATTGAGCAAATGATATGGTATGTGTAAAATATATGACACCTGTAATGATCTCAAGCCATTATGCAAGGATCATCATTGTTTTGGTGTATTTTAAAAAACAATTCTTGGTTGTGGTATTTCGTCAAACACTTTGCTGAATTACTTGTTTAGGTGTGTTTATATGAAGGTTTACAACAAATAACAAGAATAGACAACCATGGACATACCTCAACCATATGCAATATGATAGACAGGCCAAAACATCTCAAATCTTCTTTTATTCATAAGATAGAAGAACCTGCTACAATGAAGATGTTGATCTGGAATGCTCAACAGATGGCCAAGAAGATAGACAATGAATAATAAGTATGAGCTTCTACAAAATGCTCCCAACAATACAAAATAAGCCTCCAAAGGCTGGATATAAGATGAAGACCAATGCCAAGTGCCAACCCCTCAAGCTGGAAGATGTCACGTCCTGTTGCAGTACTGTAGCTCCTCAATATTTCGGCCCTGCTACNAAGATGTCCAATAATCTCAAGAAAGGTGTCAAACAGTAGATCAGGTGATGGTAAGAATAACCCAGGTGCCCGAATCTCCAAGATCCCTCTCAATCATCATAGATCTGAAATCCCCCACTGAATGGTGTGCCCCACTGGATGATTGAAGCCCTAGATAATTCAGCCCTACTGAAGGAAGCCTCCAAATACTATGAAACTCTCCAGAAATATAGATCGAGACACTGCAAGTCACTAGGTGAAGTCTCAGGGTCAGATCTGAAGTATAACTCCTCCAAACTGACTAGATTTGAATCTAAAAAATGCCCTCCTCCTCTTCAATTCACCCCACTGCTCTAAGAAATAATTTGAACCATGAAACTCTCTCAAAAAGAACTAGGAATGATGGTGAATACCCTGCAAGAAGAACCCATGTGACGGAATCTCCAAATACCCCGTCAATCTCTTACAACAAATCTATATCCAAGGATGGTGTGCCCCTCTTGCTGGAAACCCTCAACTGGTGCGCCCTCTCTCTATCTGCACATGAAACTGATGTAGAATCCCCTTGCAACTGAGTAGATATGGAACTAGAATGGTGTGGGAGATTACTGCATCTCCGGGACCAATCTTGGGACAAGCTAGGTGGAATATTTCATCACCGAATCGTCCTCTAGCGTTTGTTAAGTCAAAACCCTCAAAACCCCCAATGTTGGGCTCACTAGCTAGAAACTAGAAATCAAAAGATAAACATACATGAATCCATGAGAGGAGGCCCTTGCCTTTCCTTTATACTTTTTGGCTCATCTTGTCCCTCCAAAGTGACTTTCATTCTATTAATATTTAATTAATTAATTAACCTTTTTACCTTTGAAAAGCTCCTTATCTCTCCTTTTGGCTTCCCTGGCCACTGAAAGTCACTTCTAGCCATCCCATCCTGTAGTGTTGCTCCTCCCGATTCCAATGAGCTATTGAACTTAGAGGTTCCTCCAAGTAATGTGCCCAAAATGACCTCTTCAGTGAATTCCATTGACTTATAGCTCAAAATAGTCAAAATCCTGGAAATCGTCGGAATGCAACGAAACCAAAGCCAACCTATGTGGAATGGCTCATAATGATGGAATATGATCATCAATGCAAGCTGGACCCCACAATGACTCTCAAATACCCCTATACACGCTATAGCATCCATCTGGCTACTCTGGTCATCATAAATCTCTGCCTTGTGATGATGTCCCAAAGTGGGGACATTACAATGCCATAGGATTCAAACCTGTAACCTCCTAGCCCAAAGGCCTCACACCTCCATGCTAACTGACATACCACCATGTATTCCTTGTTAGTAATATGATGCACATTATATTTACGCTTAAAGTGTTTTATGTGGGGTGAAAAGAAAAGGGGCTAGGCCCTCGGACCAATCCCTGGTTATGTGTTGGTCCATGCAACCATGTCCACTGCCTCCATATGGCATATTCAAAATGCCACTATATATAGCTATCCACCAAACTATTAAAACTAATCACCACCAGTTTAGCATTTGCCCGACAATTTTAACAACATGCGCCAAAACTAATTGCAACCACATGCTAAAAGCAGAGTCCACAATATTCGATCCCGGAACCTTTTCCAACTAATGCCCTAATTTAGCCTCTGCTAACCACTCTACCAACGGCCTCACTTATTACATAACTGCCTATGTATTATATAAAAAGGGGTGTTTGCGAGTGCATTCCGCATAAGAGAGGAGATCAAACCGAGCGTGCTCGTATGTACTTTGTACGGAATGGGGCACACAGTTTGAGATTTATCAATCATTTATTGTAGTGGAAAGGCACAAGAACTGAGGCAGAGGTGTATCTTGGCCCTGAAAGTGTCAGACTCAGATCGAGACGTGGAGACAATAATTTTTAGGCAATTCGACGCCACAAACATAGTGGTGATGTTAGTTTTTTAATTTGAGCAAATATTCTATAGCTTATCTACAGAATGAGGTATATTTATGTATTTTGCTCAATTCTTTTGTAGAGTTAACAAAAAGACCTACCCATTTGAGAGAAAGACCCAGAGATGTAGTCCACCAGGGATGAACTCTGCTATCAAGTTCTTTGTGTTCATATTGCATGATTATGTCTCTTTGTTTTTGAGATTTTCTTTCTTTAGGGTGTATTTTAGTTTATGCTCATTTTATACAATTCTTTAATAAGTCACCGAACGAAACGATCTCGGATCACCTAATATGATTGAAAATCCCCTTGGAGAGGCAATTTCCCCCGTAAGTTTTCCCTGTACCTATGATATAGCAGGGGGAGGCTCCACCAATACCCACTCTCTCCTATGGTTACCAATAATTCTCTCATACTAACTAGCACTACCTCCTTCAAACACCCTTCCAACACCCTCAAGGACGGGTCCGACACAACTCTCTTAACCCCTTGATTTTCTATCCCAGGTCCTTTTTTAGTAAGGGATGCTAAGACACCAACCCAGAGTGCAAATTCCCAATAGGAGATAACTAGGCCGTAAAAAAGAGAAAAACAATTCAGGATTATCTCAACTCCAACACCAATGAGGGAGATGTGCTACTTTAGCGAGATTCTCTAGGTATGGTTGTATTCCTTGGTTCCATTCGAGTCAATACAAAGATCAACAAACACCACACCATCTCCCTTCAAGTCAGCTACAAGATAGGAAAAATACCACAAAACTCCTAGAGTCCCTGTTGCTCTTACATGACATCACCCCACCAAAAAGGAAGATGAGAGGACTGCCCAAAAAAGGCAAAATCCACTGCAAGAGGCTTAGAGCCACAAAAGGAGCCGAGACCTCTTGAGTTCTCCTCACATACACAAGAAACTAGTCAAGACATGAACCAAATCTCTAAGAAAAACGTTCACACCCTCATTCTTCGTCTATTTATAGTTTCCCTCTCCTCTCCTACTTGATCCATGATCACCCATTTCATCTCCTCATTAAATGCCTTGATGTTTCGACATGGCCTGGAAGAAATTCCCATCATGTGAAATTATGGAAGTTGATTGTTATTCTTTATTATCCGCTTCCCTTTGTTATCTTTGTACCCCCATCTTATCTTGGTTTCCAGACCCTTAATCAACATTGAGAGGGGGTGGAAGGTAGCATACCTCCTTCGACCTTATTCTCGTGCAGAGCATACCTCTTCATGATAGCCCAATGATCACCATGTGTGATGTTTGGGCCCCACTTGTCAGCACCTCACCCCATCCAGGTGAAAATAGATTGATGTTATCTAAAGATTTAAAAACAAAAACAAGTTAGTGTAAATATTTCACTCCATTAAAAATGATACTATTTCAGCATTAAAAGTTATATTATTTCAATTTTTCTATATTAAAGTAATATATAATATATAATATATAATAAATATGGGATGTTAAACTTTCAATCCTAAACATCTCATTTACCATGTAGTCTAAATGTTATATTTTTTTATTTTGTCCGAAATCTGGTGAGGAATGGTTGGATCTTTTGAGTATCTGTGGTAAAACTTCTGGCATAGTAAAAAAAAAAAAAAAAAAAAAACCTAATTAGCACAGTAAAAAAGCCAGACCCACTAAAATTCATGGCGGAATGAAAACTAAGCATGTAATAAATAATTTGATTAGTCATTGTTTTGTGTGTTGTGAAAGCAAACGTGGGGCATGTCACCGTTCACACTATGTGGTAATGAGTTTCAGGTAGTGAGGTTAATCATCTAAAAGTGGCTTGCACATATATTGATCTATGTTAATCATCTAAACGTTGCAATCATATGACATTAGGGTGATTTCTTAATATGATTAGGTGAATGTGAAAAAGTAAATAGGTTAAGGGATGCATTAATAAATGCAAGGAAGTTATGAACAATAAATCACATTCATTGATTTAGGAGGACGACTAAAAATATCCCTGCATCTTCAATTGTTAACCATTATATTAAGTTGAATCCATTTATACATTCAGAGAATGCAATTTAAACAACATAAAATAACCATTTTATCCAGATTTAGATTTACATGTAGTATTTGAAAAACCAAAAAATATAACGTTTAGTTAACTCCTCTCATTACCTCTCCATTAAGAATACTAATTTTCAATAATTAAATAATTCCACGCGATTCATGCTCTTGCCATTCAGAAGCTTCCGTTGAAATGTAGCAGTTATACAATGTTCTTTATATATTCCATGATGGACGAGGCACAGATTACCACCATTCCACAGGCAAGGAGGTGTATGAGCATATGATGGAGTGTCACAATGGCAAGAAGAAGCTTCATTTTCTGCTCTTCCCATGGTTGGCGCAGGGCCACATAAATCCTTTCGTGGAGCTCTCAAAGGCTCTCGCAATCCACGGCCATAACGTCTCGTTCCTCTCCACGCCTGTTAACATTTCCAGAATCAAGCCGTCCTTACAGCTTCAGGACTGGCCGGGCCGGATCGATCTGCTGGAACTGTCGTTACCGCCCACAGAAGGTCTGAGTCCGGGGAAGGAATGCACGGCAGACATCCTACCAGAAATGGAGCTACCGCTGAGGAAAGCCATGGACAGCATGGAGAAGCCCTTCCGAAACCTGCTCGGGCAGATCTCGCCGGATTATCTCGTCCACGACTTCGTGCAATATTGGACGCAGAGCGCGGCTGCGGAGATGCATGTTCCGGCCATTTATTTCGCTGTCTTCGCCCCTGCCAGCTGTGGCCAATTACTACATCCTTCTAAATTGAGGAACCAGGAGATAACCGCCGAGGAGCTGGCGGCTCCGCCCTTCGGGTTCCCGTCTTCGGCAGTCACGGTCAGGCTGTACGAAGCGCGGGATCTTTCAGTTTTGTACAGAGGAACACCTGGCCGCGTTAGTGCGGTTTATCGAGTGGCTAAATCCCTGGAAGGATGCGTGGCCGTGGCTGTGAAATAAGTATATTCGCTATTTCCAGGACGCTATCGGAGTCCCCGTTCTTTCTGTCGGTCCGCTCACAGCCACCGTCCAACCCGGCGCCGGCGGCAGTGGGGGCTCCGATCTGCTGGAATGGCTGGACCGGCAGAGGGCGTCCTCGGTCGTATTTGTGTCTTTCGGGAGCTAGGTAATTCTGTCCGCAGACAAAATCCACGAGCTGGCTCTCGGGTTGGAGGCGAGCTGTTTCCCCTTCCTCTGGCGTCTTCGTTTTCCGCGGTATTCGGACGGCGGCCCAGATGATCCCCTCGGACTCCTTCCAGAGGGATTCGAGACTCGAACACGGGACCGAGGGTTGGTCGTCCAGGACTGGGTACCGCAGGTGCGGATCCTCTCACACCCCTCTAAAATCAAAATGAATAGAACATAGGTGAAGAATTCATTAAAGATCAGATACTTAGGTTGACTGTAACGTTTTGTTCAGTGATGTACTACAAGATAAATACCAGCAGAATCATGAATTTTTGTTGTGAAAAACATACATAGGCAGAAAACCAGTAAAAAAGAACGAAAAAAAAGACAACCTTATTTTCTACACAACTTCAAACTTCTGCCTATATATGTTTAACGAGGGTTTCCTATTTGAATTTCAGGGGAAAACTAGAAACAAAAATATCCTTTTAAAATTTTATTTACCACAGTAGTTTAGATCAACAATACCTTCAAAAATTTCTGATGTATACCAATAACAGAAATAAAATAATGGATCTGAACATTAAAAAAGATAAAAAGATCTGAACACTATATTAGCAAAAACAAGAAAACAAATCTGAACATTATATTAGCAAAACCAAGGAACATATCTGTACATTACCTTAGCTATGCTCAGAAAAAAACTATAATGGCCATGGATCAAACCCTCAAGGGTAGATCTCATCATCATCTTGTGGAAAGTTTTTCCAAGAAGAACTTTAGGTAGATCTCAAAAACCAATCAACATATTAAGCATCAAGTACATGGTTGATATAAAAACTCCAATCACCAATCTAGAGGGAAAGAACCCCATTAACATCCATTAACAAAACTTGTTCAAGAAGGGATTGTTACAACAAAAATGTGGCAGAAATTAGGGTTTCCTCAACAAACCCAGATTTGAGTGATGAAGCTTGTAACTAGGTGAAAATATCTAGGTGGCACCAGAATTGAGGCAAGAGGCGACATAAGGGTGGAAACAAGAATAGCAAGGAAGTGGCGACGGACTGGAAGGGAGGAGACGAAGAGGTTGCAGCTAAAACCCAACAAAGAGATTCTCCAAAAGGAGGGTCGAACCACTGTACCAACAAGAATATCAACCAGGAGAGAGTCGTACCCCCAAACCAACAAGAGAGATAGTCCCAAGGAGGTCGCACCTCAGCAAGAGGACTATCCAAGGAGGTCGCACCACAATACACAACAAGAGGACTACCCAAGGATGAGTCAGTACCATATATCAGCAAGAGAGATAGTCCTAAGGAGGTCGCGCCTCAGTAAGAGGATTGTCGAAGGAGGACGTGCCCACCAAAAAATCTGTCCAAGGAGGCCGCAGAAAAAACACCAAACTAGAACAATGAGAGGTCGTAGCTAAAATCAGACTAAGTGTGAGATTTGAGGAAGAATGTTGAGTGAGTGAGAGATGGGGAGAGGTTTATTTTTATATTTTAAGTAGTAGGTTAGGGTTAACTAATTTAACCCTATCTTTAGTGTTAAAATAAACCCTAATAAAAAATAAACAATTTAATTAATATTTTATGAATTAAAATATTAATTAGAAAGTCAACAAGTCAAGGTGGATAGGAAAGACCAAAAATACATAAACATTAATAAGAAGATAAAGTTAAAAGGGGGTTCTTCTTCAATGACAAGAAGTCCACATAAGTCTTATGATAACTTATAATCTTTTGTCATCCCATCATAAGAGGAAGGTCAATGATGTGATCATGTCCTTCTTCTTAACTACTCCTAGGTCTCATGGACTATCCTGGGAGAAAAGAAGATCAAACATCATCTATGCTTGGTACTTATCTAAGAAACTTCCTAGTCCGAGACCAGGATACCCCAGAACACATATGGGGGCCCTAGATCACCACTAGGGTCTTATCCACCAAGGTACACAACCAAGGATCAATCCAAGCAGGAGAAAGGATTCCCTGGAACACATATAGGGGCCCTAGAACGCATATAGGGAATTACATCATCAAATTTCTTGGTCTTTGACCAAGAATCCCAAAAATACACTGGAGGCCCTCACTAGGGTCTTTTCCCATGGCTCTAACTGCTTGTTCCCAGACCAAGAACCCCCAGAGTGTACTAGGGGCCCTAGATCTCAGCTGGGGTATTTTCCATCCTCTTGTAGAAAGGCTCTTGTAGTTTCTTAATTTTAACACTCCCTCTCAATAAGATTGACATTCTAAGAAACACCAATATTGTCTCGAAATTACAGAACTTTGTCTATGACATAGGCATGGTCAAAATATCTAAAGTTTGTTCTGCCGTCAGAACATACTGAATACTTAGAATGTTCTTTTGCACCATGTCCCGAACATAGAGATATCTCATCTATATGTATTTCAATCTGCCATGAAACACATGATTCTCTGAGATATTTATACAACTTTGGTTATCACAGTGAATTACTGTGGGTTCTAGCTCAGCACTAAACAAATCTGAGAGTAGATTTATGAGCCACACTACTTTTCTACTGGTATCACTTGCAACAATGTATTCTGCCTCTACAGGTCTTTGGGGTATGGATCCCTGCTTCCTGTTGGACCAGGAAATCATAGTTGAACCCAAACTGAAACAATATCCAAAAGTACTCTTCTAGTTCACTGTACTTCCCATCCAATCTGAATCTGTATCACCATGAAGCATTACACCTCCACTAGAAGTGTATTTGAGTCCATAGGATATAGTTCCTCTGACATATCTGAGAATATGCTTAGCAACAACCATATGAATGTATTTCAGTTCACACATGAATTGGCTGAGGGAATTCAATGTGTAACAAATCTCTAGTCTAGTGTGTACTAGATACATCAAGGACCCAATAATATGACAATATACAGTAGGGTCTTCTGGATATGAACCTATAGCTTGATCATGTAACTTCTTCAGGTTAGAAATCATAGGTATGGTCATGGACTTATAGTCCAACATCCCAAATCTATGAAGCACATCAAATTTATACCTGCTTTGTGAGAGAAATATCTCACCAGGTTTCTGACACACCTCTAAGACAAGAAAGTAATGCATAAGACCCAAGTCCTTCATTTCAAATTCTGATGATAACTCCCTCTCAGTCTGAGATATCAGATGTTCCTCTCCAGTAAGGAACAAATCATCCACATATAAAACCAAGATAACAAGATCATTCTTCACAATATTTATATAAAGATTAGGATCTTCTATAATCTTGGAGAACCCAAGACTCTGAAGAAAACTGTCAATTCTTTCATACTAAAATCTCAAAACTTGTTTCAATCCATACAAAGATTTATTTAGTTTCCAGACATGATATTATTTCTCATGGATCATGAAACCCTTAGGCTACTCGATATAAACCGCTTTCTCAACTTCACCATTAAGAAAGGCAATCATAACATCTAGTTGGTGAAGTTTCCAATAAAAAACTGAAGCAAGAGAGATGATGATTCTAATAGAGGTATACTGGGCAACAGGAGCAAAGATATCCTCATAATCAATTCCTTCTTTCTGAGAGAAGCCACGAGCCACAAATCTAGCTTTGAATATTTCAACACTACCATTTGTTGAATGCTTTATTTTGTAAATTCATTTAGAGGTTACTACTAATTTGTCTTGAGGTCTTGGGACCACTTCCCATGCATCATTCTTCAATATTGACTCATACTCTTCTATCATGGAATCCTTCCACAATTTATGTTTGGCATCCTCATCAAAAGTGGAAGGTTCCGAGTCAATCACAAGATTCAACTGAGCTATCAATCCTGAGTATTTATCTAGTTTCTTACTTTCTCTGAAGGTACCTTTAGGTGTTGCATGTTTTTTTGCTTCTCTTAAAATTTCACGGCACCAAGATGGATTCCTTTTGATAAGAGGTTTCTCTAGGGGAAACTCAATATAATCCTTTATGGGATCCACTGAAGGCTCTCTGGCCTCCTCCCTCTGCGCATCTGAAAATGATGAATATCAAGGTTATGGATATCGAGCTTCCTACTCCTTTGTATCACATGGAAGTTATCTGGAAGGACGAAAGGATGATTTGTCATGGAAAGTCACATATCTACTGACCTGTATTAAATTCTTCCCTGGTACATAGATTCAATATGCTTTTGAGGTCTCACTGTATACCACAAAAGTTCCTTTATTTCCAAAGGGATCTAACTTAGTCCTCTTTTCTTTTGGTAAATGAATGTAGACATGACTACCAAAAATTCTCAAATGGTCAATTAAAGGCTTCTTACTGGTGAAGACTTCTTCTAGAGTTTTCTCTTCCAGGGATTTATGAGGACACCTGTTCTGAATATAGACTGTAGTTCTTGCAGCTTTGGACCAAAGAGAAAATGGAATATTTTCTTATCATACATCATGGCTCTAGTTTCTTCACAGATTATCTTGTTCATTCTTTATGCAACCTCGTTTTGCCGAGGATTATAAGGCATAGTCATCTCCCTCTTAATACCGAAAGCTTGAAAAAGATCATCATACTTGTCAGAGTCAAACACTTTTCCATTGTCTATTCTGAAAACACAGATATGTCTACATGTATGATTCTTAACAAGATTCTTAAAATCCTGAAATTTACTAAAAGATTCATCTTCAGTTTTCAGAAAATATATCCAATTTTTACGAGAAAAATCGTCAATAAAAATGATATAATAAAGACAACTATAATAGATGAAGCAATCATAGTTCCACAAAGATCAAAATGAATACGATCTAATATACCATTAGTTTTTCTATTACTGTGTGGGTAAGCTTTCTTTGTGTTTTTACCAAGAGAACAACCTCTACAAATACTATCATGCTCAAAATAAAAAAATGGCATATCATCTTCTACAAACCTGGGAGAGCATTATAGTTGAGATGTCCAAACCTTCTATGCCATGGTTTGCAGGGGTTGATCATCTCATGAGCTAATTCTTCAATAACTTGACCAATGACTTTGTAAATTCCTCCTTCTTGAGCTCTGATTTTCATGGTTGAGCTCATACTTTCATTTGAGGGCCACATAAGAGCCTTTCCTTTGGAGAAGGATACTGAGTACCCTTTACTTTCTAGAAATGAAATTGAGATAATATTTTTCTTTAATATAGGAACATAAAACATTTCTCCAATATGAAATACATTACCTGACTGAAGTTGAAAAGATGTTGATCCAAATCCTTTGATGGCATAGGTGTCATTATCACCCAATTCTACCTTCACATTGAACTCTTTATCTCGATATGTCACAAGGTTCTGTTTGAAGCCTGCCATGTTCTTGGAGGACCCGTTGTCCACTAACCAAACTTCTTCGATTTGGTGGCAGTACTAGAGAGATATGAAACAAGATAACTTTCTCTGTATTGTTCTTGTTCTTTAGTAGCAAATCTGGGTCTCCTTCTTTGAAGCTCTTCTTCCTCGGTTGCAACTAAAGTAAGGAACCTTCTTCTCCATTTCTGCTTTGAAGGAGGGTTCCTTCAGTCTTTTGCATAATGACCTAGCCTTTTACAATTAACGCATCTTACTTTATACAAATGAGAGTGAAAGTGAGAGTGATTACCTTGGGGTTTCTTACCTTTTCCTTTGTGCTAAGAAGACCTTTTTTACTTCCTCGCTTTGACTGAAAGAGCACGGTCTTTTACCGTTGAGGGTTCATTTATTCTTTTGAGTCTACCATATTCTTCCAGGAAATCATGCCACAATCTCTCGAAGTTGGGTTGAACTTCTCTTCCATTGACTGATTAGAGAAATGTCTCCCAAGAGTTAGGAATACCATCTACTTTTTTTTGTACAAGGTCATCATCATCCAGTGCAACTCAAATTTTTGCAAGTCGGTCTCTTGTTTGTGAAATTTTGGAAAAGAAGGCATATACAATTTCATCCTTTCCCATCTTTACTGTACGTAGTTGATTCTTTAAAATCCTCTTTTGATTTGGGGCCTTCTTTTCATATAGATTTTCTAGGGCATAAAATCATTCCTTATATGTCCTTAGATGAGCAATAAGAGGCATCATGTTGTCTTTAACTAAGTAAAAATGTCCCATTAGGTTTTGTCCTATCTCTTCTTATAGGTTTCTCTTCCTTGATTTGAAGTGTGTTCCTCTATCACCCTGTTAACCAGCTCATCCAAGTCACCTTCTTCTAGGATATTAAAAACCCTAGTCTTCCAAGCATTGAAGTTTGAGTCCCCTTCAATCCCATCTTCTACTTTGACTGAAGATGAAGCCATACTGAAAAGAAGATCTGATATAAAAAAAACTTACTACTAATATGTAAAACAAACCCTTAGGTGTGGATCTACGCAGGCTCAAAAGTCTACCACAATTGAGCTCTTTTCATGCCCTAAGATCTGATACCATGTTATAATTTCAAGGGAAAACTAGAAACAAAAATATCCTTTAAAACTTTATTTACTATAGTAGTTTTAGATCAACAATAAATTCAAAAATTTCTGACGTATACCAATAAAAGAAATAAAACAATGGATCTGAACATTACTAAAGAAAAAAAAATATGAGCATTACATTAGCAAAAAAAAGAAAACAAATCTGAACATTATATTAGCAAAAGCAAGGAACAAATGTGTACATTACCTTAGAAAAAACAAAGAACATATTTACCTTATGTGTACATTGTTGCCCTCTTTTCTATATGCTCAGAAAAGCTATAATGGCCATGGATCAAACCCTCAAGTGTAGATCTCATCATGATCTTGTGGACATTTTTTCCAAGAAGAACTTTAGGGAGATCTCAAAAACCAATCAACATACTAAACATCAAGTACACAACTGATATAAAAACTCCAATGACCAATCTAGAGGCTGAACGAAACCCACTAATATCCCTTAACAAAAAATGTTCAAGAAGAGATTGTTACAGTAAAAAGTTGGTAGAAATTAGGGCTTCAAACCTAGAGTTGAGTGATGAAGGTTATAACTAGGTGACAACAACTAGGTGGCACTAGAACTAAGGCAAGAGGCACCATAAGGGTGTCTACAAGAAAAAAAAGAAAGTGGAGGTAGACTTGAAGGGAGGAGAGGAAGAGGCCGCAACTAAAAAACAACAAAGAGTTGCTCCAAAAGGAGGTCCACACCACTGTACCAGCAAGAAAATGAACCAAGAGAGAGTTGTACCCCCAAACCAACAAGAGAGACAGTCCCAAGGAGGTCTCACCTCAACAAGAGGACTATCCAAGGAGACCGCACCACAATACACAACAAGTGGACTTCCCAAGGAGGAGGCCACACCTCAACAAGAGGATTGTCCAAGAAGGTCGTACCCAAAAACTCTATCCAAGGAGGCCACAATAAACACACCAAACTGAAACAAGGAGAGGTCGCAAATAAAATCAAACCAAGTGAAAGATTGGAGAAATAATGATGAGTGAGTGAGTGAGGGGGAGATTTTTGTTTTTATAGTTTAGTTAGTAGGTTAGGGTTAATTAATTTAACCTTATTTTTAGAGTTAAAATAAACCCTAATAAAAAATAAACAATTTAATTAATATTTTAATTCATAAAATAATAATTAGAAAGTCAGCAAGTCAAGGTGTCTAGAAAAGACAAAAAAGACATAAACAGTAATAACAAGATAAAGTTAAAAGGGGGTTCTTCTTCAATGGAAAGAACTCCACATAAGTCTTATGATAACTTATAATCGTTTATCATCCCATCATAAGAGGAAGGTCAATGATGTGATGATTTCCTTCTTATTAACGTCTCCTAGGTCTCATGGACTAGATCATGACAGAAGAAGATCAAAAATCATTTATTCTTGGTACTTAGCTAAGAAACTTCCTAGTCTGGGACCAGGATACACCAGAACACATATGGGGGCCCTAGATCACCACTAGGATCTTATCCACCAAGGTACACTACCAAGGATCAATCCAAGCATCAGAAAGGATTCCCTGGAACACATCCATGGGCCCTAGAAAACATATAGGGACTTACATCATAAAATTGATTGGTCTTTGACCAAGAATCCCAACAATACACTAGGGGCCCTCACTAGGGTATTTTCCATGGCTCTAACTGCTTGGTTCCAGACCAAGACCCCTAGGAGTGTACTGGGGGCCCTAGATCTCAGCTAGGGACCTTGCCATCCTCCTGGAGAATGGCTCTTGTAGTTGCTTAATTTTAACACTCCCTCTAAAAAAGATAGGCATTCTAAGAAACACTAATATTTTCTCGAAATTACACAAACTTTGTCAATGACAGAGGCTTTGTCAAAATATATGAAGTTTCTTCTGCCATCATAACATACTGAATAATGAGAATGTTCTTTTGCACCATGTCCCGAACATAGAGATATCTCATCTCAATGTATTTCGATCTGCCATGAAACACATGATTCTCTGAGAGATTTATACAGCTTTGGTTATCACAGTGAATTATTCCGAGTTCCAGCTCAGCACTGAACAAATGTGAGAGTAACTTTATGAACCACACTACGTCTCTACCGATATCTCTTGCAACAATGTATTCTGCCTCTGCAGTGCTTTGGGGTATGAATCCTTGCTTCCTACTAGACCAATAAATCATAGTTGAACCCAAACTGAAACAATATCCAAAAGTACTCTTCTGGTCCACTGTACTTCCCATCCAATATGAATCTGTATAGCCATTAAGCATTACACCTCCACTAGAATTGTATTTGATTCCATAGGATATATTCCCTCAGACATATATGAGAATATTCTTAGCAACAACCATATGAATCTATTTTAGTTCACACATGAACTGGCTGAGGAAATTCAATGTGTAACAAATGTTTGGTCTGGTGTGTACTAAATACATCAAGGACCCAATAATATGACAATATATGGTAAGGTCTTCTGGACATGAACCTATATCTTGATTATGTAACATCTTCAGGTTAGAAATCATAGGTGTGGTCATGGAATTATAGCCGAACATACCAAATCTATGAAGAACATCAAATTCATACCTACTTTGTGAGAGAAATATGTCACCAGGCTTCTCACACACCTCTAAGACAAGAAAGTAATGCATAAAACCCAAGTCCTTCATTTCAAATTCTCATGATAAATCCCTCTTAGTCTGAGATATCAAATGTTCCTCTCCAGTAAGGAACAAATCATCCACATATAAAACCAAGATAACAAGATGATTCTTCACAATATTTATATAAATATTAGGATTTGCTATACTCTTAGAGAAGCCAAGACTCTGAATAAAACTGACAATTCTTTCGTATCAAGCTCTCAGAGCTAGTTTCAATCCATACAAATATTTCTTGAGTTTTCAGACATGATATTATTTCTCATGGATCATGAAACCCTTAGGCTACTCGATATAAACCTCTTTCTCAACTTCACCATTAAGAAAGGAAATCTTAACATTGAGTTGGTGAAGTTTCCAATAAAAAAATGAAGCAAGAGAGATGATCATTCTGATAGAGGTATACCTAGAAACATGAGCAAATATATCCTGATAATCAATTCCTTCTTTCTGAGAGAAGCCACGAGCCAAAAATCTAGCTTTGAATTTTTCAACACTGCCATTTGTTGCATGCTTTATTTTGTAAATCCATTTAGAGGTTACTATTGATTTGTATTGAGGTCTTGGGACCACTTCCCATGCATCATTCTTCAATATTGACTCATACTCTTCTATCATGGCATCCTTCCACACTTTTTCTTTGGAAGCCTCATCAAAAGTGGAAGGTTCTCAGTCAATCACAAGATTCAAATGAGCTATCAATCCTGAGTATTTATCTAGTTTCTTGCTTTTGCTGAAGGTACCTTTAGGTGTTTCATGTTTTTTTGCTTTTTTTAAAATTTCACTGCACCAAGTTGGATTCCTTTTGATAGGAGGTTTCTCTAGGGGAAACTCAATAGAATCCCTTATGGGATCCACTAAAGGCTCTTTGGCCTCCTCCCTTTTCTCATTTGAAAACAATGAATATTAAGGTTATGGATTGTTCGACAACACAGGTATTCCAAAAAAGGACGAACACCTTCAGTAACCACTCACATAACCAAATCAAAGATCAACACACCGATGTTTTCACATGGTAAAACCCCTACGGGGAAACATCCATGGCCCCAACCAACGTGGCCACTTGGAGCAGTTTATTAATGCAAAGAAAAAGATTACAGAGAGATTTTACAAGAGAGTTTCTCACAATCAATCATCAGCAAATGACCCTCCATGATCTTTAAATAGAGATCATGGACCAATCGGGTGTTAAGCCATGGATCAATGGCCATTAAGATCGAGGAGAGTATGAATCGTCGGATCACTCTATGTCGGGAAAATATCGTGACCATCGGATTTCGTAACTACAAATGCATACTAATGCATACTAAAGAAACACACTTTTACCTAACGACATATTAGACCAAGTAGATCTTAACTAACTCCTAAGTGTCTAAATATCCTAACATCCCCCCTTAAAAACAACTTGGGATAGGATTGAAGGATTTACAATAATGACACAAATAGGAGAAGGAAGGAGGCATTAGAGCCTATACCCCCTTAATGACAACTTCCTAAACTCCTAACATAGATCGAAGTTTGGAAAACTTCGCTTCTATAAGAGACTTTGTGAAAATGTCTGCAACTTGATCTTCTGTAGGGAAAAAGAGCACTTCAATAACTTTATCATGAATGAGCTTTTTGATGAAGTGCATCTGTAGCTCGATGTGTTTGCTACGCTGATGTTGAACTGGGTATTTGGTGAGCTTGATGGCACTTTGATTGTCACACCAAAGTCTGGTCGGATGTTGGTGCTGGAATCCAAACTCTGAAAGGATCTGTCGAAGCCACAGGGCTTCCTGACTTGCATTTACCGTTGCTCGGTACTCTGCTTCTGCTGAAGAAAGTGCAATAGCCTGTTGTTTGTTACAGGCCCAAGTGACAGGTCCTAAACCAAGGCTGAAAACATAACCTGCAGTAGACTTCCAATCATCGAGGTCGCCAGACCAATCTGAATCAGTGAAACCAACCAATAAGGGAGTCCCCCCTGAATTGTAATGTATCCCAAACTAAACAGTACCATGAACATAGCGAAGTATCCTTTTAGATGCTTTCCAATGGCTTTCATGGGGTGTTTGCATATATCGTGCAACAAGACCAATAGCAAAGGAAAGATCAGGACGGGTATGAGTCAAGTATAAGAGGCTACCAACTAACTGACGATATAGGGTGGCATCAACTTCAGGAGAAGTACAAGTGGTAGAAAGCTTGACTCCAGAATGGAAGGGAGAAGGGGTGGGTTTACAATCGTCCATGTGAAAGTGACGAAGAAGGTCACAAGCATACTTAGACTGGGAAAGAAAAATTCCTTCATTAGTTTGAAAAACTTGGAAGCCAAGGAAATAGTGCAAAAAACCTAAGTCTATCATTTCAAATTTCTTCTTAAGGCTGGTTTTCACATGGTTTAAAAGTTTTGAGTCACTACCAGTAAGGATAAGGTCATCAACATAAAGGACAGGGATGATGAGATGGCTTCCTACTTTCTTGGTATATACATTAGGATCATAATGGCATCTAGAGAATCTAGTGGCAATAATAAAGCTATCCATTTTGGCATACCAAGCTTGGGGAGCTTGCTTGAGACCATAAAGAGATTTCTTGAGGCGAAAAACAAGGATAGAGTTATTCTGGACATAACCAGGAGGCTGTTCCATGTAGATTTCTTCTTTCAAATTGCCATGCAAGAAGGAAGATTTAAAATCCATCTGATGGACCTCCCATTTATGTGAGGCGGCAAGGGCAAGAACAAGGTGGATGGAATTCATTTTAGCTACAGGGGCAAAGGTTTCATTATAGTCAATGCCTTCAACTTGGGAAAATCCTTTGGCAACTAATCAAGCCT